>JAFBJZ010000420.1:0-572217 GCA_016785225.1 Psettodes erumei | reverse complement strand
AAACACTCTTAAGTGATGTTTTGGGGCATTTTTAGCACTTTTCATTTTTTGTCATTTTTTGTCATTTTTCGACATAGTATAGTATGGTGTTTTTTTGTGTTTTTGTGACATACCAAAATACAACCTTTTTTGACCTTTTCTACATTTTTATCACCTTTCTTCCAATGGAGAGGTTATGAGACACTGTTTAGTGATGTTTTGGGGCATTTTTAGCACTTTTCATTTTTTGTCATTTTTTGCATTTTTTGACATAGTATAGTATGGCATTTTTTTTGTTTTTTTTTTTGTGACATACCTGCAAAACAGAACACTTTTGATTTTTTTAACATTTTTTTTTCATTTTTGCAGAATACTAAAGAAACACTCTTTTTTGTGATGTTTTGGGGCATTTTAGCACTTTTCATTTTTTAGTCATTTTTGTCATTTTTTTTCATTTTTTGTCATTTTTTGATTTAGTTAGTATAGTGGCATTTTTTTTGTTTTTGTGACATACCCAAAATAGAACGTTTTTTTTGCATTTGTAACATCTTTTACACTGCAGAACACTAAAGAAACACTCTTAAGTGATGTTTTGGGGCATTTTTAGCACTTTTCATTTTTTGTCATTTTTCGCATTTTTCGACATAGTATAGTATGGTGTTTTTTGTGTTTTTGTGACATACCAAAATACAACCTTTTTTGACCTTTTCTACATTTTTATCACCTTTCTTCCAATGGAGAGGTTATGAGACACTGTTTAGTGATGTTTTGGGGCATTTTTAGCACTTTTCATTTTTTGTCATTTTTTGCATTTTTTGACATAGTATAGTATGGCATTTTTTTGTGTTTTTGTGACATGAAAAATTTGGCCTACAGTACTGCAATGCGTAATTGGAAGACTAATCTTTTTTGAAAATGTGGATAGTGAATTTCAGAGGAACCACATTTACAGATAACAGATGGAGTCCACAACTGTTATGAAATCTTAATTTTGGGTCTGTTCCCTTCTCTGATGGATTCGCCCGACTGCACTCATTTATTTTTCTTCTGCCCCATCACCACCCCAATTTTCAGTGTCACATTAAATAGTGTTATTCTAAATCTGAAAGACTATCTTGAACATAATACAAGAATCATTTTCAGGGATGGAATGTGTGGAGTAATAGTACAGTTGTGTTGGCTCAGGGAATGATGACCTTAGTCCAGGGTGCATTCAAAAACAACTTCACTTTGTAAGACTGTCTGTCAGAAAGTTTTAAATTTGTTTTTCCATTTTCCTCTTTTGTCCAACCACTTCTCTCTTCACCCCCCCCCCCCCCAGTCCTATACACCCCCACAGCTATTCCCTTTGACTCTTCAAAAAAGAATGTGCATCCAGTTTGAAGGATTCATTCAAAGTTATTACAGAAACCTACACCCATGACTTGGATTCCTGCTGAGTGTAAAGGTCACTGTTACTCCCACACATAATGGCAATGGCTGCACAGTTGTGCTCACTCAGACGTTGTCCACCCCCAGCAGGCTCTGAACAGTGCATTCCTGCTTCTGCTGCCTCTTATCAGGACTTCGGCTAACACAAACATAGCACAGCAGGACCAGGGAATGCTCATTTTTTCCAGCTTTGTTTGAGCACTAAATCTGTCAAAATTCTCAAGTCTTTACCCATAGTACCAATACAACTTCATGCAGGCTGCAATTCTGAAATAAGAGTTTAACAAAGTAAAATCTCACAGTTGAAGAAGAGCAGAAGTCAAACGCTGTATGCAACTGGAAACTCAATCTCTTTGTGGGAACTCTGCCTTGCTTTCATAGGTTGTCCATCCTGCTGGCACCAGACCCTGATCAAGGTGTCAGAGCTCTGCTGTCCAAAAAAGTGGGTAATTTTTATTGCATTATTGAAACAGCATCCCATCCACGGGCCTCAGTGATGTAGGCCAGAGGGTTGGCTCATCAGCTAATCTTAACTCCCCCCTTAGGAGTGTTTTTCTTGCCTGGATTGTGGGGCAAAATGACACTCTCTGGCTCAAATGTTATGGAGCCAAAGGAGCCTCTGGGGCTAAGGGAAATACGGTAAGAGGAAGGAGGTCTTGAGTTTTATGATACGTTGTCATGGTCCTTTTAGATCCTGGGAGTTTTCTTGTTTAAACTAGATGACTTAAGTGAATAACATTGTTTAAAAAGTTATTTTGTTTGGTAAATGAAAGGTTTCACATGCTGCAGTGGAATGTACAGATTTATGGCCCTACTTGTTGAGTGCTATAGCCCATAGGGCCTCAGGCTCTACCCCCACCTGTGCACCCTGTAATGTAATGATCAGTCAGACACTCGGGATGGAGGCCTTGCAAACCAAACTGTGAGCTTCTTTCACTTTAAGTTTCAACTATGTGAAGAACCTGAAACATCTGTTGTAAAATGATACGCTCCTTTCTGAATGTCCACAAAGCCTCAGCCACAACTTCTGATACTTAGCCCCGTCTGCTCTATTGAAACCTTTTCTTGAGGGAACATCTGGCTCTAATTAAAGACTTCTCCTCCCTCAAGCTGCCCCCCCAATGGTTGCTCTTCAACGCTGTTGTCCCCTCCGCATCTGTCTGTCTCTTTATCCATTCTTCACCCCCCCCCCTTTGATTCCTCCCCGCACATTTATTCTCTCCGCCCATTCTGCGTTAGCAGCCTCCTCCTCCTCCCCCCTGTCTTTCACCTCTTGCCTCCTGCTACCATCTCCCTTTTCTGCAATAGTCTGCTTTGCTTTACGTGCATGCTGCATCATGGCGCAAGTGGGCTGCATCTGGGGTCTCTCCTTGTTCCTGTCTCTGAGTTTAGGATGGACAAAGGCTCAGCAGACGAATTCCACCAGGTGAGGTCGCAGTGTGTGAAGAATGTGTTTTTCTGATGTTTTCCTGGACAGTGTCTTCTTGAAAAGAATCTTCATTATGTGACTTGATGTTTTAAGAGAGAATACAGTCTATACTTTTATGGAAAATCCACTGGTTGCTAATTAAGTGAGAACCTACAACTTAAGAATGAAAATGACTGTGAATTCTTTCCTGTCTCCGTAAGTAAATTCTTTCCAGAGCGCTGTTGGATTGGGCACAGAGTTGTCCTGTTGGTTTTTGGCTCATGATGTGAGGTACGCTGAGTCTGCAGTGGCTGAGCCACCACAGATGTTAATGCTTTTGGTGCTGCTTGTGGGGTCGAATCAACTTGGCACTGGTTCTGGACATCTTGGCTGTAATCAGCAAGGCGTCCAACTCTGCTGGGGTTCTCCTGACGGAGCTCTTTTTTGTGAGAAACTACTTTTTCCATGGGATCTAATTTTAGTTGTTGTGATTGCTGTTTTCTCCTTCCAACAATCTGTTTATACCTTCAGAGCCGGGGACGAAGAACACATGCTTTTCTAACTTGCTCGCTTCTTATGAGACGCCTTGAATACGTTTAACTACACTTTCACAGTTGACCCCAAACAACTCAGACAGACTGTAAAATCCCAAAAGAATAATACTAATAATCATAACAACAGCCATGTTCTTCCTGGCCCAGAAGTATACAAATGGGTCTAATGTATCCATGCTGGCAACAGTCTGAGAGGGGAAATTTTTCCTTCTGTGAAATGAGTGCTAACTTTCAGTGAGTGTTTTGGAAAGCAACAGAATTTATTTCATGAAGCAACACAGTTAGTGTGAGGTTGGAAAAGTCTGTTAGTTCAAAAAATGTGCTCGTCAGCTGTATCTGAAAAACTGAAATACAGCTTTTTTCCCCATGCTCCTTCATTTTGATGACTCTAAAGCAGTACGGTAGTTCCATAACACTGTCAATCCATGGCACCCATCCAGTGTTTTGTTATTTTTGGTATTTTTGTCATGGCACCCCTACTATTTATCATAGGACTCATAGGAGTTTCATCAAAAAAGAATAAATATGTAAAATAATAAGAAAATAAATGTAGAAATATAAAGACAAATAAAATATGAAAAAGAAATTACAAGCATTTTCATATTTTTTCACAAAGGCACAAGGAGGCAGACCCGAAACGCAGACCAAGGCAGGTAGATGTGGAGGTGCAATGTGGTATTTAATAATTATTACAACAGTAACAATAACTAAAAAAATAAATAAAAATAAAAATGAAAAAATCTGGAGCAAAAGCAAAAAACTTACAAGACTATTGGAAACCAAACTCAGAAAACCAGAGGGAACACTGGGAGGAAGGGGAACAACAACAGACAAGGACAAGGACAAGGACAAGGACAGAGGGAAAGACCAAGACTACATATACACACCTGGGAGGTAGCAATAACAAGACACAGGTGGAACACAACAGCGTGGGACAGAAAATTAACCACAGGAAGTAATATAACACAAAACACACAAGGAAATCCTTACCAAAATAAAACAGGAAATGAAACAAAACAGAAGTTCAAACAGCGAAACAAAAAGAGTCCTTTTATGCTGATTAATAAACCAAGCTCACAATGCCTCCTCGCTAGTTAGCCAGCTATAAGATAAACTGCCATAAAACTATGTTAATATGAAAATGATCATATCCTAAAAGAAATATTTATTCTATATTGAACACTTTATGGCTTCATACAACAATCAGTTTCAGCACATGACTTTTCAAATAAAGTAAAGGCCTCAAGCAAAGTCATTCAAAATACTTGAATCTGAGGGAGATGAGAGGTTCTCAGTGGACTTGTATTACCTCAGATCTGTTGCCTCATAGACCTACACTGTCCTTTAGTACTCTCCATATTTTCACAACTCACTCCCCTTTGTCTCACTGTCTCCTCATCACAGGCCTGTGTTCTACTGTGGGGGGGACCTGGTTGCAGACTCAGGGTTTGTTGGCAGTGAAGGGTTCCCAAGCTTCTACAAACCCAACAGCAAATGCACCTGGCGTATTACTGTGAGTCACTTCCCCTCCAGCATGACTAAATACTGACTCCATCCCCACTCAGTTTTTCAGCGCCTGACTCAAGTGCATTCTGGTTTCCAGGTTCCTGAGGGAAACGTGGTCATGCTCTCCTTCCGCATTTTTGACTTGGAGGCAGACTCGCAGTGTCGCTATGACTATCTGGATGTTTACAATGGCCATTCCAACTTGGTGCAAAAACTAGGTCGCTTCTGTGGAACTTTCCGGCCTGGCGCTCTTATTTCTACCACAAACACCATGATGTTAGAGATGGTGTCGGATGCAGAGACGCACGGAAGAGGGTTTGTGGCCTATTTTAGTGGAGCCAAACCATATGTGGACGGTACGAGGTCACATTTTAATGTTATGTTGTGCATACAAACACAGGTTCACACACACATTTTCAAATGAAGCTTCACAACCTTTAAAAAGGAAACAAAACCAATTTCATTAAATAATTAATCAAATAATTGCAATTTTCAGACCGCCATTCCCACAACAAATATTAATAATGTTAATGGCTTACTACTGATACACATAACAAAAATAGTTATTAACCATTAATACAGAATTAGCTATAAATGATTAATCCTTTTTTAAAAATGTTCTCTTATATGTTACAGAATATTACAAGGCTTGGTTGAGCCATTTCATAAATAACTGACACTCCTTAAGTCATGTAGCCCGGCACTGTAGCAACACAAAATAATTTACCTCCCACTTCTCCCAGATCACACAGTTGGCACAGTGTATTTCTAATATGAATGCAATTGCAAGATGAAGCATACTAGATCACCTTCATCTTGCAAAATCTTTACCTTCCTGATAAGTGTGATTGATGTCAATTATGATCAACAAGGTGACCAATTCCAATGTCAAAAGTCAAATAATCCCCAAGAAAATGTGTAGATCGTGAACACAAGTAATACTTTGCATACACCTTGGAGGGCAGCAGTGTTACTATCCTCATAGAGTATGTACAATTTGTCTCAGACCAACAGTTTTGTGGGGGGAAGATAACAAAAGCCCAGGGAGAGATCAAGACGCCCAACTGGCCTGACAAAAAATACCCACCAGGAACGAGCTGCTCTTGGCTTATCACCGTGGAGCCTGATAAGGTTGGCTGCACGTGCACACACACACACACACACACACACACACAGACTCAGCCTGCAAACATATCATTTTCCACGTCTGACAAGGAAGAGAGCTATTCAAACGATCATTTAAAGTCATATTTCTGTTTCGGTAACAGGTAATCCAGGTGAAGTTTGATAAATTCGTCCTGGAGGCTGACACCTATTGTCGGTTTGACTACGTGGCATTCTTTAACGGTGGAGAGAGAGATGATTCACGCCTGATTGGAAAATACTGTGGTGATAAGGCCCCGCAGTGAGTGACAGATATTTTAAAAGCTGTTTGTTGGCCATTATTGTAAACTTCAAATCATTCATTATAAACTCTAAACCTCATTCATTTACCATGCAGACCCATTATTACCAGTGGCAACGTGCTACTGGTCCAGTTTGTGTCGGACCTCAGTGTGACATCTGACGGATTCCTCGCCCACTACACCAGTGTCCCTCCTGGCACTCAAATCACAACAGACGACTCAAGAGCCAGTACGAGGGCCGTCCCCCCAAAACCTGCAGTCAAACCTGCTGCACCTGAACGTCCAGCCACAACGGGACAGCAACCCGTCCCCACCCCCAAGTATGTACCACCTCCTCCCCCCGAGGTCCCCGAGAGACCCAAACCAGTCAAGCCCACGAGAGGCAATGGACAGGACAACGCAGGCCAGGACAGGCGGGTGGCAGTCACAAGGCCAAACGGAAAGAGGCCCGGTGAGCGAAGTTATGTGCACACGTGTATGTGTGTCCATGAACAGAACGTGTCTACATCTGATGTGTTATCGTGTGTTCTTTGCGTTTTCAGTCACTCAAAATCCGCTGTGTGCCAAAGCCTGTAAAAGAGATGGAACTATCAAGAGTAGTTTCTGTGCTAGTGACTTTGGTGAGTTTCCTACCGCTTACGCATGCAACAAGTAACCAGTCAGAGGTTGTGTTCTGACTGAGCCCTCCTTTTTTCAGTGATAACTGGGAGGGTGACCTCTTTGACCCCTGGGCCCCGTGGCACCCTTCACGCCAGTGTCTCACTTATTAAGGCCTACAAGGCAGGTCGACTGATCATCACACAAGTGGGAGAAACCATGTCAGTTAAGCTGGTGTCACAGTGCAAGAAGTGCCCACTGCTCCGAAGAGGTACGTGTTGCTTTGAATGGCATGCTCACACACGTGACAGATCATTAGCAGGACACTGATCAGCGCGTGTGGTCGTTTTTCTTTCCGACAGGTGTCAACTACATCATCATGGGCCAAGTGGATGAAGACGGACGTGGTACCCTGGAACCTGGTGCATTCACAGCGCTCTACAAAGCGCCGCATCACAAACTATTAACGAACATCCAGAACCAACCCTGTTAACCTCACACATCTGTCTCGGGCCAGGAAATGAAGACGGCATATCCGCGTACATTTTTCAATGTGAATTACAGATCTGTTGAAGCTCAATACTGCAGGAAAACATAACTTCATTTTATCATTTTACATTTTTAAAGGCATACAAATTCATTGTTTTATCCAAACACCTAACAAACCTTAAATTTGTAATTTATATATGAATAAAGGTTTTATATTCACATGGTTAGACTGCATCATTGTTTACACGTTATCAGCTGCAGCTGTGAGAACCGCATTTTAAAATGGTGCCTCTGTCTCCACCAAGTGGATGTGAAGGGTAATAGCACTCGAGCCAAACTTTGGCGAAGCCCACAAACTTTTTCTCACGAAGCGGATCTTGTTTTAAAATTATGTCATTTAAGAGGGTCATGAGTCATTTAAGGGCATAAACATCGGTGAGACAAATGCAACGAATTATAATGTGTATTCACCTGATAATATCATCCAAACTCTATCCATCTGCTATACTACTTATCCATTCAGGGTCGCAGTCAGGTAACAGACTGTTAAGCCATCGGGACCGCAGTTGTCTTCCTCTTGAAGAATATCCAAAGCCATCAGTCAGTGTTCAGTTCTCTTTTATAAACTGCTATTCTTTAATGCACCTGATGCCAAGTTGGGTGCAAAGGTTATTCAATTCTGTAATGGGAACATCAACGTCTGCTCAAAGCATAAAGGAACCGAAAGCTGTCTCCTGTTGAATTTCTATACAAGCACCCACAGCCCAAAACATTTGGCAAAGGCGCTCCTATACACCGCTTTGGTTTCAGTGTGTGACGACAGCCACTTCTCCACGTCTGTGGCTGAGATGGGATCGAGCGTTGTGCGACGCACATCTGTTGTGTGGGGGGAGAACAAAGTCGTAACTGTTGCTGGAGAGGATCTTCAAAGGAAACTGCATCGCTCCCATCCTTCCTCCTCTGCTTCAGAGTCGGACCCAGATTGCTGATGCACCTGAAACGCCTCAGCGAGGCTGGATCCGCGCGTCGCTGGCGATCTCACCTGCAGCTCGGTCACACGCGTGCGTGCGATGGCGGCTTCCACGTGGCCAACGAGGATGGATCCAGTTTTGCTGTCGTGCCCATAAAACTCTTACAGTTTACTGTCCACAAGTCCTCTGTGGTGGAAACAGTTTCTCAGCACTCAGGCGTCTTTTTCACTTCTTTCTACGCGTCCTAGCAAGATTTGTCAAGGTAGCTAGCAAATATTTTATTTTTCCGTCTGGCACTGTTCCCTCCAGGAATTTTACTGATAATCGTAGAGAAAGTTGGAGAGGTGGAGGATCTCCTCCACCCGCTACGAACTCCTCCATCTCCCTGGGAGTGACAACTTCAGCCAAGTTAAAAACAGGCCGGTGCTGTTTCGGAGCTGTGCAACTTGCATGCGCTTCTTCAAGTCTGAAAGTCGAGTTCCTCGCAGTTGACAAGCTTTTTTTTTTTTTTTTAAACCCGGGCACAACTTGCATGTTACTGTGACGTCCCTGCCCTTATTTCCTCCCACCAACTTGAAAACAATGTGAATATTTCCACGGAACGGAATGCTGACCCTTCTGCCGAGCTGCCGCGCACACGCGCATAAATAGAACCGTGGCACGTAGCCAGGTGCCTGTCTGCCTGCCAAAAAAAAAAAAAAAATAGTAACGGTGCCAATTTTTGTGGGAAAAGGCACGGGAATAGTTGGTTAAAAATAATAACGGGTTACCTTACAGTATGCCATAAGGGCCTGTGGATTAAAGAGACAGTAACTGTTGTGATGACTCATCACAGACGCTGCAATACAAAGAAAAAATTTTGCATACTGTGGGACATACATGTAACTCTGTTTAGGATATTTTATACTTCACCTCCTTTTGTAGATGAGATTGGCGCATTTCACAGCAGAGTTGTGCAGAATTCAGGGCAAGCGGCTCTTTATTGTAAAAAGGTATAAAAAAAAAATACATGTGGAATAGTATAAAAAGGCAAGACTAATAATCAAAAAATCAGTATAAAAGATGAAATATGATATGATATTTTTGCTTTTTTTAAACAATGTTTTAAAAATAGAAATACAATTGCAATTTGCTTAAAAAAGACAAAAAACAGGGTCATTAAACAGGGGATACATCTTACAGTCATATACAATCCTCATCTCCTCTCCTCTCCTACACCCATACGCTGCCCTTCCCCTCCCTCTCTGAAGCTCCCTGCTGGCCACAGCAGCCCCCAGCACCAGACCCCCGGCGGCGTGAGGCAGGCAGGTTTTTGTAGACGGCGCGGCTGTAGGGGATGAAACACATGCTCAGCTGGAGGTGTCGGGCCAGGCGACAGTAGGCGGCGAGCGCCAGGACCAGCAGAGGCGTGAGCAGCAGAAAACCCACAACCAGCAGAGCCACGCAGCCGCCATCATCCAACACATCTGAGCAAAACACAGATGTTCCATGGGGCTGCACCTGAAGAGCAGGAAAAGAATGAATAATGGCATGAATAAATCAAGTAGTGTACAGGACATGACACACACAAAACTACCCGTAATTCTTCAGCTTGTCCCCATTGAAGAACTGTACTGCAGTTCCACTGTACATGCTAATTTTAAAAATGTTTTGTTCATGCAGGGTGTGCCACATGGGACACGTGAATAAGTGCCAGTGCACTATATCTCCTGGATGTTTGAGTGCGCTGTTGTGGTACATTACAGTCCCACAATGCACTGCACAAAGGAACGCCTCATTCACAGCTGCAAAAAATTAAAATTAAGCTCCCGGCAAGTCCAGTAAGATCTTGGAAAACAGTATCAAATCTCTGGAAAAACATTTTTCTCTCTCCTTGTTACGTTAACTGATGGTGACACAGTTTGACTGACAGTCTATACCATTTCCTGTTGGTACAAGACATTTCTTGTATATTAACCTAAAAAAAAAACCAACAGGAGACCATTACCGTCGAGTGGCAGAGGAAGCCGAATATGACCATAGCAAGAGCTGGGGTGAGGATGGTGCCAAACACAATGCCAGCCAGCACGGCGTTGATCAGGCCGATGAGCAGATTCTGGGCAGTGACCAGCACAGAGCATGCCCAGCAGTCCAGAGAACCCCGCAATTCCAGCGGGGTTTCGGCAGCCTCGCTGCCGCCCAGCGAGTACGGAGGCGGCACCACGACCCCTGACCCCGCTCTGGAGAGGGAGCGTGGCTCAGATTGGCCATGCTCAGACATCGTCTTCTCAAGCGTTCCGTTCCGTGACAGACTCATCTTCTCTGTGGTCTAGAAAAGAAAGACTTTTAGTTCAATAATATTGTTTAATTAATGAATCTACTCACATTTATGGACTGTAGTGACTTGATTTTAAGCCCTGATTTATTCTGTCATCCCGCTTAAAACACCACGGAAAGCTACAGATTGTTAATCCATTAAGTAATGGTCTCCTTCAATAACGTGGTGAAAGGTGTGGAAAATCAACACAGATAACTGCACAGTTCTTAAGTGCAAGGAAATGGGCTCTGCTGACCCCACCTCCAAAAATCCTGACGAACCGCCACCCAGAACAATGAGCCCGGAGTTACTGGGAAACTGAGAAGTCTCACTAAGCACTAATCTGTGTGTGTCGTGTTGAGTGTCGTAACAATGTAATGACTTTGATTTTGAAAGAATAAATCTGTTACAGCCTTTTTTTTCAAATTAATGGCCGTGTGAGCTTTGATTCCCTCACTTTATTTAATTTCACTGTTCTTTTATTAATTCCAATGTTTTCCACAGACCTGGAGCATTTCCACATGACTCATTACACTGACGAGAAAATGACATGGGCAAGTTGCACCATTTCCCCCTGTTTTCAATTGTTTTAGTACCTATTGTTGTTATGCCATGTGAACTCATTGGTTTTACGAGCAATCACACTTTTTTCCCCGTTAGCAACATTTAAAGCAAATTATGCTGTTCGCCGAATTCATACCGCCCCCTTCTATCATCAGCTCGTGGTTGTGATACCCAATTAAGAGGAAATCTAATCTAAAACAGCCTTCAAGCACGTCATATCATTTTATCCAACAATCCCATGGTCGAATGAACGTAAAAAACCCAACTAAAAACTGCTTTATTCTAGTAGGGGCCCTGATCCTGGAGCTCAAACACTTGCCTTTTGATGACATCATCAATACAGGCTTCTTGTTTCCAGACTGGATCGACCCCATCAAAACTAATTCATCTCCATAGTCACAGGAATACAATTTGTCTAGGAGCATGCTGGGATCTTTCATTAGAAAAATGTACCACACTTCTTTAAAATGAGTCTTTTCATTAAGGTCAAGATGATTGGCATTTTTCAACACAGTTTGACTCAAAAAGTGTTTTTGTACTCACTGTGGTTAAACCTGATGATGTGTCCTCTTACGGTGGCAGCAGACGATGGGACTCTGAAAGACCTGAAGAGCGGTGAGTGGTCAGAGACAAAGAGAATTTCAAGAATTTCCCCCTGATGTATGTCTTCTACGTTTGAAAATCCAGGACTTGAGGGTGGTATCCAAGTAAAGCTGAGTCTCTGCTACTTTGTTTTCTGGTCTATTTTTAAAAAGATCTTTAAAAAACATACACACACACACACAAAAATAAGATAATTGTCAGATATTTGCCTGCTGTTATGGATCTAAGCTTCTCCCTCAGAGAGCTCAGTGTGGGTCAGAAAAGAGCTCCACAGACTTGAGGCAAATCCTGCTTTCCCACTGGCTTCAGCGCTTCCTTTCCTGACATTCTGTTTCCTCACTCTGACTCCAGTTTGAGATATGATTGAGTGTGTGAGCGGTTAAGAGTTTATGCGTGTGTGTGTGTGTGTGTGTGAGAGAGAGAGTGTGTATCCTGTGTTGCCTCTAACGTGAATGCACGGCGAGCAGGCTGGGCTGTGTTAAAGACTGCTGATTCTGGTGGGCAGGGGAGCAGGGGAGGCTTTTTGCGATAACCCCTGCAACCAGGGGAGGGAGGAAGAGTGTTTATTTGGGCAGATTAGAGGAGTCAGGGTACGCTGCCCACTCCACAACACTTTATACCCTCACTGAGCACTTTCTCTACTTCAAATACTGTCAAATACTGATAAGGTGGGTTTCAAAATTCAAGACAGCTGACCTGATTTTTTATCAACTTCCATGATTTCAAGGGGGAAAAAACCAACGAACTGCAAATAACCCCATTTTGAGACTTATATAAATTGCAGACAATGTTACATTCATCAACACACTACTGATGTGGGTGCGAGCATGGAGACAGTGCTGAGCTACTCAGCAAAAACACATTGCTGTGAATAATAAGATAAAGGGCAGGCCATAGTTGCTGAAGATTTGTCTAAGAAGCAGGAATGGCAGAGGATTGGCCCTTGACCTTTTGATGAAAAGCAGAGCTCTGCTTTCAGAAAACATAAGGAAATGAGGATGGGGGAGAACACTGACTAATTTGGCGGGGGAAAATAGGCTACCATGGGACTGATAAGAAACCAGAGGGGCTCTGTTCAAAGGGTGAAATCGGTATTTTGATATGAAGTCTCATTTTTCCATCTCATTCTGGGCATCTTTGTTTATTTATTTCTACACAAGGGTAGATAAATATAATCCCTGGAGAGAGTCGGGACATTTGAACATTTGGTACAGGGAACCATGATCAAAGAGCCCATGGCATTAGTACTCTGGGTAAAAAAAAAAAAAAAGTGGGTGCAATGGATGGTTTTGCCATCAACAATGCCATAGAGTATGCTGTTTTTATGTGTATGTCAGTGTCTGAGGGGGTTGGTAGAGGAAGAGCAGTCTTCCTGTCCTTGGAACCAGGATATCCGCTGCTGTGTCCACGCTCTATGACGAGATGTCCCTGTGTCTCCGTGTCATGTCCTTTAACCCTGGAGGACTGAGACAGAAATAAATGTGTGACAGTGTAGCATAAATGTTTGGTGCATGTTGTGACTGAAAAATGGTTGAAAATGCTTAATTAGTCTACATCCACATTTAGTTCATAACTGCTTTTAAAAAAAACAATAATTGTTGACTGTGTGTCTCACCTTGATCACTTCATTCAAAACATCCAGGACACATTCCTGAAAAAAATCAGACAGACGTTGACGTATTGTTCAGATTACTTCCTGATAATACTCCCAAGACATCCTGTTACTTTCCTTCCTTCTATTACTTTCCTTCTAAACAAACAGAGCAACTGTGGCCTTCGCAAGATGGAATGAGGAAAACGCTGCAGGGGAAAATAAATAAGTAGACTAACGCTGGCTACTCTACTCTGAGGGAAACCTTTTAAGTCAGCTGGTCCAGTGGAGCCACCCAGTGGTCAATAGTTAGAGACTAAAGGGCAGCTGAGACATAAATCTTTGTGGGACCTCAAAAGAGCAATCATCTATGAACTGTTCAGTCATTCCGACAAATGTACCTAAAGTTGCTGTTAGACAAACATAATCTAACTATAACAAGGTTAAACACAAGACCACAGACAGCCAGTTCTGATGTACAGTACAAGTGACTTGGTTTAGTGTTTGCTATTAAGTTGTAACCTACAGCTATGAGTGCTACAAATTTAAAATATCATTAGATGATCCATCAAGTGGATACTGTGACAAATAACAATAAAAGAAAACTCTTACTGTTCATGCTAATGATGCTAGAGGGAAACTGAGGGCATCACCAAAGTCAGACGGATTTATCCTCTGGGGACCTTGAATGTCTGTATGAAAATTAATAACGATCCATCCAATAGTCGTTGAGACAATCCGGACCAAAGTGACAGACTGACCGACACTGCCATGGTACCAGCTGTCTGCAAATGTCCGCTTCTCTGAAAGACAGTCCTCAAATAATGGTTCAGTATATTGAGGCAGAATTTTAAAACCTTATGGAGAAAATGTAGAAACATCTCTCTTTCCTTAAGAGCGAGATAGAACAGTTAAGACTCACATCCAGTAGTTTACGCCTCGAAAGCTGAGGACTGATTCAATCGAATCTTGTTCTGTCTGTGATAGACGGCAACCAGTGACACTAAAGAAAAAGTGGAATAATTTATCAAAACATTTTATTTTCTTGAACAACAATACAATATGTCACAGAAAAAAATCACAGAGGGATTTAAGACAGGTCTGGCTCAGGTTTTGTTCTATGCGAGTTCTTTTCGAAACAATAAGTGCAGCATAAATCAAACAAGTCGAGAGGAAAGAGAGCATTATTACATCCTTCAAATAATATTGATGATGAGGACAAGACAAAAATAAAACCCAGACGCCATTGAAAGTCACATCCCTAAAAGTCTCTGCAAAAGAGTCAAGAGTTACAACTACTACTAACGCTCATCATAAAACCACTAACGCCTCACAAGATTATGAATTTCGTACAATGGAAATAAAGTTAAAAAAGGATCTTTTATTCATCTGTTTGATACAGTACAAAGACATCATTCCATTTCTGTTACCAGTAAACTGTGTTGAACTGGTTCTAAGCACCAACTGGTTGGTTTGAGCTGTATCAGTTATTTCATGTTCATACATCACTATATGCTGCTTAATGAGGGGGCGTTGAGGCAAGGAGGGGTCTAGCACCATGAAAATTAAACCACCCCCCTGATTGCACTTCCCCTATCCACACATTATGATCATACTACACTTTTAAAATACCTTACAGCCCCTTATCAAGTGAAGTGACCTTTGAAATGCAATAAATATATCAGAAAACAACCATGTACAGTATAAATAATGTCACCATTTACAATTTTCCATTTTCTCTGTAATGCAAACATCAGAAACTGACAACAAAAAAGAGGTATAAAAGTGGGAAGAAACTCCCATTGCAGTAATTTAAACCAGAGTGAAACAGGATTTTTTTTAGGTTGTGTTATAATATAGCAACAACAAAAACAAAGAACTGAGGTGGACAAATTTGACCACATACAAATTAGATTTCTGACTGAGAATAAAACTACATAAGTCTTCCAGTAAACCTGAAAACCGATACATTATGTACATGAAATGGTGTGCACAGACTAACAGGGGAAGGATGTCATTTGTGGGGATCTTCGTAGAGTCGTAACGCTGAACAAATGATAAGGAAAAAAAACCCTAACCTGTGGTCCAGTGTGATACAAGATAATCCAGCTGTTCAAACTACTTTGAAGTAGAGCCCGACCGGTAACTCAGCGGCTATGAGCTTATTGCAGGTATCAGTGAGTATGTCAGCCAGCAGGTAACAAAAAAAATTGCAGTACAGAAATGTCAAAGAAGGTCTGAGGTCATTGAGAAGAAGTGGCAGCTTCACAGAGTTCTTCCACCAGGGAGCAGTTACCTGTTGATTCTTCAGCTGTAAAATATCATTTAATGCTGCTTGTAGTTCTTCAGATTACCAGTCGTAAAGATCCTCATTACTATTATGTATTTTTTAGAAAGATATTTCTGTGGCTATAAAATGAAACAAACAAAAAAACACAACATAGTGACAATAATGATTAATGAAAGTAGAACTTACATTATATCAACAAATTCAACTGATAGATAGCGTCAACAAAATGAGAGCTTTCTAAATGTTGATTAGAAAACAACAGCTATGGCGTTTCTGTTGGGGGTTTTTTTGTCATGTGCCCCACAGCGTATTGAGCCCAATGGCAGTGCATGGAGCCGAGCCAAGGGGCCGACGTTTGGGGCGGAATGGAAACACCGAAGTGCCCTGCAGTCTGATCATCCATTTGCCCTCGTCGGCATATTTGCATTAGAAGATTATGATTGTGTGTCTCTTTGGACGTATAACTTTTTGTCAGACTGCAACGGGCACTTCACTAACACACAAAACACTATAGCGACCCCCCATACCCCGTCTATGCACACCACTGTGTATCCCATAAATTCATTCACAATTTACAATTATTTATTTTCTCTGTCATCTAGAAACAAGAACATAGCAACAAAAGAGGTATAAAACTGAGATTGTTTTCCCATTTCAAAAATAAAAACGACACTATGTCTGTTTTCTGGGTGTATCATAGTAACCACACCAACAACTATTTAGCTGGACTTGAGAAAAAACTAATTTAAAAACCCTAATTTTCCATCTACATACTTTCCAACTGAGAATGAAACCATATTTGTCCTCCAGTAAACCCGTATTTTAGAGAAAATTATAAGTTTTTGATTTGCTTTTTTTTTTTCTTTTAAATATACTTACATAAAACCTTATTTGTATGAGTTTAGTCCTCTAATTACCTCTCCTCTCTAAATACAGTTCACAAGGCCAATGTGGTGTACTTCTAGGCTGGTAAAATCTTTTTAAGTATCTAGCGAGAATAAATAAAGTTGGAATAGCACCTCAAAGAGTTTACAGACAGGAGTTACAAAGGTACCTGAAGACCAAATGAAAAACAGGAACCAATACGATGCCAAAATGTGACAATCAGCTACTTCTCCTGTGAAGCGATTCCCCTGCTGGTACAATAGAATCACAGCAAATTCATGGACATATAGAATAACTAGATTGGTGTAAAAAAGTTCTACTGAATTTGCATAAAAGTACCTGAATTAATACACAGAACTGGCTACTTGACGCTTTTGAATCACAGCAGTGTCCGTAAAACATATAACCTGATTTTCAGTGCTAGCAGTGCTCACATTGTTTTTGTTTTTTTTTGTCTGTTTTTTTGTGTGTACACGTCTGAAATGCTGTTCATAATTACCAGTCTAGTCATTCTATTTCAAAACACACGTCCAATCAGCAGCTGGTATGGGGAAGACAGTGAGCTATAGTTGGATTGGCTGAGTATCCATACCTTATTGTGTGATGTAAACAATACTGAGTAAACGTGATTGGCTGATTCAGAAAGTGTTTGCAGGAATAGATTGCCTTGAAGGCAACATTTGTGCTGCCATTAGAGTTTTGGTTTATGGCTGAAAGACGCCAGGGTGGAGTCCTCACTTTGAAAAGGGTGATGGAGCCTGAAGAGGAAGAAAAGAGGGGGGAGGGACAGAGCTCAGCTGATCGCAAAAAGTTTGGCGTGCATGACTAAAACTATTTGAAACAAATACGATATTGTTGGTGTGGTTTATATTTGTTTTCTTTTGTGGTGAACTGTCCTGTAAAACTTTTGTGTTAGACATTCCTTGTGAATGACACCAGTGCTTAGTCAGTATGTGCGCCAATATATGGAATGCCTCTAAATGTGTCTAATTTTCCAATACAGTGTACAGTGCTCAGTGTTGATTTTGCTGCAGCCACTGGGTCAGGTTTTGGACTGAGAGTCACCTCGCACACACTCTCGCTTTATGAAAGTTTCATTTCCCTTACAATGCAGCCTTGCACAGAGGCTGTTTCTGGAATGAGGTGAATTCCCATATCACTAATTTCCACGATGATACATTGGAGTTGTCTACTGCCGAAAAACAAGCAAGCAAATAGAAGACAAACGTGGATGTTTCTGGCATGACAAGAGTGAAGTTTGCTTATTTAAAGGCACCAAGAGGGTTGAACCTTTCACAGTCCCCGATTAAAGCAGCAGAATATATTAATTATAATGTAAAATGCAACAAGTGTTCATTAAATAGATATGTCAAGGCTGAATTCTCTTCAAGCTCATTTTTATATCACACTGAAATGAACTGAAAGCAGTAGCTGCCTGGAAGATAGGAAATCAATACTACATTTTATGGTGTACAAAAATGGACAAGAGAAAAATTAAGTCAGTAGTAATATTTTCTAGTTAGTGAGCTAAACAGCCACATGCAAAATCAATATTCTTAAACACATTTGTGTGACAAATCTGAGGTTTGTCATTTGTCATTTGACTTGCAGCCTCAAATTTGTGTTTGAGAGGCTAAAACCTGAACACATGACCAGGGCAGAGCGGTGTGACACTGCAGGGGCCTAAACTGATCGGATCAAATCTCTCAAATGTACTTTGGCATGACTGTTATTGCACAAAACAAACAAACGAATAAGCAAAAAAGTGAGACTGACCAACGTGAAGCCATCGTAGGTCCTCATCAGTTCCTCCATTCGATACTGCTCCAGCACCACCACTCCTGCCAAAGACGGGCTCTTTGCTCGGGCACAGTCCTCACAGTGCACCACGTAGGTCTTCTTACTGCTGTTCTCACTGGTCACAAACAGCAGGTCAAACACCTCCACCTGCACAGAACACAGTTTTGGTCCCACGGATCAACGCGCTTGAAATGCGTCATGCATCCACACAAATGCACGGTTTACAACGTGGGCAGATGGAGGAGGCGGAGGGAAGCGGGACTCACATCGCACTCATTGCAGTAGTAGGCCGGCTCGTCCTTCACACGACTCTGGTAACAGATCTTTTTTCCTGCAGCCACCAGCTGGTCTCTCAGAATCTGGATGTGCTTGATGGACTGCATCAGGCAGTGTCTGAGAGAGACAGGGGAGTGGAAAGTGAAAGATATGAACACACACACACAGATTTGCCCAAATAGACGTCTTACTTGATCATCTTGTAGGTTTCCTGGTCGGAGATCTTGATGGTGCGAGCCACATTCCATGAAACGTGGATCATGGGAACGATTGACTTAACCTTCTTCACTTCATTCCACTCGAAGCGCTCCAGGGCAAGTTGATATTGGTACGCTGGGAGGACAGGGAACACAAACAGTGGTGAGGCTGAAAACAGGCGGCATATTAAACGGCTTATTTCTTTTGTAATCTGGGATAAAGAGCAACACTTACAGTTGAGCGGTCCCACATTCCAGGCAATGTTATTGCACCAGCCCACTGCTTGGACCCAATGCACAGTCCCTGCATTAATCCACACCAGGTCGCCCGGCCTCTGAATGAAGCGATACACGGGAATGTTGGAGCTGTAGAGGTCTTCCAGGACAGGCCACCAGGACCCTGTAAGGTAGTCTACCCCATGCCTGATGGAGACAGTTTGCATCAATGCATGTCAGGAATTGCGCATATGCTGAAGCTTACCACTGCAACCTGTGTTCAATCTCACCACCTCTTCACTCACTTCTCACAGAAGTTGTTGATGTCTTCCCAGTAGTGCTCATGGACAGCAAACCACTCACAGTCACCAGGCCCGATGTTGATGTTGACAGAGCAGAAATTGTTGTTCTCCTGGTGACCTGTTACAAGATGCAACGACTTGGTTGGTGATTTTTTTCCCCTTCACATTAAAACAGACCTGCTTCTCAAATGACAGCATCACCAGGGGCCCGGTTGTGATGTCAGACACACGCTAACCTGGCGTGCGGCTGCCTGGCACCTTCATGTAGAGCTGGACCGTGTTCATGCCCAGGATGGTGTGGCCGACATGACTGAGCATGTTGTTGCTGGACTCCACTCGCATGAAAGCTGGCAGCTTCAGCAACTCCTGCAGCTGGAGCTTCCACCTTATGAAAAACAAACGAGGGGTGATGCAAAACAACAAGCGCCCACAGTGAGCTCAGCTCACTCGGGTCTTTATCACATAATCTCACCTTTTAGGGTCCGAGAGATCAATGTTGGTCCCGAATTTAATGATCTTCCCGACTGTTTTCTGCTCTGAGCTGGGGGAAAGAGCAATATCTGAGCTGAGTATTGTTCACGCACTAGAAGGGTGAATTCAGTGCAAACAGATGACAGCTTCGTGCTGACCTGGGTGCGCTGGTGGGATGAACGGATTGGGCTTTGCTGGAGACGGGAGCAGGATTGGCTTTAACAGCAGTTGAGGGGGGGCTGCCTTTACTGTTGGCTAACATCAGCCCAGATTTTGAGGTGGCTGATGGGTCTGAGGTCTGGGTCTGCTCTCCTTCATCTTCATTCTCACTCTCCTTCTCCTCCTATAACACATCTACATGAGCTTAGCTGACAGGTTGGCCAACAGCTAACGATGAATACATCATTACATTGTTGGATTTCGAGATCCTGGCCTGTGAGTCATATAGTTATTTACCTGCCATGTGTGGATTTCAATGGTCCACAAAGTTGAAACAGCTGATGTTGAATATAAACATATACATGCAAGTTTGCTTGGTTACTAAATACTAACAGGATCCAAAACAAAATGACATTCACGTCAAAATTTCAAGAACACTGGTGAATGCCACAAATTCTCTTAAATCACTTGAAAGCGTGCCACTCAACACATCTGTTTGTGTTGGTTCTTGAATGAGGCTCTGTCTAGCCCACACTTCTGGTTTAAGAGTTTTAATACAGGCAGCCTTTAGCTTCAGCCACTTCCACTAAACTCTGTGTGTGCATGTGCGTGCCATGAGGGATAATGTCTACCTGCAGGCTCTCCTGGAAGCTGGAGGCCTGGTACTGGGCGTATTTGGCAATGGTGGTGTGCGAGCGACTGCTCTCGCAGGGCCACGTCTGGGCCGAGCCACTGGGATCCCAGTTCTCATCGGCGGGCTGCTGAACCTGAGTCCTCACTTCCACTGCATGGTCCGCGTTGGCCTCCACCAGAGATTTGGTGGAGAACAGACCAAGATCTGAGAGAACAGAAGTAATCATCAGATAAAAGTTCTGACCCCCTTTTTGGATTTTACTTTGTGGGTGTAAGAACTGAGTTGAGATTACTTAAACAATACTTGATAATTGTAAACTGCACACACTGAAACACGAAAATGCATTCAAAGCAACACTGATCAATACAGCCTCCAAGTAGCATGAAATCTTAGAACCAACCTCTGACAGTTTTAGCCTAGTTTAGAAAAATCTTTACACTGTATCTGCTCTTTTCCGTTGTCTTTCTTTGCTCCTTACATGTTGGGGTTTTCAAAGAGTTCCTGAAGAATGGCAGTGTTTTACCAATCAACAAAAAAACCCTTTAGAGCAAGGGGATTTGATAGATTCTTGTGGGTTCAATTGAGTAAATGGAGTGCAGTTAATTAGCAGAGATGAGTGTGGTGGATAAACTTACTAAGGCGGAGGGAGCCAGCAAGGCCTCTGATGACGGTAACAGCATTTTTGGGATCAGTGCAGAACTGGAGCAGAACTGGAGAGAAGGCGTCCCTCTTGCTCTCCAACTGCAGAAAAGAACACAGTAAAGGAATAAATGTATTTGTGTTTTTTGCTTTTGATGAAATGGATTTTAAATAAATAAAACAGTTTTGGTGGAGGTTAGAGTTTTTTCTTATCCACATAAAAACAAAACTAAGGAGTCTGCAGCCACGCTAGCAGCTCTGTGCGGTTGTGAATGCTGTAGATTTTACGAGTCGTCGAACGAATTCAAACATTGGTGGTGGATTAAAAATTCAAGGTATCACCAAGGTTGTGACGAGTCATTTGGAGGGGGTTGGGCATGAAGACCTGCACCAAATTTAATCCATTCAATACTTAGACATGTCACTCTGAACCACAAACATCAACAGCATGGCTAAAAACAAGATTTTAGGATTTAATACTTGCTAGGCTGGGTTGTTTTTGACTGTGGTGACCTGTGTGGACTCACATAGATACTTGGTGTAGGAGGGTTAAGCTTTTCCCGTGGAATGGGGGTCTTGATGGCAATGTTGGGCTTAACAGACAAAGAGGGAAGCAGGTACGACTCTTTGAATTTCCCCTTCATCCTTGTCCTCCTGGATAAAAAGATGACAGAGCGATTAAGGAGAAAATTAATCAAGAGGAACAACGTCGCCGTCAAACCAACTGTGAAATTTTCCCCTCACTAACCCGTGTTTTAACGAGATGCCCAGACGAGGAGCATCACTCTCTGAGTACTCACTTGCAAGCTCTGACGACTTCAGTTGCTGTGTTTTCGATGGTGATCTTGGAAAGTGGGATTCTTTGCTCCTCCACCTCTGATATGTTGAATGTTTGTCTTCCAGCGCTCTCCACTTTAATCAACAGTATCTTCAGCTCCTTGCACAAGCCCATGGACAACGCCTTCAGTTTCAGTGGGTCGACGGGAGATAATGAACAGGGAGGTTTACTTGCTGGTGTGGAGACACACAGTTTGGATGCGTTGATTGTTACAGTTGACGCTGAGTTTGAGGTCTTGGTATCTGTGTTTCGAGCTGCCAAGGATATCTTATTTTCCAACTCAGTGACCACTTCCTTCTTCTCTGTTGCTACCTTTATCTGTACGTTCCCAGCATCCACCTTTTCTCTCTGGACATCCTTGCCACATGGAGATTGATTTTCCTGAGAAATCTGGCCCGTCACACTGTCTTTGAGAGGTCTGGGCGAGCTTCTGGGTGAGATGACCGGCTCTAAGGATGAAGCATCCCTTTCTTCCACATCCTTTCTTTCATTTACTTTGCTTTTAGGACAGATGACACTGCTTTCCTCTGTCTTTATCTTAATCTTGATCTCCCTTTCCCTTCCTCCATCCTTATCCTTTTGTTTTCTCTTTCTGTCTGTATGTCTGTGTTGTGTCTCTTTGCCGTGTTCTCTCTCTTCCTTGGTGGAAACAGTGAGGAGGCCAGTGAACGAGGCTGCGTTCGTGGTGGTCAGTCTCAGCTCCGCACTCAGCGACCCGTCCAAAAGAGATGACTCAATCCTCTCTGGGAGGATCTCTGTATCCCTACCCTCTTGTTTTGCTTTCATATCGTTCTCAATCTCTTCCTGCTTCTCCTGCACCAGGACGTCCACGACGGTCTCACTCAGATCTGTTGGACTGTGGGGTTCCAAAGGTGTGGCTGAGGTAGTGTGAGTTGGTGTTTGATTACTGGATTTGGGGGATGATATGGGATCTGATTCGGGAGAGAAATTGTGATGCTCTTGACAGTGGATGTCTGGCTCAAACGCAAGGGAAGAGGAGTACTTCACCCCTCTTGCAGTGCTATCAGGAGGCCCGCCAAATGGACCGCCTCGACACGAGACCCTCTGTCCTCCAAGGAAGGTGGCCAGGCTCTTGAAGACATCGTCCAACCCTGCTTTGTGCTGGCGCAGCTCATGAAGAAGAGACCCGGAAGTTTCCCCGCTGCCTTCCGTGTCTTCTTCTTTTTCTTCTTCGCCAACTTGTTCAGTTGCACGAGGCGGGTCACAGAATCCAGACCTGTCACTGTGAGAGCAATTGGCCAGTGTAGTTTCACAAGGCTCCTTATTCATATCAATGCTCTCGTTGTCTACAGGAGGAGGAGAAAAGCACTGGGTGGGGCTGGGCTGGAGGACAGGTCTACTTATCACTCCCTTTTCTAGCTCGTCCTCATCCTCTCCCAGAACAGACACTGGAGAGCCCTGCCAGCTCAGAACAGGAGGGGTGTTTGCAAGGTTGTCTCCCATTTCCCTCAGATTTCCCATCACAGCCACGGGCTGGAGATCTGGGGCGTTGAGAACCCCTCCCTGCCTACCTTCTTTGCCATGGATGGGCTCCTCTAAGCTAACTGAACACGATGCACTGAGTGGTGCTAAGGCTTTAAATAAAAGTGAAGGGAGTGCGTCATCAGGCTCTTCTTTTGGTCCATGTTCTGACTGGGATTTGACAATGGAGTGCTTCTCTCTGGTCTGGTTGTGGCTAGTGTTCATGGGGAGAGACTGCCTTAGTGGATTCCTGACAGGGGGTTTCGGGGGACTGTTGCTCTTTTTGGACATTTTGTGTTTATCAGGCTTTGAGGATAGCTGGGGTGAAGTGCAGCCGGGATGAGGAGTATCTGCAGGTGGCCTGTGGGTCCCCTCTGCCCGCTCACTCCTCACCCTGTGCTTGTGTTTGGGTGGCAACTGGCAGTGATTCTTGGGGGTCAGAGTTGTAGTCTCCATTTTACACGTTTTGACCTCCCCTGAAGAGCTGGGCGCAGAGGTGGAGGCGAGCATCTCCTTTTTTGTGGTTTTCAAGCCTAACTTTCTGTCTTTCTTAACTGCTTTATCTCGCTTCTTTTTTTTGTCGCCCAGCCTTTTCTCCTCTTTTTTCTTCCGCTTTTTTCTTTCCTCCCCTTTTCTGTTTGCCTTTTGAACTTCTCCCTTCCTCTCCCTTTTCCCCTGCTTGTCCTTTAGCTTGCACTCGGGTTTTCTGTGTTCCTCCAACTCCTTCACAGGCTTGTTTGCTCTCGGTCTGCTGTGGGGGAACTGTCGCGAGCAGACGGGCTGCGAGGTCTTTCTGTACTTGACGTCTGAAAACCTGGATTTGGGACTGCTGTGCGACGTGAGGGACGTGGTGGATATCACGCTCGGTCTTGGGGTGCGGACGGGGCTTCCCTGCAGCTTCTGCTGTCCGCTGAGGCCAGGACTACACTGACGAATGATGGATGGATCTTTCCTGCCACTGGCCACTGTGTATGAAGAAGGACTGGAAGGAGCACGTGGGCTGCTGGCGGTAGAACCTCCATCTTTAGGACTGCAGAGGAGGGAGGAAAATGGAAGAGAGTCTGCACCAGGAGAACCGGAGAGGGCTGGATCCCTTGAATTGCCTCTTTGATGAGTGCGTTGAGGTTCCTGCAGAGTTAATTTTGTATCTGTTTAGACTTTTGTTCAGGGGTAGAACCCTCGATTACGTTAAATCATATACAGTATATGTACTGCTATGTTATTATTAATAGAAAATCAGGTCTTGTGAAATGAATGCTCTTTGAAGACCACAGACAGCTTTTTATGTGTTCATGCTGTTTCCATGCATATTCCTTACTGTGCTTTGTTTGTGGTGATGGCTCCATGAGTCCTTCTCCTCTGTAGGGTGTAGTGGGGGGTTGTGCTGTTGGGTTCTGTGGTGGCCTGTGTGCCGCTGATAGTGGTAATGATGGTTTTGGTGGCTGTAAGGCACACGGGTGTGGTCTGCTGGTGAAGACGAGAATTTCCGCTCGACCTTCCCTCTGCTTCCATGATGTGGCAGTCTGCTGCCACAACTCTGGTTTAGAGCCGCTAGGCTACTGTTGCTGAAGCCGTGTCCTCCAGTTCTCAGCTTAGAGGTTTCCTGCAAATGTTAAAACGCATGGTAGCACGCAGCAGTGACACTTACATTTTTCATTGATCAGCTTACTGTTGATACTAGCTCACCTGTTGCTGTGTTGTTGAGGTCCTGTGGTCAGAGTAGTGGCAAGGACCCGCCCTGTCATTAAGAGGCTTCCAGTCACCTTGGTTGCAGCGGTGGTGGCGAGGTGGTGATGGGGCAAGTAATGGTAAATGCCTTGATCCAGGGTGAGATGACTGAACAGAGAAATATAAATATCCTGTCATTCTAGATGGGATTTTACCAATGGGTGGTGCTGTTGCACACAAATAGAAAGTCATGTACTGCTCTGTTTAACAAAGGAATCAAAGTTTGTCATGCCAAGTCAACAAACTTCACCTGATCAGGACCAGAGTCCCTTCTCCTCTTAGCAGGGCACTCTTCCCTTGGAGTTAAAGGGTGCGGTGGGGGTGGACTGTGCTGGTGTAACTGGTCTCGCCGCTGATGGAGGGCTGGTCGTTTCCAGGGCCCTGGCCTGTTGTTTATCATTCTGCCTGGGAAGTTCCTGCGGCAGTCTGAGGGGGCCCATCTCTCTGGTGGGGACTGCAGTTCTCTGTTGTTGCGATGTAGGCGGGGACCCCCATGCTAACAGAGGAAAAGTACAGGCACATCCAAAAAGTCAAACGACAACACACGTCTAGCTCCAATAACAGCATTGACTCTTTTGAAAATAACGTTGTTCCTGATCAGCACGGCTCACCACAGAGTTGCTGACACTGTTGTCCCAGGTGGCGTAGCGCTCTCCGGGTCCTGTTAGATAACCGCTGTGGGAGGCAGCTCGGTTGTGGAATGAGCGCGTAGAGTTGTGATGCCAGTTCTGGGCCTCAAATGGCTGCTCTTTACCATCCCAAAGACGTGGATGCTGTCTGTGCCCCTTTGAGATGCCCTTGTCCTGAACATGGTTAACTGTCCTGTCCCCCCTAAGAAAAAGACAGAGGGAACTTATCAACAAGTATCACAGGCGTATTCAAAACCAAGACATCGCAGCACAAATGGGACAAGTGAATACTCATATCCACGATAGGATCAAGTTTTGTTCTCTTCAAATGGCAAGCACAGGTGAAGGAGCCTTTAAATGTACAACAAGCAGCAAAGCTCCAAAACGTGCAACACGTTGTCAGTGCAGTGTAGGAAAGATAAATTGTTTGACTCACCTATTATAAAGATGACTTGATAGTGGATGGTGTGATTGATTGCGCCCTCCTTGGCTTCTGTAGTCATGAAAAAAAGCACAAAAATTGTACTGGCTCAAGATAATAATGCAGTTCGTGTGAAAATCTAACAAATCTTTCTCTGTTGGCTCTTTTGGCTAGAACTGAGGTTGAAGCCAAACTTGCTTGTTTTCCCTGACTGCTGACCTAACCAGCTGTCTCTAATTCCAAGTGTTTCCTTCGCGCATATGGTGTTTCACTGAATGTCTTACTCAAGGATACCTCAGTGGTGATAGAGACTTTGGCAACACTCAGAAATGTGATTTCAGCCAAGATCATTTGTTTAGTAACAAATCTGATTAGTGGTGATAGTTATGATAAGTAAAAAAGACTCCATTTATGTCGCAATGAACTTTTTTGACCACACTGAATTGGCATGGCTTGCTCATTAAATGTCTCTGCAAGGATCCCTTCACCCCATACAGAGGACTATGTGGTCACTGTGACCCAATGAACTTTTAAATGAAAAACTTGATAACTTGATTGTGGTTCATTCTCTCTACTTTAAACATGGCACCATGAATAGTGAAGTTTTTAACATGACCTGCCCTTTAAAGGACTTACTGTACGTCGCTCAGGGTAAAACTGGTCAGCTCTATGCAAAGACGTTTTTTTTCCAAAAGAATTTATTGTCAAGAGTTCAGTGTTTATCTCTCTCTGAGAGTCATACCTCTTTGTCAGTGACCCAAATGTTTCTATTGCCAAAAGCCACAACCAGATACACATAGTTGCAGTTACAATCACATTCATGAGAGACGCCCCTGGCTTCTGCAGCTGAATAGTTAAATTGAGGCTTCTCCCAGCTGCAACTGAAGAAGTTACGGTTTCATTCACCACAGTCGCGCTTGTTTAAACTGCACAGATGGGTTCCTGCTCACTGCTGTAGCTGAAGGAAGAGCTTTTCATGAATATGCTCGTCACATTTTCAGCTAATCAGTCAGTCTCATAAAGTACTTATCTTCAATCAACCCAGACAACAAAGGCTGGAGTCCCACCTGCTGGAATGACCCTTGCTGGGGAAGTTCAAGTCTCAAATTGTTCCACAATCCACTCCCACTGGGTTTAAATTCTTTTCAGGAAGGCTTCAGCCACCCCCACCCCCCAAATTAAGTTTACTGTAGCCTCAAAGGAAGATGATGCGTGATCAATGAAGACAGGGAAAAAAAACAAACAGTAAAAATACATTAAATCATTTTGCATATATGTTGATGGTGCTGCAGACCTGTCTGTGTGGCTCCAGAGACGATTGTTTCCAGGAGCCCATTGTCCTCTGTTAGGTCCTCCAGCTGGATAGGAGTCCCATGTGTTACGGCCAGAGTACAGCTCTGCTGGGTGATACATGCAGCCTGAAACACAAATGTGGTTTAACATGTCTGGTGCTGGGATTCGGAATAAATAAACAAGCAAATAAATCTACAATCTTGTTTAAAGAAAGCCCGACTACATACAAAGCAATGTGGAAGGGCTGCCACTTACAATCTGTCACATCTTAGCACATGCGATGATGATTGCATCTTTAAGTACTACAGTGATGCACATAGTATATATTTGCATTTAGATAGACACGCACGCAAAGTACAGAGACACAAACAAATGTCTTGCGGTTACCAGTCTTGGTCTGTGTTTGGGAGGCCCTCCTCTTCACACCTGGGAGCAAAAACCAGCCTGTGGACAAGACACATGGTTGAGAGATATATTCTGTATATGACTAGAGAGAGAAACATGTGGCTCCATACCGTGTCTGCACAATGACATCTTTTGTCCCAGCACATAGGCTTTCTGTCCTCGTGAGTCTGTGATTTGCATCGGCACCAAAGTGTCATTTTGTGTTGCTCCGGTAAATTTTTTATTTCCTCATGCTGCATTTTCTGCTCGCCTATATCTGTTCAGCGGTCATATCATCAGTCAGCCAGAGCTGCATTGTGCATTCAGTCTCTCTCTAATCACTGCTTCCCAGTAGCCATCCAATGATGAAAAAACATGGCCGTAAGAAGAAGGACTGTGGCAACCTTCCTTTAACAAGGAAAAAAGAAAAGGGGAAAAAAACCTTGGCAGGCACTGCTGCTATAGAATTTTTCTTACCCTATAAGCCATTCCTTAACCCTCAGAGAGAACTGATGTCTCATGTGTTTCGAATCAACATGGATGTTCCAACATCGAGATCTATGTTTTTTTCCATTTTATTTGCCTCAAGGAGTAAAACTTCCAGCGGCAGAGCGAGCGCTATAGGTGCCCAGTGAGTACTGACCCAGTACGTCAGGTCAGGTGTTTGGCTGGCTATATTTCTGCAGAAATATTATTCTTCTCTTAGTGTCTGATCACAATTTCTTATCCCAAGTCTCCTAAACCTATTCTGTCTATCATTTCTATTGATTTTCCCCCGCTCTTTAACACAGAATGGTGCATGCAGTCTCTTCGACCGTGGAGAGAAAAGATCTCTCTTCCTGTCTCTGCTGCTGCTGCCAGATAATTCAACACTGGGTAGATGATGCTGAAGCGAGTTGAGGTGGTAAAGATCAAGTTTGCATGCTGAGGGGAGCATGGGTGCACCGGTGACAGGTTGCACCACTATGTGCAATCATCTCCAGCACCTATAAATAGAATGAGGAATTGTTGTGTGACATTCTACCACTCCCACGCTTAGTACATTGTTTTTGCACGGCAGATTTGCTCCACAAAGGTTTTGTTTGTGCTAAGGATGTTGCATTATAAGAACCACTCTGTGTGTGCTGAATGAGATGAGTGTGAGCTAAGTGAGCAGCCTCCTCTTTCAGCGTCCATTTCCAACCAGTTGCTAGAGCAACTGGAGCCAGACAGTTCCTACCACTGTGGCTTTAGGCTTTTTAGAGTCAGCTGCATTTACATTTATTTTTAGAGTAAGAAGAAGGCATGAAAGGCCTTTATATACATAATAAGGCAACATGACTTTACCCTAACATACAGCACTGTCTGCCATCAGTTGCTATATGAGGCTGTACAACAAAAAAAATGTCTGGTAAAATGCACACTAAAGTCACATGTTCCACTAAAATATGCTTTTTGAGAGGCTGTTTTTTTGCTACTGGTCCAATAACATTCTAGAACTCTTTGCTTTTTTCTTTGCTATTCTTACCTTAGTAACCACACCAAGTGACTTTATTCTTAGATTTGCCTCTTTGGATTATTTTACATTTATGTCACATCACTGTCAATCTTGCACAGGGACGGAGAGAGTCGCCATGTGGCTAATTCGCGCGAACAGCTTGTGCACTGTGTCTCACTGCTTCTGTGGTGTTAGAGCATTTTCATGCACGGCCGAGAAAGAGACACCTCTCCGTGGTTTTTCACTCTGCGCTTTCTAGCATTGAGCAACATTGCACAGACAGACCGTCTGATGTGGACCCTCCCCGTGTCACACACTGGAGCGCACACAGTTTTTTTGCAGCATTGTAGGGGGGAGCTGTCGATCAACGGTGGTTTACGTTGGACTCCACACAACTCGACGGCTCAGTTCCTCCAATATTTAACCCATCTGTGCGCGGGTCATTTGAGACATCTGGAATTCAGCGCAGAGGCCAAATGATGTCATGTGCAGAAGGGGTTAAGTTTCTGTCGGGTAAACTCTTTGCTTCCCAGTGGGATAGCTTTCAAGAAAAAAACTGTGCACTGTAAACAGTACAGCAAGTTGTAGTGTGTTTTGTTTAATAGCAACTGTATAAAGCAAGGGCATTAGTTTTAAGCTATTACAGTCCTGTGTCTGATTCATATGGTGCTGTATTTGTGCACAAATTCTGCTTTACAGTTAAGATCATTTAAATGGTTTTGCTGGTGGACAGTCATCTTGTTGGAGGCTAAACCTGCTGTCTGCAACCCTCACTTTGCTTCCTCTCTCCCTCCTGTAACCAAGGAAACCCTGGTCATGTCTCTTGTCACCACACAGGGAGAACGAGCATGGGATAACCATTCACATCTCTGCTGAAAACCCCTGTTTGGCTGCCTAAGCGTTCACAATTTTGCCACATGAATCCTGTTTGCTGAGTGCAAATGTGAGACATTTATTTGAAACCTAACAGTGTTTGTGTGTGTGTGTGTTTGTGGCGATCCGTGTTACCAGTCTTACCTTGCAACGAGCACTGAGAGAACAGGGGGAGACGGACTTTCTGGTCCAAATTCAATGATGCCGCCCGTCAGGAATAGAAAGACAGCAGACCTGTGCAGTCTCAGATCCCTTTAAATAGACATGCTCATCCTCCGCTGGCTGGCGAACACACACACAGACACACACAAAGCAGAGAAAGTGAGGAAATACCAGTCATTTGGTGCAAACGTGTAAGACAGAAAGCTTTCATTGTTTCAAATCAAGGACAGTATCTCTGCTCCATCCCTCAGGTATTGCCGCCATTCTCTTCCTTTCTAGTCTTGTCTCTCATTTTCTACAGCACATGCTGTCACACACATCTGCACCGTTGCAATTCTGACCCCCTGTAGACAAAGAAAGGGAATGAAATGAGATTGACGAAAGAGTGGGGAGAAAGGATGGCCCAGTAACCTTTGACAGTAACCTTTGGCAGGTTTTCTTTTCTTCTGTCTTTCCTCTCTGTGGCCCTGCCCTATCACCCCTGCTGCCTTCACTGCTTGTTTCAACAAGGCTCCTTTCCTTTTTTGATACCCAATATGCCAGCCTCCTTCCTTTCTCTTTCAGGCTATGTGCATGGCTCTGCCTGTGCCTCACCCTCCCTTTTCTCTGCACGCTGTGTCCTTGTATCCCTGGCAACCGATGATATCATTTAGTCCAGTGCTGGGAGCAAGGCCTCAAGCAAGGAGGGGAGTGTTTGCGTGTGTGTGTGTGATTATAGCATGGAGCGAGAGAGAGAGAGGGGAGGAAAGGGGAGGGGATGGAGAGTCCATAGGATTTAATGTATACTTCCTCATTTCTGTCTTCTCTTCTCTGCAAACTCTTCTCAGGCTGCACCATTTTAGAGAGCAGCTCTGTCGGCTGAATAAAAATATTCACTGACTGGTGGAGAACTGCCTCAGATCTTCAAACACACTCCAATTTGTGTCCTCATTTGGACAAATCAACAGTTTGTCACATTCTTGCACATCACACACCATCTGGAGGGGCTTGCTAGCTGCAGAGAACCACTGCAGATGTGCATCTCTTGCTGAGACGTTATGTGTGTGTGTGCGTGTGAGTGTGTGTAGTAAGGATACTGCTTCCTATACCATAAAAGGAAGGATGGGCTGCACCAGACCAGGCCTGTCTCTGGTGGCTCCTAAGCTAGCTACCATGAGGAGCAGGAACGTGAAGAGAACAGATGGAGGGGAAGCAAGAAGCGACAATGTACAGACAGACCAAGGCTGCACGGACAACCCACGCTGACTGCATGTGCATGCATGATTTTATTGGATGCAGGCCTGAAATAGCGTCACGATTACAGAGACAGAAAGTACAGTAGGGGCTGCATATCAATCACATTTCTAAAAATAACATCCCTGCAGCCCCGCTTCCCTCTGCTCTATCCCCTTCTCCCTTTTCTATAATAGCAGCTTCTCCCGGTGTATGCTCCATAAAGCACAGCCCTCTGAGGGGTACTGGAATGTACCAAGGCAAGGTCAAGAACAAGAAGGAGGGGTGTCTTTTGCAAACAATGCAAAATGTAGAGCGTTTTGTGAACAAAGACAACAAAGCAGGTTAATAGGTTCAAGGAGGGCACCGGGTGCACGTGCGTGCGCATCAGACACCTGGTTTGTGCAGGGAATGGTAACGTGGAATTGCACGTCCGGGAGGTTAACTAAGCTGGCAGTCATATCAACTGAGAGCATGCACTGGGTTCATGCTGCACAGTGGTGACAGTAACCCTAGATGTCCTTTGGTTATTCCCTTTCAAACAACTTCAAAATGTGTGAGTCAAACATCCGAGCCAGTTATTTTATGATAAGACAGCGAAGTGAAAAGGTCTCTGTGCAGGATGTCTTTAACAAACTGAGCTGAACTTTCAGAGGAGCCAAGTACAGTACAGTATGTGGCCCTGTATAGACATCACACTTGGTAACACTGAAGCCCCTTACTATTGTACACTCCCACACACACACACACACACACACACACACACACACATGTAGTGCTCACGTGCAGACACAGTGCAGAAATGTGAAGTGATGGATGTAGTGAAGGGGAACTTGGCAGTTACACTCGTGGTTACATTTTAGCTCTGTTGAACTGTTGAATGGGAGCATGTGTGTGTGTGTGTCTGTGTGAGTGCGTGTGCGTCTGTGTGAGAGAGAGAGCTTCATGCATGAATGTGCAGCACAGTCTGCAGACACACACTGCAGTATGGTCGGATCATTCAGAACAATGACACGAAGAACACACAGGAAAACCCACACATGTAAACAAACAGCACAGAAAAGAGGCAAGAAAGACATACATTCCCACTTCTCCCACACTGTGCAATGCATGCAGTATATTTCCATTCAGCCATAAAGAAAAGACATCAAGTTGCTCCCCTGTAGTCCTCTTTTACCTCCTTTCCTTTTTTTTTTGTCCTCGATCTCTTGGTCCACACGCCCCTCTGTTCCCCTTTTCCTCCCTTTCACTCCTCGCCACCTTGTCTCACCCGATCCTCTCCTCTGTCTCCTTTCTTCCCCTCTCCTCCTCTTCCTGTTTCCACACTCCACTCTCTGATGCTAGGGCTCTCATAGCAGACCGATCCATGTGCAGAGACCGACGGGGCGGGACGGTGAGCTGCCAGTCACAAGATGTGAGCCAATGAGGCGGGAGAATCTCTTATCGCTCTCTCTCATTTTGCAGTGAACAAGAGGAGGCAGGAGGAGGGGAATAATAGCAGACAGAGATGCATGGAGGGGCTCTTTATTCCACTTCCTCTGTGTGCGTGTGTGTGTGTGTGTGTATACAGTACGTGTGTGCACGTGTGTGTGTGTGTGTGTCTCTATGAGAGAGAGGGGGAGAGTAAGAGAGAGTTGGAGCATGGCCAGTACAGTAGAGGCGATATTTTAAATCTCTCCACAGCTGTAAAAGAATCTCTTAGAGCTGATACTGACATGTTTTCCCCCCAGTGTCACTGCAGGTTTCTACATGTATCTGTGCAAAAAGATATAAACCTGTCTCAGGCACACTATCAAACCCTCACAAAGCAGGTTATTTGATGACTTCATTTAAACAGGGAAAAAAGGTAACAGAAACACAATACAAGTCACCCTGTCAGTATTAAAAATGTGCAAGTTTCTCCTGTGTTTCCGGAACCCTGGTGGAGCCAAACATCCAGGTATCTGGGAAGCGAGGCACGGCCAAATGGTGACAGACAGGCTGCAAATGTTGCCTGAGCTCAAATGTCGAGTGACAGGATAACTGGGGGAGGTGGGGCTACAGCTCCCCGGGTTCATGAGGGAGGTCCCAGTCTTTGTGGGCTCACAATGCAAATCCGCCGCTCGCTCCTCCGCTCATTTCCACCCATCACCGACCGATACCGGGAGGGCAGAGCCGTCGGCCCCGGAGCGCGCGGCCAGAGGTAGACACGGAGGGAGAGCTGATGAGGAGCCGGAGAAGTGTGAGAGGGAAATGGTGGAAGCAGACTGCTAACAGATTTTTTTTTTCTCCCCTTCTCTGAAGTGCCTTAGCAACAGGCCCTGATCAGCTCAAACTCTATTGGTCAGTGCGGAAAACCATGTGGGTATTTGGACCAATCGGCAAGCTTTGGTGCAGAACTAAGTGGGGAGAGCTTCACACGCTGGAATAGCTGCTAAATTATGCCCCCTGGTGGCTCAGTGAAGGCCCAGAAACCGCCTCCCGCCGCTTACAAGCAAAGGGAGCATCTGCTCCGTTTGGACAGTTCTTAGCAAACACCAAAGAGCGGTCATGCTCGGGATCTAATCATGAAGTCATGACAGAGCAAATGTTTTATTGCCCATTAACTTCAGAAGTAACTATAAATGTCACACTAATGTGCTTTTTTTTTTTTTTTTTTTTTTTTTTATCAAAAGTTGTATTATTTAACGCTGCTGTCACGACAAATGAAAAATAAATCAGAATGTAACATTTTTCACACCTTTGTGTAACTGCTTGCCACCAGAGAAGAGGAAAGAGAAAAGAAGAGAAGGGTAAGAAAGTGAAAGTAAAACACAGGAGTGGAGAATTGGAAGACAAGCCGTGGACTATTTTAAATACAAATTCATAATGTATGTATTCATATTGAGTGCTGGGAGACACCGATCTGTAACAAACTTTTTAAAGTGGAAACACTTTGCTTTACATATTGGCAAAATTGTTATAGTACAATAGTGTTTGATTTACAAAAAAAATTAAATTGATGTTTTTATGCATTGATTGGCAATGGGAACAACACTCAGGCTTACACTGCCTCCAAGTGGACAAGATATATTACTGCAGTATGACTGGAAATAAAGGAGAATAGGTAAAGAGTTATTAAGTATGTTCTACATTCAACTGTTGTAATACTGTTGTAATACATGTGTTTATGTTTTGTTTATGTTTTGAAATAACTCCATACTGTGTGACTCCCAGTAAAAAAAATTATAACTTATTTCATTTACCGTTAAATCTCTCAACAGCCTGGCACATTCTTACCTGTCTGATCGACGTGTTTCAGTTCACTGTGACCACATTTCAGGTGAAGCACAGAATTACACAGGGATTTATAACACTCATGTTTGTCAAAACCTTAAATATCACGACCAGTCGTCACATTTCCACTGGGGAGCTGATGAACACGAAGCTCAGCAGCTGCGAGGAGGGAGCAGCAGAGGGCGGCTGAGCCGGGTCCGCACTTGGCCTGGATTTATAATTTTAATTGGTGAAAATGCTGACAGCTGAAAAATGTCTGTTCACATAACTGCATCATCAGCCCCGGCCACGTAAGTTATGATTGTCATAACTCAAGATTAGATCAGAGAGGCAAGCCGGCCCCTCGATGAATAACAACACTCAGTCACTCAAAGTGACTTATTGGGGCGGTGAGGGATCGTTGTTCCAACTAATCTGACAAACAGTTCCCATTTGCATAAGACTGAAGCGAGCAGAGGGCAGTGTGGGACGGCAACAGAAACTCCTGCTCCACTCGTGCAGCACGTTTTATTGCCTTTACAGGGGCACCGACACAGCCCCGTCAGCTGACCACGAGGACTGCCGTCCACGCCACCATTCTGCTGGCTCCATCTCTATTTCACCTGCTTATTCATTACCTTTAGATTTTAGTTTTTAATATTATTATTATATATTATAGTTCTCCTTCTCTTATAGGCTTTATTTCAACTGGTTATCCACCGCTTTTAGCTTTTTTTTTAACAATCATGATATTTCAATTTTAACTATTGTGTTTGATGTAACAGAAATGAACAAGCTTTTACACAGAGACCTTGACTGTGCACTCACTCTCTTTCACTATGTTAAATTTCATGCCTTATCTCCAGTTTTAGTGGCTAATCCACCACTCACAGTGAGTAGCAGAGTACCTCTGAGCCACGCTGGTCACTGTAGGCCTTTTGTTCATCACCGAGACAGATTACACCGTTTTGCATTTTACCTTTACACTGATAGCATGTTAGTGGCCCATTTCAATGTCCTGCATTCATCACATGGCAGGATGTGGGATTCTATGTGAGGGAATATGAATTTAATTTAATAATAACCCCCGAAATGAAAAAAGATGTCTCCCTCTAATGAAGATAGCGTCCATGCTTACGTCATTGGAGGGAAAAGATCTTGCAAGGTCAAAAGGTTTTCACAAAGATGTTTTGGCAGGTAGTTTGGGACTTTTGGGCCAAATGGAGCCTTCACAAAAGTAGTGCTTTCTAGTTGTTAAGAATAGGCATACTGGATATTATGACTTCCCTGTGGTAAGAAGAAGAATATGGAGAATAATGACCTTGTCAAAAAAAGCAGATGGTACAGGACTGTCCAACGGAGTCACTGACCCGGTATTTTGATGTCTGACCATTTCATTGCACCATCAGTAGGATATCTTGACCTCTACCTCAAAGGTCAACCCACAGCCTCTTTAAGAAATCACAGAGACAAACTTGTGAGGGTTTTTAAAAAATTATTTTAAAAAAGGGCAGGTTAGAGCCATGCAGTGACCCTGGACATCCACACCCACATGTGGTGGGGAGACCTGTCTTTTGCTCACACTCTACTTGCTTTGCATATCCGCTCTGTGACATTTAGATAACTGCAATCATTTTCTGTCATTGCTCTGCAGAAGAGGCCACAGCAGGACACACCGTGCAGACGTTATTGACCATGAGTATGTCGATGCCGTTAGTGTTTCCCCTTTTGATCGTCTGTTTTTCGCCTCTAACGCCGGCGACGGTTGTTCAGGATTTTAATCATGTGGAGAGGTGTAAGGACTCCCTGTATATGGGGACACCGCCGCGTGGGATCAATGACATAAAACTGAAGAAAATCTGCCAGCGCTATGCAGACAAACCCCGTTATGTGACCCTGTACGACCCTCAGAAGAGGATTCCGGTTTACTCGGCCTATACCTTCAAAAAAACGGAGGGAGACAGACGTGTGGACTACCCGTGGATGTACGAGCCGCAGGTCGGTGACTCGATTGCTTTGTTTTTCAAAACTAGCAAAACTAGCTCTTTCATTCATTAATTATTATGTTTTAACCAGGTAGTTTGACATTTAGCTAAAAATTTTTTTTTAATCTAAGCAGTTAAAATAGGCAATAGATCTACCAGACTGGGTTGTTACAATTTCCCATCAGATGAAAACCTACTGTAACTGCTCTTGTCATTCCCCAGCTGGCAGAAATCGATGGAAACGGAAACATGCTGCCGTTCCCCACTGGCTACCTGCACATGAAGTTCGAGGACAGCCAGGCGGTCCTGAATGACTACTCTGATGTGGTGCTCTATGAGAGAGGTCACCTGAACCCGGACCAGCACCAGTCCACCCCTCACGACCGCGCCGCCACTTACACCCTGACCAATGTGGTCCCAGAGATACGGGAGTTCAACATCGGGCCTTGGCGCGAGTATGAAGAGCGGATCCGGGTCCGCCTCAACAACTTCTGCCGCGGCACCGCCTACATCGTCACCGGAGTGACCACCAGGGGCAACATGATCCGCCGCAACAACCAGGACCGCGTGGCCATTCCTGAGGATGTGTGGTCCGCTTACTGCTGCACCGACTACGACCGCAACGCGCCCCACGATGTTCGCATCCGCTTCCCATCCCACGCAGCCTTGGCCAAAAACACCAAAGACGGCAACAGTGTTCATGAAATGACAGTCCAGGAACTTGAGATCTTTCTGAAAAATAACATGGACGTTGACCAGAACCTTCAGATCTTTTATGACAACTGCATCTCTCCCTCACCCCTTCCTCTTTACCTGCAGCACACTATCTGAAAGCTCTCCCAGCTTCAGGCCTACCACCTGCATGCATGTTGGTTTCTATTTATTTTCAGGAATAAGTTGCGAAGTAGACATTTGGGCTTTTTTGGCAAAAGTTTAAAAAGTAAGATTTCTATCTATATCTCCTCTCATTAAAAAAATGACACACATTTTACAGAAGTGCTATTTTGTGGGAGAAGCAACATAATACAAATGTGTGGGAGGTTATGCAAACTGGCTGATTCAATAAAAAAATCTTAATTTACTTGCCCGCATTGTGTTTGTGTAACTTATACTGCACAGTAGGTTATGTGAAGCACATAATACTAAACTTGGGTTGAGCAAAAGTTCACTACCGTGTCATCTTTGAGGTGACAAAGGCAAAGAATCACAAATGTGGTGTGACACAAAAGAAAAAACAAGCAGTCCTCCTCCTTTACCAAAACTGACATCTGCGAACAACAAATGTCTTTTGAATAGACAACTTACATGACTAAAGTCTGAGTCTGAGCTTTGCATTTGCATTGGTTCATCTGGGTTAGAATCAGTCCTTTCCAGGATTCTCTACACATTTTAGTTGCACACTGCCATCTAGTGTGGGGAAGAGAGTATTTCGTCTCATGACGGGTTGCAGGGAAAAGCCGGCAGAGTATAGTGCACAGTTAATTGGGTTGAGTGCAGAAGACAAATGCTATGACATTACAATGTGCATCTGTCATCTCAACAATAGTGCATCTGAAGCACAATGAATCTGCTGAAACAAAGACAGTGGTGATTAATACAGTGCACATCATCCATAAGACTTATTGGACTAGGGACTAATGACTTGCTTCTTACCGCAGCAATAATTCAAGCCATTTATTCTAAAAGAAAAGTACAAATTTGGTATTTCAGATATGAAGATCTATTAAAAAACTATTAGAAAAGTATGGATGGATAATAAACTGTTAAAATATGCAGTCAGTTTTGGCTTGATCCTGTGGGAAATTCTTGTATATTAAGCCAAATATCTTTCAACAATTCTTGTAACACCAGCTGCAGGCAGGGTTTGCTTATTGACATGATCAATCTTTGTTGTTTTGCCAAGGTAATAATCTGTATCCGACCCATGACATTTATAACACCAAAGATGTCATTGTATAAAGAATTATCAATTGATCAGAAGGTAAAGTGTGACTCTGGATGGGCAAGCAGAGGTTTAATGTGAGTTCAAATACTTACTTACCGGTGATAACAGAAATAAATATGCATATATTTAAAAGTTTGTAAAACATTAGGGAAATTACACATTTAGTTATTTTTTGAAGTTCAGGTCAGGCGACTTTGTTGCCACTCACAAAGCTTCAGCTTAGTTTCTTTAGGTAGCTCATGGATTTTGAACTCTGCTTGATATCACTGTAGAAAACAGCCTCTTGTCACTTTCATAACTGGCAACATTTGCGTCCAGAATTACTGATATTCAGTAGAATCCCGCCCTGAATATCATCAATTAGTCAATTAAGGTCTAATGTGTTAATGAAGTGCAACCTTGTGCATACATCTGTATCCGTGACTAAGTATTCAGCTATTTTCACACCAGGGCTTGAATGATTCGATGGTTGTACATTGGCATGTTCCCCCAGCAGGACCAGTACATCAGCCTGTTCCAGTGTATTTGCTGTAACACTGATTTATTGTGTACAACAGCTGAATAAACACAGATTCTGCTGCTGCCAAGTTATTTATAGGCTTTGAAACGAAAATACTTTAAATAACTCAAAGAACATACAGAATGAAAGTCACTTTTTGTGTTTGTGCAGGAAAGTTCATTTTGTGTTAAATGCTGCAATGGATGGCAAAAAACAACACACAAGCAAAATCGGTTTGATATAGCCTCCTAGCTATACCAGACACACTGAACAAACACCATAATTGTTTACAAGATTTAAATCAGTGGTCATGACTATTTTATAGTCAGGGATCATGTTTTTAAAGCAGCCTTACTTTACTGCGGGTCCTCTCTGTGTTGGCCGCTCTCTTGTGGCAGCCACGTTGTTTCTTTCTGGAGAAAAACAAAATACAGACAAGCAAGCATCACTTCCTTCAAACATATATTTGGCACTTTAATTTTTACAAGTGTTTGACTGACTTGTTTAACGTGACGCGACAAGGCCCATAAAGAATTAACAGTAGCTAGCCAAATTGCTAGCCACAGCAAATCCATGCGGTTAGCAGCTAAGCTAGCTACCAGGTGAAACGAGTCAAACGTAGCACCTGACTGTTTTCCTCAGGACTTGATGGAGACAGCAGAAATAAATACAATAAAATGTGTGTGAATGTTGGTCTTACGTTCAGCAAGTGGTCAATAACAAGACAGAAAATTAAAGTTGAGCTGCTCCGCATATCTATATCTGCCTTTTCTTGAATAAACAGCCATGTGCTAACAGGTTAGCCAAAAAACAAAAGTCTGTGAGCTAGCAGAAGGGCACATGTTGCATCTATCTCCGTGTTCAACCACCACACGTGATGAAAAAAAAATTGTATTACAACTTTAAAATCCGATCTGACCACATGACAAAACTGAAGGCTGGCAAATGCTTTTGTTTAAGAATGTCTTTTAATGTTTTCCAGTTCAGATACACAACATACAGTGTGTAATAGCCTCTATTTGAAATAGAAATATTAACTTTATTTCTTTCAATCCCTTCTGGTCATTAATGCTCTCTCACAGCATCTTGAGCTTCAAGCAGGTTACTGAATCAGACTAAATGAAACAGACAAACAGGTGCAAGCCTTCACTTTACCATCCCAGTGTTGTAATGTTGCAATAACAAGATATCTGGATTCCTGTGATGTGTTTTTTCTCCCTCTTTTGTCCCTTGTTTTAAGCCAACATCAAACTGTAGTGTAAACATGTAAACTTGGTGAGTGTGCTTCCATTATCTGTTGGCTCTCCAAACCTTTATTTCCGAAAATGAAAAAAAATAAAAAAGGACTATCAGCCTCAATACAGCATAACTGCATTTGTAAGGCTGGCATGGGCAAATTAAACCCGCATCAATCAACCAGGTCAATAAACCTGTGAACAGAAAATTGAGACAAAACTGTAAAAGGCAGCAAAACAAAACAACCACCATGACTGGATTGAGATAAGACCAAAGGAGTACAAGTTACTGGTTATACTGCATGACAACGGTAGAGACAATGTGACACACCAACTATTAAATCAAACAGCATCACAAGCAAATATTCTTGATTTGTGGTTTGTTTTGAACACATCACTTGTTTTTTTTCTGCCTTTCTCCAATCATCCCCTTTTCTCCTTCCCTCGTCTGTTCTCTCTGCAGCTGTTCTTTGGCTTCTTAACCAATAAAAGGACTCATTTAACTCGAACGCTTCCTTCATGATTGATGGGATAGTGCCAGATGTGTACGGTATGCTTTCGACAGCCATATACGCAGTAAGAACATTTTGTAATCACAACAATATCGAGGCTAACCTGAGCCGTAAGCATTTCTTTTTGTGTTTATGTTGACCTCAACCATGCTCTGTTTTTCTTTTGTTAATTACTCATCTGTGTTGACAGATGTACTCGTGCCAACAACCTAGTGGATATTTGCCCCTCGAGATCTCGGCAAAAAAGGAGAATCAAACATACGCATGAGTGCTAAGATCATGTAAGTCATCTAAACTTGCACCTGTTGTCACAAAGAAAAGATCTGGCCAATCACTCAAAACCAAACGACAAACATAATATTTACAAATTCCAGTTTGTTTCTCTTACACTTAAAAAATGTACAGTTTGTTTCATGTGTTGGTTTTTTGTTCTTTTTGTCCTCGCAGCTTACTCCAGTCCAGTGTGAGGGATGGCAGTCTGGCTCCAGAGTGTCATTATCCTAAGCAGACAGGATACAGAATGTTACAAGGAGGGGGGGGGAAATGAATCCCGCTTGCCTTGCTTTTGTGGTATATGGTTTATGAGTAATGTCTGTCATTAAAGATTTCTTTTTAAATCAGATTTTTAAGAATGCATCCTCTGTGCGTTGACGGATCATACCGTAGCTGACGAACCACTGAATCGCGGTCGGCTTTTGTCCAGTGTTGTCCTAATGTCGCCGGTGGTTTGTTTTTTTTTTCTTTTCTTTTCAGAATTGTCCAGAGCGTGACCCGTCGCGGTGTTCAATTGTGCGAAAGATGTGAAAAATGCGCATACAAGGCTTTCTCACCTTTTGACTGTCATAAATATATCTCATCTTCTCTCCCGCTTTGCGGGTGGGGGTGGGGTGGGATGTGGGGGGGGGGGGGGTCATAAAACAACAAAAGAGCAGACCAAAAAAGATAACTGTCAGGCAGTCTTCAAACACTTGAAGCATGTGGTTTATGTCGGTCACAGACAAAAACCTTATTTCGACTATTCATGTAAAGTTTCTTTTTTTGTAACTTAAAAAAGTGCTATCTTCAGGTGAGATTGAGAGACAGTGACTGTGCAAACTTGACAGAGAAACAGAGCGAAAAAAGGGGGGTGGGGAGAAAAAGGCTTTCATCAGTCTTTCTGGTAGTTTTGCAGCACAGCCTTGGTGTTAAGAAAATGAAAAAAATAAAGAGGACATATTTACTCTCTTTGTTATAATTATAGTTTTACACAATATTCATCTCTTAATACTTTAACTTTTTAAGTGCCACAAAGTGCAGTTGATATTAAAATAGAAAATGAAAATGATTTTTCAAAATGAAACAAAAACCAAACTGATGAAGAACAAGGCAAATTATCAAAATGACAAACAAAGATCTCTGTCCACACTCTTTAGGACGAAAAAAAAAAACAAACTACCAAAACATCATGCAAATATCCCAAACAGCAGATAATAAAACTTTATATTCTTCTCTTTTAAACAAGGATATATTGATTTGATCTGATTTCCCTTTAAAGAAGAGACCAGCCACAGTGCAACATTGAGTGTAATTTAAAAAAAAAAAAGAAGAAGTGTGTGGATCAAAAAGAAAGATGAAGGGGGTTGGCACTTTTTATGATGGTAATTCCTTTTTGTAAGATACAGTCAGGATGGACCTCTCCGGGCGGTCCACTGGACGCCAGTGAAAGAGGAACTTTTATCACAGTACTTGGCACCAAGAATGCTGGTAAAAACGAGATATCAGAATATCTTTTTTTTTCATTCATATCCTTACAATTTATTAATAATACATCATTTACATTTGTGTTTTTGTATAAAAGACTCCAAAAGGAAAAAAGAGTCTAGAAGTGATTGTGACGAAGAGGAAAGAAGTGAAGATGGAAATGGATTGATTAAATTAAAAAAAATGAAATAAAAAAAAAGAGCTACAATGGAAGATGCACAGAATGAGAGAAGCGGTTAAATGAGCTGCGATGGGGATAGAGACAGAGAGATAATGAGGGTGAAACAAAAGAAGTAATGGACATGATTAGAGCCTGTGTGTGGTGGAGATGCAGTGAGTTCTAATGGGCAGCCTGGATTCCAGGTTGCATCCCACAGACTTGAGAATGATTCAGTTATTTCCTGTGCCACCCATCGCTTGAAGCCCCAATCTGGAAATGTTTTCAAAAGCGTCAGTTCTGACTGTACTGATATTTTTTTTTTTTGTGAAAAATAAAGCAAGAACTTTGGATGGCATTGAATTTGCGGCGTGACTGACTGGAAATAGAAGAAATTCAGTTTTCAAGCAAATGAAAGACTAGTGCCCAGCTGTCAAACAGCGCTCATTCTCGCACCCCCCCCCCGGCCCAGTTCAATACATTTTCGCACTGAACAAAATTCACCAGAATCAGAACACAGAGACAGCTGTTTGGGACACAGTGTTCAATGCAGGGTGCCAAACCTCACTTCCAGATTGGGCCTCTAAAGCTGCAATTTGTAAGTTTCAAGAAATCACCGCTTTATGACAGACAGCTTGTTGGAGCATATGTTGCACGCTAACAAAGCAGCTCGCCACTGTCTCTTCACTAAACGGGTGAAAACGAGTATTTGTACTCTGCATGTTGAACTTAGTTTTACACTGACACAACAACACATGCGCAAAACAACCAAGCCGCACGTAGGATGCCTGACTGACTGTGATTAGCTCCATTTTGAGAGAGAGCCTCAAGCTCGAAGCTGCACTGAAGGAGCTTTAACGGGGCGAAACAGCATGATGGCAGGCTTTTGGCCGAGGAGCTTTTTTTTTTTTTTTTTTAAATCAACTCTGTGATTTATGATTACATCTTAGAGGTATTTCACTGCTTAAAATCTTACAAACTGCAGCTTTATTCGAGGGCTTGATGAGAAAAGACAGAGATCTAGCAAAGAAGAACAGAGGGTGGTGAGGGTGGAGTTTGTATGGTGCAGTTTGTGTGGTGTGTCTCTGTAAGCCCAGAGTGGGGTCGCAGAGGTTGTGCCTGGTCCTATACACGGGTGGTGGAGTGTTGGTGCGGCAGGGCATTGTTGCTGTGGCTGGGGACAGGTGTAGTGGAGGGGGCAGGGACCGGGGGGTAGGTGTTGAAGGGGTGGAGGGGCTGCATGCTGCTGATGGTGCTGGGGATCATGGTGATGGTGTTGGCTGTCATCAGCGGCACATCCTCCGGCGCTCGCCGCATGGCCAGCGTGTAGTCGGGCGGGCACACGGGAGGCCGGAGCGGCTCCAGGTCGCCGTGGACGCCGCGGGACGGGAGGGGGGTGCCGTGCTCCAGCTCCACTCGCTGCTGCTTCATCTGCAGCGACATTAGCTCCTCCTCCTGGCTCAGCGCCAGGTCGTTGTGCGGCGGGGCGCCAACCACTCCCATGCCGCCGCCCATGCCCATCGTCGTGCCTCGTTGCGGGGAGAGCCGGCGGTGGCGTCTCTGCATGAGTTCGTGGCGCTTATCCCGTTTGTAGTAAAGCGCGGCAAAGGCCAGCACGTTGAGGAACAGGAGCGAGGCGCCCACGGCTACCGTCACACTCAGCTCGGTGGAGTAGTCCCTCGTCTCGCTGGGGAAGGGAGGAAAACGGGGCCTCTCCGAGCCGTCGGGCTCCGGGTCAGGAGGATAGGTGGAGATTACCGGGTGTCGTGTGGAGCGCGGGCCGGGGCTGTGGGGGCCCTTCCAGCGGTTGGTGCCTCCGGGCGGTAGTCGAGTTGTGATGGAGCTGATGATTTCCTCGTGGAGGCTGTGGAGGTGAGGCACCAGCTCCAGCCAGAAGGCCACCTTGTTAGCTCGGTAGTTGTCTCTGACGCGCGGCTTCAGGCCAATATGCAAGTACTGCTTGTCTTTGGAGCTGAATTTGGTCCAGATGACCTCCTCAAAGCGGTTGGGCTTGGTGTGGATGAAGGTGGTGTCCTGAGGAACCGGTAGGTTAGGATCCCTGGAAGCAGAAACAAAGAAAATCCCCAATGTTTTTTTTTGTGCGTTAAGAAAGACGAGCAGCTTAGCATTACCTACGTTACTGCAAAAACTGATGTACTATCTGAGGGGGGCGACCGAGCGGAAACCTGCTGTGGGATTTAGAGGAGCTAATGGTTCAGAAAGAACAGGTGCTGGATGTCACTGTCAGTCCCAGTGTGAACCCAGATGTTTTGACCCGCCAACATGTTTGGAACCCCACGAGTATCTGCCTGCTCAGAAACTATCCCCACGTCACTAAAAACAAAACCAAATAGACGTTTTCCAGTCACCTCACTGCAGACTTGCAGCGTGCCCTCAAACCAACCTCTGACTTGGCTTTAGTGCCACACGTGAGAAAAGTGGCTCTTCAACTCGGCAGTTTACTAACCCCGTCTTGGCAAAGTTGGTCCAATACGTCATGACCACGGCGCTGAGCATTACGTCGTTCTTGGAGAAGTTACAGGGAAAGAGGTCGGTGGCTCCCACCATGGGAATCCCAAACACGTAGGGGATCTCATCTCCGTGGGCGGCGTCCGCCCAGTCTGGCCTCGCCTCGGTCTGACAGTGGTGGTGAAAGGTGTAGAAGTAGACGGGCGACTGGAACTCGGCGTGCAGCTTGGCGGTGGCGACCGCCGGGGCCACCCACTGATGGTCGGTGAACAGAGCCAGGAGGGTCTTCCTACGCATGTCGCTGTTGTCCCGGTCGGCCCAGTCGGTGTACATGAATTTTATGGTTTCTCTCAGGATATCTTTACCTGGGAAGAAACAGAAAGGAACGTGAGTGTGTGCTGAATGCAGCGACACAGCGCCTGGCGAGCTTCGTCATTATCTACATGGCGTCGTGTTTTTTTTTTTCATACTTCCTGTCCTCGCACGGCTATTCAGCCTTACTGCTTGGACTGGGCCGATAAAGCCAGACCAGAGCCACTGCAGAACAAGCCTCATAAACATAGTTTATTGTGAACACCGTTTTATACTGCAAAATCTATGTCATCCTATGCCCCTTCAGTGTGAGTTCATCACAGCAAACAAATGATCGAAGAAATGACCAGTTCGATCCGAGACTTTTTCTCCTCGATTTCCCACGTTTTGCTGTTTTTTTCTGCTTTTGACACAGGTGAGACAATGTCAACATGTTGGACACATGAGGGACTGCCACGATAACAGGTCTGCTGCAGCCGGTAGTGACGGAGCTCTTTGCATAACTGTCCCTTAAAGAGAATAAATTTGCTCTACGGCAAAGGACAAACCGCAGCACGGCGGATTAATCAACCTGCCACGTTTCTCCATTCAGTCACCTCTATTTGTTTTTGACAAAGCGGCGTCTTGTAGCCGTAATTTGAACGCAATCATCGCAAAAATGTTGGGAAGCGAACCACAGGCCATTCCCCTCGTTCCACAATGCACAGCCTTCATGAACATTCAGGCAAAAGAAACTTTTAATTAATCAGATTTCCAAAGCTTTTTTTCTTCCTGTTTTCATGTCCTATCATCACAGAAACTTTTCCCTCAGTCTGAGCACCGCACTTCCACTGACCCTGTCCGGGTTGTTTGGCATTTAGCATCAGACAATGAAGAGGAAAAAATGCTGCTTCAGCAGAAACAAATACATTCTAAGTAAGATTAAGAGTATTAGTACGATTTAATAAAAAAATCAAAATGGCAGTGTGGACTTTGCTGACCCCTGACCCTCGCCTCGCCTTAGACTCTCCTGGCCCACGAGTATGACGTTTGAACATCATTTTAATGACTTCTCAATGCCAGAGGCCAACGGCAGGCGGGAAACTACAGGTTTAAACGAATGAATGATTTGAAGGTGAAATCGGATCTGACCATCGGGGTATCCATACAGATTGTCCACAAAGTTGGAGATGGTGTAGTCGAACGATGCTGCTGATATTCCGTCGTCTTGTTCGCTGTCATCCACAAACTTCAGGCCCTCCCCCTGGTTGACGCCCAGCAGTATGTCGTAGTTGAGGAACTCGCCCTGGTGTCACGACACACACACAGCACGACGTGACATAGCGGAACGCTACAGTAAGTAGCTCTCATGCTCTCTAAGGAGAGAACCAGCTCTTACCTGCTGCATGAGGATCTCGGGGTCGTCCGGCACCACGTCCCCGTCCACCACAGGTCCGAAGGCGATGTGATAGCGCGCGGGCTGGATGTCCTGGTCCACCAGCTCCCGGAAACTCTTCCTCCGCAGGCAGTCCACCAACTCGGCCATGTCCCCCAGAGTGCAGCCGACCTTCCTCGCCAGGATGTTGGTGTACATCAGCGGCCGGTAGTTGACCGACCAGCTGGAAATGGCGGAGCCGCTCTGAGCGATGGCCCTCTGGAACAGGCCTACGCACAGCAGATACAGCTTCAACAAAAAACATACCGTCATTTGTTCTCCCTCACTTCATTTTTATTTATTTATTTATTTTTTTGTGCGAGCAGCGGATGGGGCCTTCAAGGCTGTACAGTGCGAGTTGCTTTCAATAATGCATATGCTGGAGGAGGAGCAATTGTGGAGCGTTACATACGGAGCGAGATGAAGCAGATACCCCGCTGCTTTCCCTGGCCGGGGAAAAAATCTTTATGAGCATTAGTGTAGGAAAATGAAGTGCTTCCAGTGCATACAAGAGGAGGCAGCGGCAAGAAAGAGGGTGACAACTCCGCACGGAGCAGCGGGCTTGACGGCCACGTTGGATAAAGCGAGACAGACAGAGGGAGGGACGCGGGGGGAGAGAAAGGGAAGCGCTCGCACCGCTGCACTGTTATGTAAAGTGGCTTGATGTCCCTCTGTTTTATCTGCAGATTCTGTCATTAATAATTAAGCCCCTCACCCCCCCACACCCCATATTCTGCATGTGCCCCACCCCCGCTCCTCTCCCTGTGAAATCAATTAAGAAGCCTCTCAGCTGCAGCTCCAGCTCCGCCGCTCATCTCATCTCTCCACTACACACACACACACACACACAGTACCTTTAAAAACTCTTCACCCTCCAACTTTTTTTTTTCCTCTGCACTTTGTGGTGTTGCAGCCCGCCTTCAAGATGGAGCATGGAGCAGAGGAGGATTTTTTTTTTTTTTGCCACGAATCTATGCATAACAACCCAGAGCTGTAACGTGGATGTTCAGTCACCGTCTGTTAACGCGAGTAGGGACCACTGAGCCGAAACCTAAACTTATTATGTGATCTTTTTTAAGGGATTTTGAAGCCATGCAACAAACTGGCCGACGAGAGGAACTTTCGGCGTGTTACGGAAAATGCGTTTTCGAAAATCATTCCGCACGGATTCTGAATGCAGGCGTAGCCATGGCTGCCCGTGCAAAGCAGCTCAGGTGCAGCTCCAGCTTGTAGATGTGTGTAGATGCGTGAGTGGTTGGCTTTGTCTATAGGACGGCGCGCAATGCAGCCAACGATAGCTGGCAGCCTGTTCACAGCCAACGACTTGGCCAAGACGACCGCTTTACTGAGATGCTTTCCATGTCCTGGTGATGATTCTCTAATGTGTGACGGACAAAAAGGTGCGTTTGTTTTTTGTTTTTTTCCCGCTGCGCACGCACAGAATGCCTGCTTCATACACGGTGTGGAGAAAAGATGATAGTTTATCTGGCCAAGGTCAGTCCCTCAGTGTGAAGGTCAGCGGCTCCAGTAATGACATAATCTGAGTTCTTGGTAAATCATAGAGTGCCATTCACTGTCTGAACCAAGATCACATCAGAGGATTAGTGGTCAAGCATCTGGTGGGTATTTGATGGATCTGCCACTCCAAAACAAAAAATACAAAAATAAAGTCCTGAATAAGCAATATAGGCTACTCTTCTGGCTCCCAAAAATATTTTTGTAGATGTTTGCTGTCATTTTTTTTTCTCTCCGGTAAAATAATACATTAATATTTTAATGAATCAAATTTCATATTTCGCATTCCAATGTGTCAAAATGGAGAAATAAGCATTTAATTCACTGTATTAAAAAACAACAACAACACAAAACAAACTGTTGAATGTGCAGTTATGACTCAGCTTGTTAGGTCAGCTCACAGTTGCCAGTTGTCATAGCAACACAACTTGTCTTCTGACTCTAGAGTAGTGACCAAAACAGGTAAACACAGTGTATGGTTAGCTCGCTTGGGGAGATGAGATGTCTCACATGTGAATCCTTTATGTGCAGTTGAAGACTGTCAAATGTGGAAATGGAAATAGAATGGAAGAAGTTGAAGTTCACCTACCGAAAAAATCTGCACAGCAACAAAGTGAAAAACTGCTGACTTCTTGTTTGGGCTCTTACCTCTTTTTAACCTCTATTAAGGGCACCATGGGAAAAAAATGAAGGATTGTGGGAACCACTGGCACACTTTACACTTCTCTGTCATGCATTTTAGTCAAAGATGCAGAGGAAGTCAAATTTTAGAGTGGTGGCACCTGCTGGTGGCGAAACATCAGGCACGTGCACTTAAGCCTGTAGACCAAAGAGTTAAGATCACTGTTTTTACACTGAAGAATAAAACCTACTTTATCACAGCGCCTCTCCTGATCTCCCAGCTCAATCTAATTTGCATTCTTTTCATAGGTTTTGCCCTTTTCGTGGTTTGTTTCATATTATTACGCTATTTTTCGCTTATTTTTTTGTCTCTTTGTTTTTTACGTGACCCTTTGTTTTATTTTACAAGGACAATTTTGTCAGCGCAGTTCAGTGATCTTATTCCCATGTGGAACGGGGTTATTTGGGATTATTGCAGAGCTCGTGGCCCAAGGTGAGTAGCGGTTTTACGGCAAACGACCTACTGGGTTTTTTATCCATCTGTCGACTCTAGCGCCCTGTAGATTGACAATCTGGTTTTCTTTCAGATTACTCAACTTTCGCAGCTTTCCAACAGATGACTCACTTCTGCACACTGAACCCCGTCTAATATTGCCAAATACTGTATCTTTATCTGCTTTAGGCTGTTCATTGAAATTACACACATGCTCTATAAAGAAATACGTTACCCACGCTGTCCTCAAACGTTAATCCCTTCTGAGCAGGCTATATGACCGGTGAAGCGACAATGACGGTCAAAGGACCTCACCCTCGGAATGGTGGGAGAGGATGAGGAGGTTCACACAGGCGGCACCAGCTCCGGAGCCAAAGATGGTGATTCTCTCTGGGTCCCCTCCAAAGTGGCCGATGTTTTCATTGAGCCAGCGCAGGGCTTGGATCTGGTCCAGCAAGCCATAGTTCCCCTTAGCAGACTGGTCCCCTGTGCTCAGAAACCCTGCAGGGCAAATTAGAACAAACACAGGGTGGAAAAGAGAGAAAACACAGATTTACGTGCAAATGGAGGCGCGGGGCAGACACCCGGGGGCACGGGATAACACAACCCCGCGCGTTTATTTACAGAAGACGGCATCCTGGCGTCGTCACGAAGTTCTCAGCCTCCAACCCGTTGCAAGTCCGTGGAGATTTCACACGGAACGCTCGGCAAAACGCTCACTTTTTAAATACCCATGCCGTTAAGAGAACTTGTCAGCGGAGAGATGGGGGAGCAACAGACGGCACGTTTCACCTACTTCCAGGACACGCGCGTATTTACACAGTAGGTGCACACCCACAACAGGATAAAACAAACTGAACAAAATGTCACACACCAGCGTGAGCGCGCACACGCGCAAAGAGCGCTGTGCTCTGACGAGAGTGACTTACGGCGCATTACACATGTTGCAAGTGAACCCCCAAATTAGTGGTTTTAGAAGTGGGAGGTGTGATTAAAAACAAAAACATTAAAAAAATGGTAGCGTGTTTTTACAAAGGCCAGCTGCTGCAGAGTTTCTCATTATCAGTGCTCCGGTGGATTTTTTTTTTTGTCTTTGCGTCAGTCCCCGTGCGTGAACGCAGTTTCCCAGATTTGGCCAAAACTGGCACCAGGGGTCACGCAGAGAGACTTGAAGAAATAAATGCACTCCTGTACTCCTGTAACCGTGACTAACAGTATCTGTCGCACAAAGCTGTTTTAAGTCTTCGCTGCGTTAAGTCGGACTAATTTGCTGTGAATTCTGGGAAAAGGGAGAGTCAGTCAGGCTCAGGATCACGGACGTATTATGAACCAGGATACCGGATCAAAAACGGCACCTATTCAGACCTGTGAGAACTGTTCGCCTGCTGCGTGCGCTGCAAAAGTTTGGTTTTGTAACTGTGGCCAAAATATTATTCTTACGTGTTGATGTCGACATGCATATTGACACGGCATGTCTTGTTTTAAAAGCTGCACAGTGCTATAGAGGTGAACATTTTCCTGTTAGGTATTAGAAGGTGTTCAGCTCTGACAGTGTTCACTTATTACAAGCCTTCCTTTCAACGCAATATTGTCTTCTCCTGAAGTGACATGCCCTTTCCCTCCATGTTAAGCCTGTCAGGGCTTAATTCACCGTTTACTTACCTATATTGGTGCATATCAAATTAAATATGGGCTGATATTGGCCATTTTTTATTTTCCACACTGTGATATTTTGTCTTTCATTACCTTACCGCTTTGTTCCTGCCCGAGCTTTGCGGTTTTACTGGCATTTACGTACGTATTCTTTATTGAAAGTGACCGTTAAACTGCAATTGTCTGTGCTTGTTTGTGTATACTTTACGTGGACCGGGGCAGCGTGATGTGCGTACAGAGTGCACACGGACAGATGGTTGAAGTTCGGGAGTCGGCACACGTGCGCCGAGCAGCTTAGGGAAGTTTTATTGTTAATGATTATAGTGTGACGGCGGCGATGATGACGACCTCCCAAATGGAACTTTCTACGACCAGCAGGGTTCTTATTCCACACTCCTCGCTGCACTTACACTACAGTTAACGGCACTTTAAGCCTGAAGTGCCCAAATCCCGTAATGAATACATTTCTTATTATTACTAATTTGATCACGTTTGGGCAATTTGGACAATTACGGACGTCGGCCAGTGAAAAATATGCAGTGGTGTGCTCGTATTTTTGTATTTATTTGAACTTATTACAGGCACAGTGACGTGCCAGGTGTCTCACATGGACTACTACTATGTACAGAGTACATTCTGTAAAATATTTTTTTGCCCGTGATCATTTCTCATATTCAATGAATAAGAATATCAGATCTAGAACAAATGAGGGCTAACAAAAGATGCTTATTGGCTGTCAAAAAATGTAATTAAAGAAAGTAACATTACAGCTGTGTGCTTTGGTACGGAGCCAAGTATCCATAGAAATCTTGTTAGTTTAAATCACATCAATGTCGCTGCAGAAATTACCTTAAAAGGATTACTCCCAGTAATCAAGGTACAGTTTGCATGTTAGCGTGTAATTGTATTATCCTTGGATCATCCCAGCAATTGACTGGCTCTCAGCCCGCTGTGCCTCTGACCTGGTCACGTATCAGCGCTGACCTGCGCCTCTTATCAGAACCACCGGCATGTGGAAGCGTCTGCTCCGCGGCCGCCCGGCCGAGCGCCGAGCCGCCTGCCACAGTTGCCTGGCAACTGTCCAGAGCTTCGGGCAAAACGATATGGGCAGACACTCGCAAAAGCACTTGCATACGCACATCCGAGCGCGTGAGCACGAGAAACAAAGTCGGTCGCCGCGCTCGCCCCAGCGCCGCCGCTCTCTCTCTCTCTCTCCGCAAGGGCGACATGAAGAGATGGAAAATATGGTTTATCTTCACCCATTGAAGATAACTCAAGCAAGTTTTTCCTCCTCTCCTCTTTTTCTCTTTCAGTAAGTTTTCCTTCTGAATCCCCCCCCTCCCCATCTGCTGAGTTGGGCTTCCTACTGACTTTAGCGCTGAGAGCAGCAGTTTACGAGGCTGAACTCATGCATATTCAACACTTGCTTTAGGTAACGGCCAAGGAACTGCGAGGAGAGTCATCAACCCCTGAGCAAAGATACGGGCCGCAGACAGGGAAATGAATGGCTGAAAGAAAGGAGTAGTAGCGAGTGACCGATGGAGGGAAATTTAAAACCGCGGCGCATTCGCAGCACTTTTGCGCCGCGCTCGTAAAAAATGTCGGAGAACAACGGGCGAGTTTCGATGACAGAAAATCGTTCAAGAAAGGGTATTTCATGAAAACACAAAAGCATAATATTTCCACTGAATGGAAAAGTAGGGAGGGGGCACTTAGTCTGTATTGTACACTGATGATATGAGTCAGGGTAAAAGCCATTATTGAGCTTATTGATACGGTAGTGCATCAAAACCAGGAGCTTACAGCAATGTAGAGATTTTTTTATTTTGTGTTTTATGAGAGCCGTGTTGAACAAAAAGGGGCGGAGAGGCCCCCCCGCATTTAAAACGACGCGTCCGCCGTTTCAAGCATTACAACTTTGGGCACTTTAACGAGCAGCTTCATCCGTCGCACCCTCGGCGGGAAAAGCTGTTTGCAAATTCGCCGTCCAGAACTGCCGCGTTGCCGTTCACCCGACCGTCTGACCGCTACCGAGACGGGCACACGCACACGGAGAGTCGTTTTTGGGACTGAGCGACTGCAGTGGGTCACTGAACATATTTCTGTGAACGGAGAGGCAGGGGAGGGGGGAGGCGTGGTGGGAGAGAAAGGGAGGAGGGGGGGTAAAAATAAAATAAAAAAATTCAACCGAATATTGCCCAGAGCTACTGTCAGATCCAAAAAGACGAGAGAGGTAAAAGGAGGCGCGCTGAAGGACACATTAGGTAATTTCACGGTGACGTCACGCGGCAGATGACGAGAGACCCCCACCCCCCACCAAACAAAAAAGAAAATCAGCGGAAGGAAGAGGAACGGTGACTGAAGAGGAGACACAAATCCATTTTTCCCCCCCTGTATTTATGACTCACTCAAGTAGAGGCAATATTAAAAAAGAAAAAAAAAAACCTTAGCAGATGGCGACCGGGTTTGATCGTTCAAGTGCGATGCAGCAATCTGTGTGCGAGTGTAACCGTGGATGGACGGGTGACATGGCCTCTCGCTGCACCATATGCAGTGGTAGTGCAGTTTTTTTTTTCTCTGCGCGATTGATGGGGAAGCATCCGAGGTCCAGTGTAACAAGTTAGCGGACGCTCTGATTCGCTGATGTCTGTTTCAACAATATCTAAATATCTAGCTTCCTCCCTAAAACCCGCCTGCGGCTCCGCTTCAGTTCTGCATCACTCCATACGTCAAGTACGCTCACAAACGATGTCATATTGTAATTGGGCGCCCGCCCGCTGAGCTGCCGTGATTTCAGCACGCCTCCCGTGGGTTCATTGTATTTATTACCTTACTTATCTGATTTAATTTCCCCCTCTGACGTGTCCATTCGAATGGCACCACGCTGAGCGATAAAACCGGGCTGCCGTGCAAATGTGAAGCGTCACTAGTGACACCGAGGCGTTGGTTTCGGTCGCGATCATCGCAACGTAACCCCTCCGATCGCAGAGACGCAGTCGCAGATGACAGCTTGATACTTTTGCGGCCCACAGTCTGCGTGAGGGGCACCGTCGCCAGTTTGGGTTCGATTTAGACGCTCAACGTGGCGTGTGAGATGCTGAGCGTCAAGTATGACTCACTGCGTGAATTATCCCTCCTTTTGTGTTTGAGCGGCCCAGCTGCTGGTTCCCGCACCGGTCTCGGTAACCTGCGCGCAAGTCATTCGCGCAAGAGGCCGTCCTTGGCTACTGTTCTTGGCGTCAAGAGGCCCAAACCCTCACGCGCGTTGATAAATACCAGAACCAGAACCGGAGAGCAGAGAAAATAATAAGCAAACCGTCCCCATGTGTAATGTTTTAATGATTCATTTGAAGGCTCGACACGTTGGTTTGCACACGGCTCCGGTGTAATCAGAACATCACTGAAGCAAAAAAGACCTCAGTTCGTCGATGCCGTCGCCGCACTCCGGGCGACAGAAAGTGTTCCTGATTGCTCGCGGAGCGGGGAGATTGTGGCTGGCGTGCAGCGAGTGGGAGGCGCGCTTCGCTCGTACTCGGGGACAGCCGAGTCGCGGGAGAAGGCAGCGGGCCCGAAATTAAGAGAGAGAGAGCAGAAAAAAAAAATTGCACCGGCTAAGAAAAAAAAAAAAGACTGCTTATGTCACGTTTAAAAAGGGCCGCTTCTGAGAACAACCGGTCGCACAGTTCCAGCGGATTCCCAAGGCTGACCGAGCTGAGCCGCGTTTACGCAAACGCTTTCATCCGGTTGAAGATAACGCATGAACAGAATCACCAAATCCATTATTTGGTGATTTAAGCGGCATATCTGACAGTTTGGAGTGTGGTGAGGGGGATGTCTCTTCTGATTTTAAACATTGCCATATCCATTCCTGCGAGCGCGCCCCTCGTCTTTTGGGTTTGGTTACAGGTGCAGCGTTTTGCCAAGGCGTTCAACTCGTCGAACGGATCAAAATGCGCGCACTGAGCGCTTCTCCTCGGCCCCCGTCGCGAACGCGCAGGCGAGCAAACAAACGAATGTTGAATTCGCGGCCCCTTTTAATCAGCGTAAAAGTCGTTGGTTATTAAACGCGGTGGCGTCGCCGGCGAAGTGAGGCCGCGCGTCGGCACGGAGAAACGTTTCCAGGAGCCGCGTTTCATCTCTCCTCCTGAGGTGAAAAATGTTCTCACTCTCCGAGCCCGTGACGGTGGGCCGTTCCCCAGAGTTCATTAATTAGTTAATTAGTTAATTAGTCTGAGCAGATGGCTGTGCAACACAAATCAGGGGGCTCTTGGCGGCCTGGGGGGAGGGGGTAGGTAGGAGGAAGGTGAGCCGAGCTGTCGCCCAAACCTCTGGACAGCGGACATCTTCTCCTCGCTCTCTCGCCCATTTTATCGCAGGACGGGGGCACGTCGCGAATTAATAACGATATCCCAGAAAGCGGATCGTCTCCCGGGAGAGTCGGAGGGCGGGGCAGCACAAAAAGGCCGCCGCGGGTCACACGTGCAGGGGGGGGGGGCGCTCGTTCGAATGAAGACTTTGCATCGCCGCAGAATTTTAGAAAAAAAAAAGAGGCATTTCTGACGGTTTATTTTTAGAGTCTTCCCATCTCCCCCCCTCTGCCCCCCTCCCATGATTCTCCCTCGCTCATCCGTCTCTATTTCCTGCTCCCTGTTCTTCCTCTGCTCCTGACTCCCTATCACCCTCTTAAAGGTGCAGGCACTGTACGAAATGAGGTTGGCATGCGTAATCTTCCGTGTGCGTGCGCGCGTGTGTGTGTGTGTGTGTGTGTGTGTGTGTAAGTAGCGGATAATACTAAAGATTAGGACATAAAACTATTAACATACAGCATGCTTGTGTTTCTCACTTTGACTCAAATGCACAGTGTCAGTGTGGAGCGCTATTAAAAATTCAGATGGATGGTGCATTATTCATATGTACATTTTAACGCACGGCATGCAACCAAGTAGGGCGCGCGCACACACACTTACACGTGAGATATCGGCGCGCATGTTCACGCGTGCTTCTGAACATACAAACGCAGAGACACACACACACACACACACACACACAGAAGGATAATCGCCTTAGTACAGTAACCCATTTAAAGCATATCTGGGAGTGAGAGGCCGAGACAGCGCACGTTCGCCCACGTAACGAAATTTTCACCAATGTTAGCGGAATCGAGGACACTGCGTCATCCTTCACAATCAGCAGGACCGCTCTCCACCTCGACAAACACGTACTCTGTACGTATTTAAATAACGTGTGCGCGCGCGCGCTTCACGTCCCCCGACGTGAATCACAGCGACGGTGTCGGCGCAAATCGGCCAAATTGAAACAAGGTGGAGCATGTCCGCGAGGGGAAGCAGAAAGAGAAGAGGCGCCGCCGGAGAGCGGCGTCCGGGCCGGCGTGTAATTCGATACCAAATTCAGCGGGCCTGATTTTCGAATTGCGAAGCGGATCCCACGCTCGGCTCGTCGATAGTCACGCTCCGCCCGACAGCTGCGAGGACGAGCGCGTCACCAGCTGAAGTGGAGCCTGTTAAAGCTGCGGGTCCCGGGGTCGGTCAATAACGGCCCGGATCCCGTTACCCTCTGCCGACGCTCGCCGCGGCCCTCGGACGGCATTCCGTTTCTCTGTTTATCGTTTATTTGGATTTGTTGAAACAGGCGTGATGCAATAAACAAGATCTGATTACCCAGCCCTGCGACTGCAGTGACTGACACAGATAGTCTTTGTGCAAACACCTCACAAAAGATGACGCCGGAATGTAAATACTTGACTCCGCTGATGCCCGGCAACACACAGGCTAGGTATATAAACACACACACACACACACACACACACACACATACACTCACGGGCCACGCGAGCAGCGCAAAGCTCCAACAGAATGGACAAATAGAATACCTCTTAATCCCAAAATACACTGAAAGCAACAGACGCACGTGGCGCTGAACGTGCACCAAAGGCAACTGAGCGGTCGGCGGATCCTCTGAAATCAGTCTTCCCTGCATGTTAAAACAACTAAATCATTTCAAACAAAATGCCATTTTGCGAACACGGCAAACGCGCCTGCCCGCGCTTCGTCAGGAAGCCACGTTTGGCGGGCAGATAACGGCGTCGGCAGGGACAATGTCTCATGGTGCACGACCGCAAGAGTGAAATCGCCTTGAACTGCGCGCTGCCGTCACTGCACACGGCGCAGCGTTTCCAGGTCTCAGACCAGTTATAAAGCGCAGATGTCTGCCACCTGACCCGGAGGACCGGGTCGGGCTCGGGGTTTGCTGGCCGGGTCAGCTGTTTCCACGACGTAATTCATCGAGAAATTTCTCTCTTTTCCCTTTTCGAACTCTGCCAGTCGACCATGCCTTTCAAATGTCGCCATGCCCACTGGGCTGAGGGATGAGGAAAAGATGGAGTGTAGCCACTGCGTCGCGTCAGTTTCACAAGCTAACAATAAGAACATGATAAAGCGAAGGCGCAAATAAAGCTTTGGGTCAGTCGGAGGTCTGAGATTTACACTATCCTGGTCCCATTAGAAGAACAGAAGTTTTTTTTTTTTTTAATTTCTCCAGAAATCTTGGTGTTCCATAGGATACAATATAACAAGTTGCATATATAAGTTCATCTTTATGAATTGTGCATGACCGTCAGATGAACTGTCGTTAAGATGGCCGGAAACGGCTGAAACGCTGCAGGAAGCCACGCAACAGGTCTCACGCGTGGGCCGCGGCGGGAGAGATCCTGGAAACATTCGCTTCAGACTTACCGAGCACGCCGAGCCGATAGTTCATGGTGACGACGATGACGTTCCCGTAGGCGGCGAGGACGCTGCCGTCGAACATGTTGCCCGAGCCCTCCATGTAGGAGCCTCCGTGGATGAACAGCATGACCGGCTTCTTGCGGCGATCCCGTATATCTGCGCGACACAGACAGACAAAACAAAAAGAAGTTTATTACTGCTGGGGACGCCTCACCGCACGTTCATTTTTAAGAGGTGTCCACGGGCAACAGGAAGTCTACCCAGTTTAATCTGGCGGCTTTTAGATTTATATAAGTGCAGCAGTCTTCCTAGTAAAAAGATCCATACTGTATGGAGCATTTTTTAACCTCCCAGAGCCAGCAAATTCACTTGAAAAAAGAAGATGAAGAGACCAAGTATGAAACATTTTCAGTAGACTGCCTTTAAGTTGGCAGCAAGTATTTCATGTCTGCCCCACTGGGCTTATCCTCGATATTTTATTCTGTGATGTCTGTCCCCCCCTCTCCTGGGCAGCGGATGGTACCGTCCCAATCTGCTCTATGCCCCTCCGCGCGCGGAGCGAATGGTGCAGCCGGTTCTGAGGCCCCTTTCTGTTATTGGCGTCTCCGTGCCCATCAGTGTGTTGCTATGGTTCGCTCTGTCAGTGTGTGTGAGATACCAGCCCCCCCCCCCCTCGCGGCGCCTGTGGTATGGTCAGAGCGCGGATGAGGCTGAGAGAGCTGCCAGTGCAGCCCAGTTAGACTGAGCGTCTGCACTGTGCAGGGCCTGTGGATAATTTGTATGAAAGCCAGACCAAGTGGAAACATAAATAACAGCCACAGCATCTGTTTACCCTGATGAGCTTCAGCACTCAGAGACGGGGAGACGGGGAGATAGGAGGAGAGAACAAGAGGGGGGGGGTGTGAGATGGAGGGGGGGAAGGAGATGAAATTAGGGCAGCATGAGAAATCTGACGGGGCGCAGACATAGATGGGAGGTTTATACCGAAATGTAAAAAAAAAAAGAAACGAAAACACGATCGCGGGGATGAAAAAATATGAAATGTTACAGAGCAAGCCGTGAATAGCGAGGTAGGGTAATGAACACTCAAATTCACGCAGGATTCGCACACAAACCCACACACACACACACACACACACACACACACACACAAAGTCTTGCATAGGCAGCTGCGATGTTGAGTCGCTATGGAAACTGCCTCTCGCTAATAGAACTGCACCAGCCATTCCATTGCACCGACTCGCTGAACGCCTGTTGCCGTGGTAACAAATTCTACTCACGTATTTGCACACCCGCCTGCATCACCACCTGAATCTCAGGTTACACATGCACTCGGGTGCGTCACTGACAGTCGAACGCACGGGCACGCGCGCACACGCACGCACGCACACAAGTGGGGAAAAAAAGGCAGAACGGCACATATGGCCTCCTCGCACATGCAGACATCTCTCATGGATCAAACGAGTGACACGAGCAGACCGGCTAAAAATATACATTTTCCGTCATACGCTACGACGCGCTGCTCTTTTTTTTTTCCGCCCCCCACCCCCCGTCCTCTCTTCTCCTGTGCGCTCTGAACCTCGGCTGATTTCCCAGAGGATATGTAAACAAGTTCAATTATCCCAGCATTACCGGGACTGTACAGAGGAGTGACATCAGCAGGCCATCATCAGCCGCGCTCACGGCAACACTCACGCCGTAAATTAAACCCTCCGAGAGAAGCAACAGTGACATGTCGCTGCTACTTTAAAGGTCAAAGAAGAATTTTTTCCCCCCTCCTTCTGATTGGTTAAACCGCTGTGTTTACAGAGACCTGTCTAAAAAAGGTGTAAAACATACCTGGTGCAAAAGATTTTTTTTTTCCCCCAAATGTTGGTGGTGGTATTTTACAGATCCGTCACAGAGTAAGTCGCCCTCCGCCATTACACATTTAAACCAGGCTAACCACGCGAAAAGCTCACCCATCTTATCGAATCGGGACCATCCTCTTCTTTAATGAATCTGACATCCTGCCCTCTGGTCAGAGAGGGAAAAGCATTTCCTCTTGTCGCACAATAAAGAGCTGATGGACTGAAAGAGAAGGAACTGATGTGTACAAGATCAACCCCCCACCCACCCATTCTTCCTCCTTGTCAGAAACCGGCGCTCCGCATTACCCGTGATGTGACTCGGCCGCCGACAGTTTGGCGACAGTAGAGTTTGCGAGCCAGCTCTTCGGGCTCACGTTCAGAGCGCGGTTTTGATCCGGAGCGCTGTTTTTCCCCATTGAGGACTTCTTAAAAAAAAAAAAAAAAAACACATGCTGAAAGATGAAGTTAAATGGGCATCTACTGTTGTGTTGGACAGTCGAATTTGGGCGGCTCGCAATTTTTATGATCAATCAACGGTTATTTCAGCCTTTGCGGTTTTTTGAGGTTTTACAGCACACCAATCTTGACCAATCTTGCGTTTAAGTTGTGTTAATGCACAATCCAGCACTTGGCAGCGGAACCACGTCACTACCCTGCATCAAGGCCTTCACTTCATGAAGCGGCAACAGCGAAACGAAACTCAATCTGCAAATTCAATTGACAGTATAACTCTTCTCCCCGCCCTCCGCTTTCAGTTTTTTTTTTAAATGGTCATTCTCTGAATACAAGACAGGAGATGAAAAGATATTTTCTCGACCATTCAGAACCGAAGAAACCCTGGAAATTTAAATTTTTTTTTAAAACTCACAACTGAAACATTTGCTGCACCCATTGAAAAACCCATTCATTTTGGAATAAGGGATGAAAAGCTCCGATGCCTTGATGAAAGGTGGATCATCACTTGTACGCACTTTCATTTGGAAAACATTTTTGGGGGGTTTAGGCCTGCATGAGGTCAGCTTAAAAAGAACATTTTGTCCAGATTTTATGATTTAACAAAAAAACCAAACCGAACGCACGCATGGTTGAGGTGCTGTCGGTGTAAATAACAGACGCCACAGGTCACATCTGCGCAAAAAATTTTAAACAGAAATGAAACGCAGGTTGGAAAAAAAGAAGAGGGCGACAGAATCGGATGAGTGAGGGGACGGGGGGGTGGGTGGGGGTTGCAGGGTCACCGGGTAAAGTGTTTTCACTCAGATCCACAGCCTATAGGGCCAACAAGGAGCTCACTGTCTCTCCTGCCTGCCTCCGAAAACACTGGCACATTATTCGCTCCCCTCCTTTCTACCTAACCTGATGCCGTCTTCCTCGACAACCCCCCCCCCCCGTCACACGCGCACCCCCCCCCCCCCCTCGATGTAATGTCTTTCCTTCCCGTCCAAACTGCCTCCTTTCTATGCTCTTCTATTCCCGCGGCCCTCCCTCATCCGCTCCCTTATGGAAATCTCGATTGATTTGGGGCGTTGAAGTTTTTGCCTGACTCAGCACTTGAGGTTTTTTTTTTTTTGCACCCAAACCCGCACCCGAGCAATGCAGGGTCCTGGAAACTAGCGTTCAAATGAAGGCGCTCGCGGTCGTTTGGGGGAACCCGCGCATCCGGCTCCTCGCCGATTGAGCGAGGAATTCAGCCCCCCCCCCCGAGGCCCGTCAGGTGTCGGCGTAAATGTCAAGCCCTACCAGTCTCCTCACTCTCTCTCTCTCCCCTCATCTCTCTCGCTTTCGGAGCTCCATAAATGTCATTTCATCTTGCACTCGTCTTCATTATGACTCCTTTCCCCCTCTTCCCCCCCCTCGCTGCTCTCCGCCTTTCCCCCCTCTCTTTCATCTCCATTCCATCGCGCTGCCCCTCTCCTCCACGATCCTGCGCGAACCCCTCTGTTTTCCGTGGTTAAGAAACCACACAATTGGATTAGCCTCATCCGTCTCTTTTTAAACCACAGCAATTAGGGCTGCAAGGGAGAGAGAGAGAGAGAATTCAATACCCAAATAGCACAAAATAGCCCGAGTGGACACACATGCACAAATGGGAATGTAATGTGCTCAACGTGTGCATGAGGCTGTGTAATGTGCACTGTAATGTACAGAAGCATGCGCACGTGCCATCTGGATAGATTGTTGGCTGCATCACTAAGGAGGAGCGAGAGCATCTCCCTTTGACTGCGGGGAATGTGCAACAGCAACAGAAGAAAAATGCAGAGATCCTCTGTTTTTTTTTTCCTACTTCAAAAAGGAGAAATAACTTCGAAGGACAATCGCACAACAGGCTTTTTTTTTTTTTGCTGGTGATCTGCGCGCCAATAAAAGCAGTTAACAATGGAAGGTGTGATGCGCACACGGAGTGGTGGGTCTACGATGATCATTAACACAGATACGACCGAAACATCTCCCCACGGCCTGTCGAAATTTTTTTTTTTTTTTTTTTTTTTTTTTAAATGGAGCGCGAATTAAAAAAACAACATGCAATTAAAATACCTTCATCCCTCGGCCTGTTCATCGTAGACTCGTCTTGTTTTTTCGTGAGTGGACCTGAGGTTCAGAAAAAAGGGGGAGGGGGAGACAAAAGACAAAATTCAGAACGATGGCATTTGCAGAAAAACAACAATCAAGGATTACCAGAGAAAATCAGCAAAACTGTAAGATGTTGTGCGACAGTACAGCTGAAGACAAATTATAATTAAAAAAAAAATGTTTACAGGGATTACACACTGTTTTCTGAAAAGATAACTGGTCTGTTTTCACTGCTTAGGATGGAGTCCCGGCCCGCCTCATAAATACCCCCTGAGGCCACTTCTCCTCAGCCCTTCTCCCAATCAGTCCTGACACACTGCTGCTTTGTAAAGGAAAATCAATGAGCAGAATCAAGCCATCACTCTTTCCAGTCAGAAAAAAAAGCCCCAAAAAAAGCAAAAGGATTGCCAAAGAGGCTCGCTACAGTGCTGCGGTCTTAAAGCAGAAAGTCCCTGCCAGTTAAAACTTAAAACACTGAGGACGCACACACACACACACACACACGGCCACACACTGTGCACGGAGCCTGAAATGCGAGTACAACCAAATTCTCAAAGAAGGGGTTGTTTTTGATATTCATGCCGCCTGCAAAGGCTTGGGACCGGGACCGGGACAACCCCCCATCCAAGGTCAAAGAGGAGCCCTTCACTCCGCTTTAACAGCTCAGCGTGCACAGGGCAGAGCCAATAACGAGCGTTCATCACGGTGACCAACCAACGCCCCGGCTCGTCAGCCTCTGTAAGTCTGAGCTGATAAGGATCCCATTAATTTGTTGTTTTTTTTTTTTTCCTTGGCGTCTGTCAGTGGGGCTTTCCGTCGGCCCGCAATTAGCGCCGCGATTTGTTTTATTCGACGCTCCCGCAGCCCCGTGCACATTAAACATCCCCGGGGCTTCACAAAGCCTGTTGGCGGGGTCCCTATCATCTGTTGCCGTCCTCCTCGCCCCCACCCAGCGCCTCGGCGGGGGGGGGGGGGCGCTGCACTCGCTCATTTTAAAGAATACCCCGCGTTGGGATGCCAAGGGGTTTATCGCTCCGCCGGTGTGCTGCTGACATGTCTCTTTCTATCATTCTGCAGGAAAGCTTGCAGTGAAGTGATGACACTTACCCGTTTCCCTTCCGCGGCGCTTTGGGCCCACTGACGATCAGACTCAGTGCATCGCCGCCCTCCACAATTCTAACGCTGCATTTTCACCCATCCCTCTATATGAATACGGTTTCCTGGTGTAAAATGTTTATCTTCCGTCTAAATGGAAAAGGATCAATGCTGAATGGATTTGCTGCATCGTCTGAGTACCACTAAGCAGGCGCCCGGAACCACAGAGCACTTCCTGCCACGGAGGGAGACGGTACAGTAGTTGGTCACGGGCTGCGGAGCAGACAGGTAGACAGACCGGTAATGGATAGAAAGGCACATTAGCCCCCCCCACCCCCCCGCATCAGCATTTCCCCAATACTTATCATCACTCTAAAACCACACCTCGGCGCTTAATGGAGACTTCTCTGATTTCGTTCGTTCTCTAATGCGCAATAAAGAACTAACCTATATGTGGGGATAAGCTGCGCTCCAACAGACAGTCGCACTGTGTAATGGACCGTCAGACCTCACCCTTCTCACAGGCACCTCACCTGAACTGAGGTCACAACTTGCAGTCTTTGAGTAAAAAAAAAAACACAACAAAAACAAGAAAAAAGAAAAAGAAAAGAGAAATTGACATGGTTTCCCAGAGCTTAGCATGTTAGCACGATAACTTTGACTTACAAGTACAGAACTATTTACTTTAAAAAAAAAAACACACAAAACAAAAACAAACAATAGAACTGACCAGATGAAATGTCAGAGGCTCACCAAAGATGTAACAATTCATCCTGAGGGGAACATGAATGTCTTAGGAAGATTTTGGGGCAACCCATCTCATATTTAAGAGATATTTCACTCAAAACTAGTAACATTAACTACAAGGTGGAACAAGGTGAAACCTCAGGGGGTTCACCAAAGTCATTCAAATTCATCCTTTAGGGACCATGAATGTTGTGTCTGTGAAAAAGTGTCAAACTTCACCTGCTGGTAGAGGAAAAGAATAAGTCCCTCTGGGGACTATGATTGTTAGCACTACATGTCATGGCAAGATATTTCAGTCTTGACCTCCAAACGATGCCATCCTTACAAAGTAATTCTAGTTATTTAAATAAAACTGATAAAACTGAAAACTGAGAAAAGTTTTACATTTGAAAACAAGTCATCAACTCCTAAAATTTCTGTCAGCTGATTTTTTTTGTTGATTGACTAATGGATAAGAAAGGTTTGCATTGAAATGCATGCTTTTGGATGTATCTAGATGTTGAGTTAAAAAAAACCAAACATAAACACACGACATGTTTCCCATCGCCACAGCAGAGACTCAGCATGCGGGAAAGGTCACACGGTGCGAGGAGCCGCTGGTCAGTCAGTCGTGTTGGCCTCCGCAGGAGCATGTAGCTGTGTAGGTTGTCCCACTGCCGTTTGACCTGACGCAGCTCCATCTCACAGTCAACAGCGTTTCTCTTCAGCTCACTGAGCCGGTGGTCAGAGCGCAAGCTGCCTCCTGTCCCTTTCCCTCTCCTCAGTGCGGTAAACGGGATGAAGCTGCAGTATGTCATGTCTGTGGTGGCCTGTCTGCTTGACAAGGTGTCAGACACTGCTTTAAGTTTAACGCCCCCGTGCATCCGGGCAGCAGCTTCCCGCAAATGCGGTCCTATCCTTCTGTTCTCCATCTCTTCAACTATGCCCCCAGCCTCTTGCTCCATCCTTGCCTCCACCGTCCTGCCTGCTGAAATATGGTTTTTAATAAAGGCACGGTAAATGGCTGCTCTAGCGGCAATAAAAATGACGGATCTCGGGCTCTTGGCTGAGGAGTGTCTTGGGAAAATAGGAATGCGGTGAGACAGTGCTCTCGCCTACCAGAACTGGCCACGCAGGAGAGAGCGAGGATGAGCACCAGAGGAGGAGGCAGGAGGGCAAGAGAGCGATGAATGGAGAGTGCAAAAAAAAAAACCCTCACTGTTCGGTCCACGAGAACATCTGTGTTATTTACAAGATTCTGAGATGTTCTTTGTGTTTTCTCTGAGTTGAAGAAGAAGCGGGCTACATAGTGGCCCAGGGAGGGGGGGGTTGGGAGAGCTCATTTGCATTCAGAACAGTGACCCCTTCTACCACCATCTGCATAAAGATGGAGGATAGAGGAGAGGAGAAGAGGCAGGGACGGTTTCAGAGAGGAGAGAGCAGGAGGGGCGAGCAGATGCAGGGAGAGACGAGAGCTGTGAATTTTCTTTTGTCCAAAGAATAACACTGCAAGTACGCTCAGTCATGGTATCGCTCGGTCTGAAACAGATATAGCTGGGGGGGTGGTGGTGTGACTTGAGGTAGAATAGAAAAATAACGCGTCTTGTCGTACTCTGGAGATCTGATGTATCGGAATCGAGCGGCGCGGGCCAGCCCTGGCACCGCCACATTCAGATCCAGGCTGTTTTGTGAATCCGTGCCTGCCAATTCACTCTGGCCCACCTACATCCACCACGAGTGGGAACGCAAACCCCCCCCCCGCTGCCAAGCACAGCGCCACTCAGCATCCGCACCGACCCTTATGTGCATGCTTGAGCATCGCTTTATTTGGTTACCAAGTTAGTTATTTAAAAAAAAGCTTAGTCGAGCTGAAACACAGGTAAAGCCCTGATTATGCGCCTCGACGGACGTGGACGGCGCGTATGCAGATTTCACGGAGATCGATGCAATAGCCCTGCACTCAAACCCGCAATTGTCACTTCATTGTCCTGCCAGGCGTAAAGGATTAGGATTATTCTCTGGGAACCATGAATGTCTGTACCTACTTCCAGGGACCGTCCATCCTCCAGTGTCATTGCACGAAATAACAAAAAGGCGGGGAGGAAAGACCAAGGGAGCGCCGACGTCAGTACAGTCTGTCCTCTGGGGACCCTGATCGCCTGCACAAACATTCAAGGCAGTCCTTCCAGTAGCTGTTGAGCTGTTTCAGTCGTTTCCATCTTAAGCGACACGCTGCTAGAGTGGATAAATACATAAACGCTGCACTGAGGGTAGACAGGTGGGGCACCGAATGCTTCTTTTTAAGGAAATGACCGGTTACATCTCTGACAAGAACTGTGTTTAGGTTTAAAAGTAGTTCTTACTTTGGTTTTTTGTGTGTGTGTGTTTGCGTTTGATCAAACCGCGCCGACACAATCCCGACGAAGCGGATTAGTTTACGACCGGGGGCTCTCAATAAACCCGGCGAAGTCTCCCCCTGCCCGATATTTCACGTTGGTTGCCGTTCGTTTGGGCCTGAACATTTTATGTCGGGGAGAAATATTTGAAAGCCAGGTTTCCAGCGGCAGTAAAGCCGGGACGCTCCTGCCAGGACGGTACTTTTTTTACACCATGTAAACAACTCAAGGGATCGCTACAACAGTCGTACGTGGAAAAATGTGGCGTTTGATTTCGGGGGCGCTTCGCTCGCTCTCTCTCTCTCGCGGCCGCACACACACGCGGCAGAAAATATCCTGGGAGACCGCATCGGCCTCGTGTCAGCGGTGACCCCTGACGATAAGTGACAGATTCTGACAAGCAGGCCGGGGCTGAAACCCGTCTCACTCATTTGCACACCTCTTCTCCGGGGAATAACACCGGGGAGTCTCCCCCCCTCCTCTCGGTGAGTACAGTATGTGACATATGTCCCGGGGACACGCTGTACAACTATTAGCTCTCACAGTGCCCATGTGTGCATGCTGTCCTATTTGTTCAGAGACCACTTGACAGTATTTTGTCAGTCCTCTGGTCTTGCTTTAGTACTACAGTGACACTTGATATTGTTTTTTCCACCAGCAATTAATGCGTTTCTGACTTTGTGTTGGGCCGCGGAGCATCGGTAAGAGAATTAACCTGCCACCGGGGGAACGGCCTTGTTAAGCGGGGTACGGGTAGTAAGTGTGATTTCTTGCATTCTCTCAGGGGAATCCCAGGTGAGCTCATTAATCATAGATTAAAAGAGAAAAAAAGTTTTATCACGGTCTTTGAGTACTGTCGCCAGCAGCATACGCCACATCTCTCGACCCCGTGCTCTTTTACCTGGCCGCCTGCTTTCTCCGCTGGATCATTAATGCGAGGAGCACACCCAGATAGCCCGCCAAGAGGCGGAGGCTCGGCCAAGTGACCTTCAGCGTCGGGCTAATTTCACCCCGGGAGGCCTTAACGAGGTCGTCTTTGGCTGTACATTGCGTTCGTTGGATTTCCGCTAAACCCGGCTGCTACAGCATCATTAGTTTTTCCCCGAGCCTAACCGCAGGCGCCGCAGCGCGGCGAGCGCGTCGAACCGCGGAGCCCGCCCGGGCATCCCGACGCAGCGGTCGCTGGGGCTTAAAACCACATGCTAGCAATCAGGATAGCACACTTAATCAGAGCTCGTTGTTTGCAGTTCAATACTAAGCGTCCGCAATGCAAACGCAGCGCGCATCACTGCTGGTGGGAGGTTGGTGGAGGCTTCCGGACAACCGGAAGTTAATTTATACTCAAAGGATGTGAAAATGTAGTTTAAGGAGTTATGCTTCTGTGTTTCCTTCGATTTGTTTCTCTTTGAACGCTGCTTTTTTTTGTTTTTTAATTCGTGATTTTTTTCCCCCCGACCGACCGCATTCACATCGCAGTGCAACTGCGAGAGAAGGCGAAAGAAACAAGAAACGTGGACAAATAAATTTTTCCCGCCCTTTCCCCGAATCGCTCTTAACAAATCTTTCGAGGACGAGTGTGCCACGCATTTCTTTTCCTCTCGCGGTTCAGCCTTCGTTTGGCAGAAGTAGACGAGCCAGCGAGGACTTAAAGTACAAAACAGACAGCAGCCCAGAAATTAACAAGAAAGCAGTCGTACATAAGAAACGACAAGAAAAAAAAATGTTCTTTTTCTTTCTTTTTTTTTACTGTTTCCTAGAAAGCGGGGCCTCTGACTTGCGGCACGCCGTCGACAGAGATTTCCCTCTTCTGCAGGCGGAAGTAACAAAATGTTAATGGTGTCAGTGAGTCACTGTCTGATTTACTACATCAGCGGTTCCCTTTGCTCAGTCACTCAAAACACATGCGACTTGCTCCGCGCCTGCTCGCGTAAAAGGTTAATGTTAGCAAGCTAACACAATTACTGTGATGAAGATATAACGTTTCGTAGATGATTTTAACAAATTGGTGTTAAGTCAAGTTCAAACGCGGCGTGTCACGACGCGGCCTCGCTGGTGCGAACGTGGACCGGAGCGGGCTCTGCGTTTAGATCGGATGCTGAAATGAATCGCGGGCGCTTAAAGTGAAGTGTGTCTCCATTGCACGTGTGACTGTGCCGCTGTATGGAGATCTTGAAAAACGACTACTCAATAAGAAATATAGAGAGATTGGCAATAGGAACCCGTGGGGATTATCGGAGATTATTTCTCTTGTAATCTTCCGTGTCTTTCGGCTCACGTTAAGAGCTCTCCTTCCGCACTGTTTAATCCTAACTAATTTATCAAAATGACACTATTCCAGGAAGCGCCGGCACAAATCTGAAAACTGCGACACAAGCTAATCTTTTCTCCCCGTTTGATGCGAAGGGACTGGCCGGGGATTTCGCTCCGACGCGGACCTCATTCCGACCCGCTCTGAATCAAAACGGACAGAGTCTACGGGGCAAGTTTATTCTCACTCACCGTCTTCAGTGGGTACGTAAATGTTGAGGTAAAGGCAGTCCTCGCTCTGGTTCTGGACGTAGGTGGCCGCGGCGTCCAGGTTGTCCGTGAACCACACCGGCAGCATGATCTCCGGTAACACCCCGTGCACGTTCTGGGGGCACACGGGCGCAAAATGGGTGGCGTTGCGGATCTCTTGCCAGGAGCCCGGCGCCTCGGGGGGCTGGAAGCGACGCTCGCCGACGGGCGCGGTGGCATAGGGCACGCCTAAGTACTGCTCCACTGGGCCCAGGATCTCATTGTTGAGCTCCTTCCTGATGCCGCGGACCTTGCCGTAGCCTGTGGACACTATGGGGTGTTTCAGGTCGACCCGCTGACATGAGGAAAGGGTCAAGTGCAGAGCTAGTCCCAGGAGCCACAGCAGACAGTGGTCGGCAATCTGCTGAGAAGAGTAACGGTGCTTCCCACCATAGCCTTGGTGGCTGGCAGCATTGAAAGGAAAAAACAACATGTCCAAAATAAAGGCTCTTTGAGTCGTATCACCGGGACTTCAGCTGGGTGCGGACGGGGGATCACAAACTCAGGGGGTTACGGGAGATAACGAAGACGAAAAAGAGGGCGAGTGGAAAGGGACAGGTTAACTGCTCTCCCTAGGGCGACATGGCGAGGCGGAGGGTCAGGGAGCATTCTCAGGCGGACTCCGCGGTCTCGTCCGTCGTCCTCTTCGGAGCTCCTGACGGGTCCAGAGCTGCAGTCAGTGAGCCAATTACACCTGGAAGACAGAGACAGGTTGCAGGCGTGAGTGGGCGCGCGTGTGAACGTGAAAGGTGTGCTCACCGAGACCCCGGCAGGGCTTTCGAAACGGCAAAAGAGGAACGAGAACGATTTTAACAAAGACCAAGCGTCTTAGATGAAAGAAGGAATCGTGACACTTTACGGTGGACGCTTTTCTGTTTACCACATTGGACACGGAGGGTTACATCTGTTATGTCATGTGATTTTGTCATCTTGAGGGTGATCGATTTGAAAATATTGACGTCGGCGACAACTGAACCACTTGTGGTGCATTTGTTTTGCTGAAATTGCAACTCAGTTATTTATTTTTAGAGTCAAATCACGAGTCAATCAAAACGCATTCAGCGTTTTCAGTAGATTGCATCCAAAAGGCTCCATTCGCCTCTGACTCACACATTTCGCGAAACACCTGTGCGCCGCATTCAAAACCGGCCTTCACGAGCAGCGGCGGGAGTCTCGGCTTCCCGAAGGCCTCTCCCGGAATCAAGGGGTCTCGCACCCGGCTCGTGCATCGGAGTTCCTCTCACAGCCGACACCCTAACGCGCCTCGCCCCCTGAAATAGTTCGTGTGTCATGAGCGTGATTAAGTCGGCTTGCCCAATTCCCTCCCGAACGCGCTGCAAACATGCGGCTGCATCCGGTCCCAGAGTTGGGATTGCGTCGACCCAAGTTGGAGCAAACGTAAACTGAGAGGATGGTAAATTTAACAAGTTATGATCCATTAGCATGAACAACACTCATTTCAGCACTTCAGTCTGCCTTCACATGCTGTCACAGATATGGGAAAACGTGGGTTCCCAACCTCGGAAGCTGAATTTGGGAACTCATGGATGATTTTGCGATCATTGCTTCAGAAGAGGAGCCTACAATGAGCGTGTAAAGGCAGGGTTAAGTGCCTGAGAATATTTGGTCTGGTTGCAAACACTTAATTTGCAGTCCAAAGGGAACTTTTTTTTTTCAATTACCACAGTGCAATGTGGCCACTGCTTCATATTTTCATCTTCCAGATAATTATAGTACTTTGAAGTGTAAAATAACACTTGTCTTGTAATTAACTTCAACCCACAGAGAACGGGGAAAATAAATAAAAGCGATGTTGACACGTTATTCTGGGGAGCGAACGAGCCACGCTGTGTCAGAGTTTTGCCTCCGCTCTCTCCTCAGCTCAGTTCAGTTGGTTCTTGCTTCCACATCATTACAGATGAATGGCCGCTGCTTATCGCACTCTGGCTTTGGGAGACGGAGCCGCTTAGGTGTGATAAAGGCTTTGTGTGGCGCCGACTGTTGGTCGAAAGCCGCCTCATCCCTCCGCCCTCGACCCCCTGCGCCCCGCCCCGCCCCACTCCGCTGCCGGGCCAGCAGGCGCGAGGGGGTGAACACGGTGAAACGTCGCAGGACGTTCAGTGTTCGGCAACGTGAGTGTAGGGAACAAAACAACGAGCTGACTGGGAGGGAAGAAAAAAAAGCACTCGGTTCATTAAAGCCCTCTGGGTGACAACTCTGCACATTCTGAGGAGGAGGTGAGATGTGTCAGGACGCCCTGAATCCTCATCGAGGGAAAAAAAAAAGGTTTGTGTGAGTACACAGTCGGGCTGAAAATCCAACTTGGAGAAAGATTAATGTGAATTATGCACAGTACATGACTTTATACGCTGAGTTGTAAAAGACTCCGTGTGAGCGGGTGAGGTTGCGCGATTTTCGCGAATCTGGGGGAGGGGGGTCGTACGCGTGCGCTTCCCCCGAACTAATCGTCTCGTTTTCCGCATCGCCAATATTTACCCAGCCATGTGCATTTGAAAGTGAGCATGTTAGGTGCCCTCGTATCTGCCTGTTAAGCTTCATGTAGGAGATGGTTAGCTTTGCTTTGCTTTAGCCTCCGTTAAGACTAGAAACTGTGGGGAAACGGCGACCGTCTGTCCCGAAAGTCCAAGAAATATGTCCCATGTAAACCATCATGACAGTGACGACACCACAGCGTCTTCCACTTTGGGTTTGAGGTGGGAATTGTGAAAGTGGCGGAAATCAGTGGAGTTGCTGCCGCCAGACAGAGCCAGGCTAGCGGGTTTTCCAGCTGCTGTGCTAAGCTAAGCGGAAACCCGCCGCAGCCTGACATTTAAGAGCTGGATGCCACGCAAGCGTGTTTCGTAAAACGTCAAATGGGTTTTCTTTAAAAGACCACGAACACGCTTTCGATAAAAGGGGAACGTGGAAGAAAGACGAGGAAAAAAAAAAATGCACCTGACCCGGCGGGGAAGCATGCAACGTGAAATCACGTAACCGCACGCACACAAATCAACATGCGGCGTATGGAGTACTGTGCAAAGCCTGTGATTTCAGGTAGTTTACACAACAGCTGCTGCCTCTGTTTATCGCTCGCATTTGCCACACGGCGCCCGCGCGCTTCGATTTCGACGCTGTGCTCGTGCTGCGTTTGCAAAGGTGACTGAACACACAGGACAAGGTCAGAGCGCCTTCAACGTGCACAGGCGCTCAGGGGACGCGAAGGCGCGTGTCGAGTGTCAGCAGCCCCCGTCGCCATCGGGCAGCGTCTCGCGCGTGTTCATAAAAAAACAACAAAAAAACAAAAAAACGCGCGTCATGGAGCTGTGTGCGAGCAGCGAGTTCTACGGTGAGTGCAAATTGGCCGGCTCTTGACCCCTCACATGCGATACGACGGCGCCCTAACGTAACCAACATCTGTTCATGTCAAACATCCGTGAGCTGAGAAGGCACCGGGCGTGCGTCTTCACACGTCCAACGGGATAAATTAACACACAAATCACCGGGCTGGCGCACGCCGCTTTCTGCTTTGTTATTTATAATAGGCTGTCCTGTCAGCTGGAGCTGGGTTTTTTTCTCTCCTCCCCCAAGAAGGTAATGCCTCTCTGCCAGTGGGACACTTTTATGAGTATGTTTAAATGGAATGGTCTGAGTGGTTTGAGGAAAAACGCTTGTCTCGGGCTTTTATATTGCTTTGTTTCCGCTCTGAGCGTTCAAACTACACGCGCTGCTTCAGCTGTCGGGCCGCTCTCCTCCGCTAGTCAACATCTGCGGATGACAAGTGGCTTAGCAAGCCAGAAACAGAACGTTGAGTTTCCCACGAAACTTGCTCGTCCTCTATCTCCTGTCACCCGGCTGAGAAGGGGGACCCTTCCGTTCAGACAGGAAAATGGGGCTCTGGCGCGCTGTGTTCTCTTGCAACTAGTGAGCCCAGGTCTGTCAACAGGTAATAATAGGGCTATGATTTAGGTTGATAGACACATACAAATGAACTGTCCCTGACCACACAGCTCGATGTAAATGGAAGCTGCCGACCCTCGGGAATCATGGTGGGAAGACCGGAGGGAGGCCTACCCGCTGGGGGAGGAGGGGGACGGCTCCTATCGCGGATACACTGAGAGCGTTCCGTGCCGTTCTGATTAAAACAGATGTTCAGAGGCCTTCACGTTGCGGGTAGGACGAATAAGTTGCCTCGCTGATGAAGTGGGAGGCTGACAGCGGAGTGACTCCTGAAAACCGGAGCTAAGATTCGACTTGTCAGGCCGCATATGCGGGCTCAGCCGGAGGGCCCCAGCCTCTTTCCACACTAGACGCCGAGGCCGTTCAGAATCTGCACCGATGCCTCCCCGTGCGGACTGTACGCTGGGCGATGCAGGAATAAGAGATGCGGGGAGAGGTGGCTGCCGCTCTGGCGAAGTGCAGCATTGTATCAGAATTCATTTACTCAAAAGCCACCACTGGAAAAAAAAAAGAAAAGCCTCACAGTTCTTCTCCCTGGTAATCTGTGACAACTGTATGATGTTCCGCGGATGCTGAGGCAAAGGAGCGCAGGCGTCCTGAAGCGTTGAGCAAATGAGTTCATTTTAAAACGGGGCACTGATAAGGCAGTTTCAGCCGATTCCTATCAATTAGGCTCATGTGCGATTCATTGGCTTTGAGACTCGAATTAAAGGCATCGTTCAGTTTGAGGTGCCAGCTCAGTTTAAAATAGCATCACTTAACTGGTTGAAAAAAAAACGAGTCTTTTGGCTGATAGAAACAGTTCAGCCCCCAAAAACATTTTCTTCTCCTGACTCAGGTGAAGGCAGCAGGGCACAGATCTGGCGGACGCCGGAAATGGCGGTCCCCATGGATCGCTTAAGTTACACTGAAGCATAGCCGTTCATGCAGTTTAGCAGTTTACTGCTGCGAAGCGCGGGGCGGCTAAATGCAGCGTGGCCAGCCATCTACCTCTTGACTAAAAATTGTATTATTTGTGCATGTTGCGTGTCGTAATAGCTCGTCTAGCACCATGTCGACGTTTTTTAAACACCCTTAAACAGAAATTCCAATTTGTTTGACTACACACAGGATTAAGTCTCTCCATTATACGAGGTTTGCTTTGGCTCCGCCCTCAGGCTAAAGGACAACTCTGCATCTGTGCTAATTTTGAGCGTTTTCATGTCGCTGGAAGGAGAAACCCTTTACTTTTAATGATCCTGCAGCCTGGCACCACCCTTGGGACAAATACTGCGTTCTTGCCATGTGGTTTCTTCCGTGCTAAATTTTTTAAATTTTATAGCAACAGATAATACGGCGCAAACCTTTCCTTAAGCTTTCGCATACACTGATTTCCACTACATCCCAGCTCCCGGACAGTCCTGATTCCTAGTTAAATTTCTCAGAAAAATCAGTTCTCGACAGCAATATGAAAATAAAGGTTAATCTTCGTGGGAAACGCTTTGGTTTGGGTTGGAATTTTCTCGTCCTAGTGTTAATTTCTTGGTGACCCCGTAATCGTGGAGAACCCGCTGCGTTGTCAAAGCAGACGAAGGCTGGGAGCTTCGTCCCACGGTTTTGTCTTTTTACCATAAGCTCTCCGGACTCAAGAGCAGCTCAATCAGATAGCGCCGCCCGCCCCATCTGCCGCTGCTTTCCCATCCTCGTCGCGCCGCGGCCCGAACAAATGTGGGAATATCCACGAGGAAGTAACACTTCACACTGATTAGAACTGCAATTAACCCAGGAGACGACCGCGCGCGCACCTCGTCTGTGCCGGACGGCTCCTGGCCGAGCGGCCGAGGCCAAGCTCAATTTAGAACGCGGGTCGAAGCGAATTAAATGTCATCGGCGTGTGTTTCTTGACGACGCTGCTCCATGCGTTCACCCCAGTAATTAACAACAGGAAAAACAGGGATTAAGATTAAAGGGAAAAAAAAGTTCACAAGTGTTGGAGAAGTCAATTAAAGGGGTTGTAATGAAGGAACCAGCGCGTGCTACTGCAGCAGCGGCGGGGATCATAAAGCAGCCGGCAGCCGGAGCAGACAGGAGATGTCGGACAAAAAGGCCCTCTGTCACTGCTGGACCAGAAAATCAATATGTTGCTGTTGGTCACCACTGTTCTTTCCACTTAACACCTGCAGATCACATGGAAACCCCTTTATCAGGTCTCCACGCCAGCGCACAGACAGGGGAAGATATGTTGACACCTACTGGCCAGACACACGGCTGCCTCTAGGGGGCTCTTTCTGTTTTTAAAAAAAAAAATATTTACCCTGTTTACTCGGTGCATTTGATAACTGTAAGCGGGAGAACGTGTCAAAATGAAGCCAAGTAGTGTGCGCAATCTGGGGAGGCAGTAATTAGCGATGACCTAGGTGAAACGCCCGCTGCGTCAGCGCGCGTATAGGTGTCCGTGGGCGACGCGCGCGGTTTGAGGGAACGGCCTGGCAGCTGCTCCGCCTCGAGCTCAAAGCTAATTTAAGGATAGGATGGCCTACTAAGTTGACTGGACGGCAGCTTAGCCACACCGACATGATTGCCCAGTCTCGTTGACATGATGTCGAGCGTACGGATTCAGAAATACTGGCGCTGAGGATAAACAGACAAAAGGACAGGGAAAAACGAAAAAAAAGGTGGTTGCAAAGATGAAAACAATACATAAAAGTAGGTCTAGAGGGCTGCAATTTAAAAGGAGACTGAATTAACTAGCTCATCTTCCTCGAGTGGGCAGCCCCCCCCCAAAAGAAACAAAAAAAACCAAACAGCCAAACTGCAATCAGCAGCGAGTCGAAAGAAATCGAGACAGGAAACTCAAAACTCTGACTGTAGCCACGAGGCCAGATGCTGCTTCAGCCTACTTACATTTTAAAAAAAATGTAATAGTGATGACACCAAATGAGCGCCACACAACATCGAGTTTACATCATGCCCCGGCCGTCTCCAGCGGCTGACACCTGCCCAGCTCAGCAGTTTCCAGTGTATCCCATTTGTCCGAGGACTCTTGGAGGAATACGCTCTCGTGTTCCTTGTGTGGGCGCGTTATGAACATTTTGCTGGCAGCGTGAAAAGTCTGACTAAATCATTACTGGCTGTGACAACCAAATCCATCTGACAAGCAAATGGCTTCCTTTATTTGGCGGACACGAGAAAAAGATGTGCAGCAAACCTGGTGGGAAAAAAGCCCTAAAAGCTACAAAAGGTTACTCTACAGATCACTGATATTATAATAATGGCTGGTGGAGAAACTGTTGGCCAAAGGATTCCACCTCTAAGTTAACATTCGCTGCAACAAATAAGAAGTAAATCGATTTGTGAAAACCGCTTGACGCAAATTTACCCCAGTTTAACCAGCAGCCAGTCGAAATAAGGAAGGAGAAGAAGATGGCTTTATGAAAAATAAAAAATAAATCATGTAGGAGAAGGAAGCAATGGCAGGAGGTGGAGGGGGGAAATAAAGTCTCATGGCTAAAATAGAGGCAGGTGAAGGCAACAGGGGTGACATGCATGGTTAAGTGGTTTGCTAAATGTCAAGTTACAGCTCATCCTCTAATCCCCCTTTTCTCGGAGCTCCACCGTACTGACGGTTTGTGAAATGAGGCTGGCGGCTAGAGATGAACCCCCCCAGCGTAAATCGCATAAAATCTTCGCGGGATTCGACTATAACATGTCGAACGGCAGCGGAATTAGTCACGCCGGCAATACAGGAGGAGTTCATCGGTGCACCCACGCTGTGGCAAAACATCACGCTGCTCTCAAGTGCTCCTTTGGACTGAGGTCCGACTGATGTTTGGCTACCTTTTCTTCACGTTTGGGATTGCTCATCCCGCCACATTGTTTCTCCAGTGGGGATGTCGTGTATTTTAAAAAAAAGAGATGCTCGCCACCTCTTCCCTGAAGGTCAGAGGTGGCACTTTCACCCCAAAATGTGCTGGAGTCCAATCCGGATGCGGTGCCGTCTGACATATTTTCCTGACAACCAGTTTTCCAACTAATTCCGAGCCAGTTCAATTTCAGTAGCGTCAAAGGAGGGGCAGCATGGCGGTTTACTGCGGTTTTTATAAGCCACGCTTGAAAAGGAAAAGCGTTTGTGTTTCTGGGAGGCACTAAAGTTGACTTGTCTGAACAAGTACAGTACGCTCTTTTTATATTTTTTAATATTTTCTTGTTTACTGCTGGGATTTGTTGGATTTAGTGAGCAACACGCCATCTTGTCAAAGGAACTACTTTGTTAAGTTTTACAGAACAGAGAAAACTCCTCGGTTATAGCTCCAATATCAAACTAGAGTAAATGCAGGGCCCCGAGGCTCGAGTGTTTAGTGCGTCGCACCTCCTGTCAGGGCTGTGTTACTTTAATGAAGCCATTCCCAGTCAATTCATCATCACCATTGACTTCAGGAGCAATTGACAGCCCCGCGCCACAGTGGGGACGTTTATGTCTGCATCAACAGCCCTGTATTCTAATTAAGACATTAATCTCGTTGTTGCATTTGTCAAATAAAGACAGGACTACCTAGTTAAAGTCCCGCCCTCGTAAGGCGTGGCTTGTTAGGAGGTAAGCTGAAGGAGGCTAAGATAAAAAAAAAAAAAAAGGTACATTTCTCAGCACTGATCAAACCCGGTCGCATTCTAAACATTGGCTTCCAAAATATGATCGCCTGGGGAATTCTTCTTAACTTCACCTTTGCGCGAATAAATAAATAATAAATAAATCGTTAGCGCGCTACCTGTCGTGCCGGCGGGAAACTGCGATATGCTTTAAGGAGCGTCCTGAGAGTGCACGGCTGAGATCGGCCACAACTGCTCCTTTCTTACGCAAGATCACAGAGAACTCCTGGGCCGCAGGAAGCGCACACCACACTGTACGCCACATCGACACAATAACGCTCATTGTTGCACAAGTGTGCGGCCGGCGGGGGGGCGGGGGGGGCAGGGAAGAGCAGCTGCAGTCTGGATACTGCACCAGTGCGGGCAGATAAGGGCTGCGCTGGAGAGGCGGCGCGAGATTTCAGATGAAGTGACATGGAGTGCAACACAAAGGTGGGGGCGATTCATTGGTGACAGTGATCTGTGGATGAAATGGGACCATCGGACTGCCGCTAGAAGATGTGAGGGTAGTCAGGGAAAAGAGGTGACGACCAGAGGTAAAAGGTAGAGTGGCATCGACAACAGCAATGGTGAAATTTCAAGGAGAAATCGTTTTGCGACGTCGATGGATGCTGGAACCGACGCGACCTGTGGATTCTCACACAGCGGCAAAAAAAAAGGGGAATCTGCGGGAATCTGCTCTCTTGCGCTTTTAGCAGTAGCAAGCTGTCCTGGGCGGCGCTGACCTTTGAGGGAACAGAGAACCAGAAGAGTCCGAAAATGGAGGACGGCATCGCAGCCTGTTTGCCGTTTGTCTCCTTTTACTTAACCTCCTGAGCTGGAGTGTAAATGGCTCCGCAACAGAGGCATGGTTTGCTGAAAAAGAGTATAAATAGGCCCATGTGAACTTGTTTTCAACTGAGAGACAGAGTGAATGAGCTCAGAAAAGCTCAGTAAAATTCTGTACCGCATGAACGATGGACAGTCCAGAGAACAGTTCAGAAAACAACAACAACAACCCTTAAAAACTAAACATGAAGAAGTGTCGGCAACACCTTCTCGCCTCCTCTTACAGAGCTTCCATCATATACATAATTATGACCGTCGCTGCAATGTCATGAAAACGCAATTACATGAAGGGTGCAGGAGGGTGAGACACGTGGCAACACCCGGTCAAGGTCGGAGCACAAGAAAGAAGGGAAAAAGAAGGAGAAGAGAAGGGAGGTTTCATTGCATCCGCCCATATCGCTGAGTCAGTGCGTTTGATACAACAATGCGATGATTCTGCGGGCGGATATTGAATGCGAGTCTGGTTTATGTAAGCTTTTGTTCAAACTTGACGTTATTTCGCAGAAGGACAATTTGTAAACGGATGAATCAACAGGAGTAGCCCACTGACATTATTACATCTCTTTTGGGGTTGGTGCCATTTGTCGTTCCTGAAGGATTGGGAGGTTTTTCACTGATGAACATATCCCATGTGCAGACAGATAATTCTTTTAAAGTCATTCTTTGTTCGGTGGCCTAACAATAAATGTTCATTCCCCAAACAACATCGTAATTTTGAGGTATTTGGTCTGAGGTAGTGATATTCGTTTTGTCAGTATTACTCAGCCTTGTTTTAGGGGAAACTCGGAAAAGTTGAGTGAGTCACAAGAAATTTCAGAACATGAAATACCACCTGGTAACCTCCTGTTTTTTTATTAAGCTGAAGGTTTAATTGTCCAATAGAAAAGATATCATGCATGAGAGAGTAATGGGGTACAATGACTGAGCTCCACTGGGTCGAAAAAAAATTGTGAGGGGAAGTGGAAAAGTCCAACGTGATTAACTTTGGCCTTTGGTCGACATCGTCGGCGTCGCACAAACACCGTCTCCGCTTTTTCTGACTCACTCTCTTACTTACTCACTTAAAGACGGACAAAAGTGACTGGCGTCTATTCGGTTTGCGCGCTTCATGTTTTGCTCGGCTTGTGTCCTGCGTTTGCTGCCGAAGCCCGGCTCCCCAACCGCTGGTGTAATGCACTGTGGTCGGGCTGTGTTCCGAGTATCCAAACACATTAATAATTGAAGTGTTTTCAGAGAGGCTGGCATAACATGCATAGTGTTATTCCTCTTTCGCAACACACCGCTGAAAATAAACCTGAGAGCTCTGTATGTGTAAATGCAGTTACTCCCGCAATGTTGACAGGGGATGCCAAAGAATACCTTTTTTGTCGTCGTTGTTGTTGTTGTGTACCTGTTTTCTTACTGGCCTGTTTAAATAAAATGGGAAGGGGCCTTGTTGCATTTTCGTATGACAGTCATCTCAGACAAAATCAATTTGCGATGTTTCGATCCACTTAAGAAAGAAAACTGTTTAGAAAATCCGGATTTAGAGATCATCAAAATAACATTTGCCTTGTGAGAAATTGCAACTGCTGCGTTCGAGTTGCCTGACCCAATTCAATAGGCATTCAGTGTATTCACATACAGTAATTACCTCTCCATATAGGAGTCTTTATGGCTCATGGCAGAATCCACCTTTCACGCGCTGCATTCAGAGCGCACATCTACGCACGAGGGATTCAAAGGAAACGATGCAGAACCTAATGCCGAGCAATTTTTATTTCATCGAGGACAGCCTCGCCGTTTGCTGTACACCTCTATACCACATTAGAGCTGCGGAGAACACGCCGGCATGGCTGCATCAAATCACAAGCGTTCAAAGTGGCACGACGCAAAGCGGCTGCGATCGCAAATGGCTTCACACCGGGGCTTAGCACTGGAAGCGCACGTGCATCGAGAGAGAAAAAAAACCTCCAGCGCTTCCCCCATTTCCTAGCCGGGATCAGTTTGAAAGATTGCGGGGCACGAGGGAGCCGCAGCGAGGTGCTGAACGCAGAGCCGCGTGGAGACGAGCCGCACACCTGCAATGGACACAAAACTCAACCCATTCCCCATCTTTAGCAATAGTGTAGCCACGCGCTGCTATTGTGGAAAATGAGAAAAAAAACCCCCAACAAAACGTAGGCACTGGAGGATAAAAGAAAGAAAAAAAAACTCATCGAGGGTAATCAAAGGCTTTGCAGAATCATCCACTGTCGATGTTCCTGTCCTCGGGTTCCAGAATCAGTGTCGGGAAATCCAAAAATTCAGAAAGGTGCGTCCCCGTCTGCAGCGTACATCCTTTGCATCTTTAGCAAATCATAATCACGTAACATGTCGTGTGTTATTGCACCCTGGCAAAAATCAATGGATGTACAGGGCAAATCCATATTATAATGGTTTGTATACAGCTGCAGTAAAGGCCCTTTTAAACATCATTTAGCTGGTGACACAAAAGGAAGGAGCTGTCATTGTTGGTTGTAGGGGATGAAGATGCACACCATGGGGGATTTCAAAACAGACAATCAATCAAAAAGTGAAACCGAAGACCTGCTACGGGAGATAGCAGGTGCTCCATGTTTGACCACAGGCAATCATAACAATAGATAATGCAATTATGTCATGCGGCTGGTCCTATAGATACATGTGCTCAGAGGAGGTGATGGGGGATTCAGCCACCCATCCTGGAACATGAGCCTCCTTTATTTTCTCCCACTCGAGCTCATCATTCATTTGAGTAAATACATACAGTTTACTTTGCCACGCAGCTCAGACTGGCTCGACACAAAACAGCTGCCGAAAATTGAGACGTCGCCTTAAGAAGAATGTCACGCTCGGCGGAAAGCGTACCTTGACAGATGGGCCAGCTGCACTGATGATGTGTAAGTTAGCTTAAGTGGAGCGGCGAGACCCGCTGCATGCGAGGTTCTCCGCTGAAGCCATTTGTATGCCCCGAAAAGTGTGAGCGAGAGCTTCCCTGCACTCCAAAGGTGCCACTCCGAGGTCAGCCGAACAAAGGGCCCGGGGGTGTCATTTGAGGTTCCAGCTCAAGTTCTATCTTTTCAAGAGGGAAAAATCCTACGAAATGCAAGTAGTTCACAGGTCTCTCTGACAGGATAAGCATCAAAGTAAAATTAGATGTCACACGGCCTCATTAAGCCTCATAACTCAATATAAACAGTACCCAAAATGCGAAGGCTTGCTAATAAATTAGCAGTAGTGCTATACATTTATGTTATATATATGTACGGACTCTTGTTCTTTTGTAGTAAATTGGAGCATCATGTTGGTTCAGGTAGGGACCTGTGATCCTGCATGCCATCCGCAGATCAGTATCAGCTGACTCAACAACGGCCTATCAGATTGAAACAAGGTAATTAGGTGGTCTTGATAATCTGACAAGCTCGCACTCTTCACTCCTGCGACGATTCACATTGCTGCTCACGTGCCACATGGAATCTGCCACGCCGCTCGGGTTCATCTGTTGAGCGCCTTCGAGTGCAGGGCATTTTCCACCAACTGCATCTGGATGTTTAGTTACAAGAAACTGTCTTAACCCCCTGGATAAGTGTTCTGCCTGAACAACCTGACTTTTAGCAACAACACCGTACAGTGTAGTGTACTTAGTAGTTAAAATAGTTAAAATAGTGACAGATAATAAATACTATTTCATGAGGTGAAACAGCAGTTGTGCAGCAAAAAAAGCACAATTACAAATTACAAAGCAAATTATTGACTGCGTGAATTTGTGGACTGAGATGGTTTGGTTAACATTATTGCATAAATTTGTGCCAGTGGCTAATAGCTAGCCACCCTGTCGGTGCTGACCATTGAGGGAATCAGAGTCACCGAGCCCTAAGGGAAGAGTGCCATCATACATGAATTTTGTTTCACCGTTCACTTTAACTTAACCTGTTCCTTTCTGTGTAAAAAAACTGCTCCACAAAAGAATGGTATGCAGACAGTTGCAAGACCAAAGTTGATGGTGTAATGTCCATTAGCAACAAGCTAACAAGCTTGCTAACTGACAGTTAGCAAGAGCAATGGTTTGCAAAGCTTTCCCAACCAAGAGGTCCAGATACATTTGCAAAGACATGAAAAATTAATTTCAATGTGCATCTTTAGCATGCATGTAGCATGGAACTGCCAAAGAATCTATGTACCCCCTACCTTGTTTTAAGTGCAGTTGAAATGATCTGGAACTACATGATTCTGAGCATACGCTGAGCTACTCCAGTCTGCAGAAATTAATCTGCATTGGCAATTTGTGTAGTTATAATTAAGTCTGAAATTTTTACATTTTACTACAATTGGGGACATTAAAAATGATGAATTGTGTTCTGATGTGTCAATTTAAAACATCTATTGGCGTGACCTGTCTTTAAACATAAAGGCGGGTTAAAGTAATGATGGTTAAATGATAACCTTGGGATGATAATTAAACATGAATCAAACATCAAATGTTTGATGAAATCCATTTGCTTTTGCTTAAGATACATTATAATTTCTTAGGAAGGTACAGGAGTACTGTTTCTTTATTCTTAAGATGACATGAGATCAAGTGCTCCTCCTCATATTAGTCCCCCAGGTAAATCAGTTTGAATTTGCATTCTGGCCGCTGGACCTCAATGTTATTTAGCTCTACTTTTTTCCGACTGTTTCCACCAGCCTCCTGATTCTGCAGCTCTATGTAAAACTTGAAGTCCAACCTTTTGCACTGCTGACAAACATTAAGGTTTACCGCCTTCAAACCGGAGTTCTTGACCTTTTGAGAACAACAGCAAGCTCGTCGCAGTGCTTCCACATTTTGTAACTGTTTGAGCTGGAATGAACTCAGCGGAGGCCTGTGTATTTGAGCAAACATTTTTTTTTCAAATTAAAAAGGCCAGACAATAATGGGCAATAATGGGCTGAAATGACTAACCCTGGACCCTGAACCATCAGAACTTTTAACATTGACTATGTGCAATGACTGTAGGTGGATATGACCTGGATATGCCCTGTGACTTGAAACAGTTCAGAAGCCAGCAGATGTAATGTGCAGTGCACCCCGAGCTTCAGCACAGGGCTTACACAGAGCAGTCACCTGAATGGTCTGAACCTGAAGGTCCTCACAGCGATGCGCTGTGTCTTCTTTCAGCTGTCAGCTTACCGTGTTTATGGCAAATCCCAACCTTAGAGTAATTCACAGATGCATCATTTCCAATACAATCTGCTCAACCAAGAGCTGACCATGGTACAGAGGTGGATTTCTCTCACTATATAATTTCCTTAGTGGCTTCTTTTTGTACCTTTCTAGTGGCATGACAAGGGATTCTTATAAAATGTTCATTAAAGACAAAGTGTCAACCATTTTCAATGTCTGAGTAGAATGTGAAAAACCTCTTCAGGCCCCAGTATGATTAATTCCAGGGCTCGTCAGCGTTTGCCTCAGACTGTCTTAAAATGTCTGTGGATTACTTTGTCTGACATCGTGCTTTCAGTAGTGTCACCTCTCGCATTCTCCTGACAACGATTCAGACAATCCTTAGCCCAAGCGACCAACGGGACACACGCCGTCTCCCTGTCTTTTCGGTCACCGTATTCCAATCGTCACTCCTTTTTTTGGGGGGTCCCTAATTGTGTCTTTTTTTAGCCACGCTTGGTTTCCACAACGCATTGAGCGCACTGCCAAGCACATACTCCAATGTTCTTTCCACTGAGCGACAGTTTGCCTCTGTACTGGAGGCAAAGAGTAGGTGGGGAGCGGGGGCATGGTTATTAACATCTCCTCGAGCACCATTTCTCAAATTTGATCAGGCGTTAAAGTTCCCCGCTGTATCCCAAGGCAATGAAACTAGCATTAGCCAAGCCCTCACGCCGCAGCATTAACAGGCTATTCCATTTCCACTGGAAAATGTAGAAAGTATTGCATTTAATCCATAGCAAATGGGCTGCCGATCCAACGCCGTATATCACGTAGGCTACGACGGCCCGTGTGTCTAACTTATGTCAACGCCACCCACACCTTTCCACAGAGCACCAGCTGCCTAATGCCCCGCGCTGTCCCATAAATGAGGTGAAATGTGGCCATCGTTGCCAATGACACACCAACGCTGCTTGAAAGAAAACAATTCCTTTCTTAAAGAATACGTGCCACGTCTGAACGCCAGCTCCAGCTTCCGCATCACTGCCCCCCCTCAAAAAAATATCAAGAGAGTTCAACGTTACGGCTGCTTAATGGATCACGCCTGATGAACTGAAGGGTGGAACTTTGCAATTCAGGAAAGGTCACGTGGCCCATTTTTAATGGGCTCGCGCCTCCGCTGCTAATAAAAGACATTAAATGACCAGATATTTCAATGGGGGTTCGGTGTGATATTCTTCTTCAGACTGTGCGTGACAGGATGGCACTTCTCCTGGCTTATCTCACGGACGACTGTTACGTGATATTGTTCAAAGGAGGTTACACAAGATGGTTACCATGGCATTTGCACAGGCGTTTCTCCGGCTTTGCTTTGCTCGCGGATAATGGGTCGGGTCAAGCTATTCTCCTACTTCTCTCCTTCTTGGTTGTGACGTGACTCAGAGCGGGGTCATTTTAACCTCCCTCTCCTCTGACTTGACATCTTGGTGCAGGAATTAAAAGCGGCTGCACCGTTCACCCAGCACAGAGTGAATATTTTGCATGAAGATGCCATGCCTTGGTTAGAAACCAGGCTGGTCGTGCAGCGAGAGGTTGTACTGTAGGGGCTGGTGACGGCTACAGCGCCCACCGACCTCTCCGAGGTCAAAGATGTGGGCATTATGGGATGGATTTTCACTCTGTTTTGGGCTTATGATATTTGCACAAATTCTAAAAACACGAATGCTCGAAAATCTAAAGCCACAAATGATGTCCTGCGTCTTTGTGTATGTTTCTGTGCCATAAATGAGCAGCCGTGCAGCAGTGACACTACAGGTTTGCATCGAATCCTTAATGTCCAACCTATCGGTCCAACAGAAATGAAAGATTTTGCAGAATGTTCTTACATCTCTGAGGGTTCGGGGCATAACATTGGCAAGCGCACAAGGGGGGGCCTGTGGACCTTTTTGGGCCCCTTGATCCAGACTGTCTGTAGGTGCACAGTCCTGCAGACTCTCCTTAAAGGACTGACCCACAACTCATGGTGTTGCGACATAAGCAAAACTGGAGCGACGGGGAACCCCAGAAGCAACCAGGGAAAAAAGCATCAATTCAGTTCTGTGGGGCCCAATGCTTCAGCCATAGAGCGGACGCCGATGAATTGTTAGTATTATGCTGCATGACTTCATTAGGAATGTTCCCGACATGGATGGGCTCGGGAGCGCTCACTCTCGAGAGCCGCAATCCCAGGAAACGCTGCGCCGACTCGCGAAGATAACGTTCGGCCACGAACAGAAAGTCTCTCCAACCCCCTCTGTGAGGCACAGCCGGAATCTGCTGCTCTTCCCTTTACTTCCTCCACGGCACGTTGAATGTATAATCACACCAGAATATATAATACCGCTGCACTTCCCAAGCCGTGAACGTGTCACTGCTCGGAGTCCGCTCGTTTAATTAACGCCGTTTGCAGCGTTTGCCTCTGGAACGCGACGGCAGCGCGCTGGCACAGTGCGGCTCGTGAGGCTTTTGGCACGGGGAGCTTTTCGCGTGGGGCTCGGACGAGGCGCGCTTTAAAGCAAAAGAAGAGCTCCCCTGGCGACATCGTTTGTGACGCTGGTATCAATACTTTTAAAAACGGAGAGTGACGGCAGAGCAGCGACCGAACCACAGAGTAAATGTCTGAAATAGAGGTGAAAGAGCAGGCGTGAAACGTGCGGGCGCAGTAGAGGGGAAAATGAAGTGAAATCGCAGCTGGCTTTGAGAAATCACTGCGTGTTTACTGTTTTTTTTAATGCAAATTTACTGTGCAAATGATATCACTTAAACCAGACAACAACACATTAATCCTATCACAATCCAAATGAGGGCAGAGCGTCGTTTTGCTCCTATCGTCGCCTTTGCTCTTCTGGCGATAGTCAAGCGAAGAAACGAAGGCCGCCGCTGTTTGCCATAATTTACCACCTAATTTTACACAGCACACTGTATGACCGCAGCAAGCGACCCGTACGGCGACCTGCGGGTCAGGGAGCCAACATCCAGTATGCTTTGGGCTCATTCCGCCTCGTGGCGAAGGCCGGCTAACTCCAACTCTCGCTGATTTTGTTTTCCAAACGGGCAGATGCAATCCATCCACGCAGCTTCTTAAGGGCCGCTTCAGCCGGCAAACTTCAAGTGTGACGTATTACCTCCTCGCTTTAATATATACAGTGTACATTTCAGTCCGTAGCAGCAGAGAGAAATGACGCGGATGAGAAATTGCCACAACACATATGAAAGTCCTAATGAGGAATTCAAGTGACTCCATTTGTTTTACTTGCTTACGCCCCTAATGGGACAATCCATTCAAAATGAAGCCTTAACCAAAACTGTAACCAAGCACAAAAAAAACAAACGGTTACGGTAAAGCGGTACAACGCCTACACGACTGTCCCTCTTCAGGCCCGGGCCTTGGAGACGGAGACAGGCGCTGACACGTGATAAAACCATGGACACAAACGTCAACCCTCTCCGACTTAAAGCCCCGGTTTTAGTGAGAGACGATCACATGGGACCCTTTTAGGACACCTCAACCCTCCTCACCCACATATTACCCAAACATACTTCATTAAACATTAAGACTTAACACGTTTTGTTCTGGACAGTAACTTTGCTCTTTGCGTCGTCACCCGACCCATTAAGCAGCCGTTGCTTCTTCTTTACTGCGTTTATCTTCGCTATTTTTCTCCGGGGGACCAGAGGACAACGTGGCGGCCATGATATTAGCTTCACTGTCCCTTTACTGTAGTTTTTTTTTAAACACTAATCTGAGAATGTTAACAATCACCGTTTCTTAGAGATTAAACATAGCTGGAAGACCAATGTTACCAGTTAAAATTCACGCATTAACTGCCGTTGATTACACCAGGTGTATAATGTCAGTGTCACTCAATTAAATTTGGCACCACATCCTCCGGGCCCACTTGCTACTGAACACAAGAATTGCAGAGACAGAAAAACAAAAAATGGAGCACAGACTTACAGCTTTTAGAAAATAGACCATTTAAAGATATTATCTCATAATGAATAAAGGTTTTTAATGCTCCAAAAAACACATCAGTTTGGGTTTCTGGGTATATCTCTGCCGACTTCTGCTTTTTGGGTTGCATTCTTCGCACTACATGCCATGTCTTTTCTCTCGGAATGGCAAAAGTCGGTTGAAAAATGTGGTGGAATATGCAAATGCATAGCATGCATGAAGCCCAATGCAAGTCTGCCATGTTCTGTTCCATCCGAGTAAGCGTCCAAACGCCAGTAACTGGGCTGACGTGGTGCAGGCCTGAGAAGGCAGTCAGAGCTGTTCTCAAAGGTACACGAACCGGAGTAATACTTCGTCCTCTGCAAATACTGCAAAAGCCGACAAAACCGCTTCATTGGTCTCCTGATGGATTTTTAAATGTCACTCCTCTGTAGCTACAGGCACCGTATCTGAGAAAACAAAAGAGGCGTTTATTCCCTAAAAAAAAGAAAATATACCATTTCTCATCCGTGACCTGTCAGAACAGAGGTCCTGTTGTCTGCCATTAACTGAGCGCTGCTCAACCGCCGCTGAATATTAATGGAGCCTTCCCCTGGATCATCAGTGTGTGTGCATTTAATTCACAATCCTATCTGCATGCATCTTCTGGGCCACAGGCTTTGTGTGTGTGTGTGTGTGTGTGTGTGTGTGTGTGTGTCAGAGCTGTTTGCTCATGAGAGAGGACATCTTCCGAGTTTGAGCCCTTGTCACACACTCCGGTTTTGAAATTGGTCACATTATGGCATGGCAGCATGTGTGTCTAATTGAGCGGTCGTCATACACATGTAATAATAATAATAATAATAATAATAAATAACAATAAGCGTTATTAAAGCAGTCTGTACCTCCACAGCCAGAGAAACACCGGAGCCCCATTGAGAAAGCGCAGCCAGTCCGACCGATTCCAATTAAATCACGGGGATATCATCTTGTCAGCGGCGTCGGTTGAAGCGACGGGCGGCTGACGCCGGATGCACGAAGTGGACTGATCGCGTTAAGATGTGACAGCTTATCAACAGGCGAGGCCAATGGAGGGCTCCCAACGAAAAAGGAAGAAAATACGCGCTATGGCAACAAAGTGCTCGGAGAATCCACAGCGAAATCTCACCCCCCCCCCCACCCCCCACCCCCCACCACCACCACCACCACCAACCCCCAAAATTCTGACAGTGCGTCAAGATGGATAACGTGCGCAATGTGCGAAGTCACCAAAGCGTACGGATTGCGCACACATTAGGGGAAAAAATCTCGGGAGAAAAATCTCGAGTCACGTTCGGCGGCGGGCGAACATACGGCTTACCTACGAGACGCGATGCGAGCGCCGGAATTATGGTGACGACGATGGCGACGGCCCGTCCATCCGAACGCGAGTCTTCTCCGCTGTCCTCTGTCGGCGCGTCGGCGGGCTCTTAACTAGGCCATTTCTTTCCCCCCTCCTCCTCCTCCTCCTCCTCCGACCGCAAATTATTTCTCGGGAGGGTTTACTCGCGACGCAGGGCTTCGCGCGTCAAGCGCACCTTCTCGGCGTCCGTCTTCCTCCGGCTCTTCCAAAAAAAGCACACCTCATAGTGCCCCCCTCCTTCTCCTCCTCCTCTCATCCCTCTCTGACAACACCCTGCTCTGTTCCTTATCCACAGACACTGGACTTTCTTTCTTTTCTTCTTCTTCTTCTTTTTTTTAAATGTTGAGACGCAGCAGCGAGTGTAATTCAAACTGGAGGGGGGGGGAGGGGGAGGAGGGGGCGCTCACAGTAAAATAAATGCGTAACGCTGTAGCGTCGGGACTCTGAGCGCTGCTTCACAAGTCAAGGCAGAGATCTGTCCTCGTCCCCCCCATGTTTGTCCACGCCGACGATAATCCACGGCATCTGCCCCGCTGCACCGCGTGGGGCCTTCGAGAAAGAAAAAAAAACATAAAATAAAACACACACACACTCGCGCGCGCGCACGCACTCGTACACGCGGACCGTTCCGAGTTGGAACGTGAAATAGCAGCTCTGAAGACACCCCGCGAAATCAGGTGTCCAATCTCTTCTGTGCGCGCTTGCGTGGTGCTCTCTCTGCCTCTCTCTCTCTCTCTCTCTCTCTCTCTGGGTTTCGCTTGGTGTGTGACGCTCTCGACAGAAAACACAGGCTCAAGCCGAGCAGCTGCGCGGGGAGCTGCCTTTTAGCCTGTTAGCCTTTAGCCTCGTTTTGTTTTGTTTTGTTTTGGGCGGTCTTTGGAATTGTGCCGTAATTGCTTTAAAAATCTGGACACGGCGATGTTACTTTGGAAGCCCGGCACATGCGCTGAAGAGCCCGCCGCTTGTGCCTGCCTGCCTCTCTCTCTCTCTCTCTCTCTCTCTCTCTCTACACACACACACACACACACTCGCAGTATTTCAGTCACACAGCGAGTTGTCATGACGAGGAGGCGCGACGCATAATTCGGGGAACGTGCGCTCTCTGCTGAAGCCGTCACGAGGGAAAAAAAAGGTGCATTTGAAAAAACAAGTTATGGGGGGGGTTATTGTTTGTAGATGAGCATCTGCACAGGGCTGACGTCAGATTTCAGGAGGTGTTTTTTTTTTTGCGTCAGGCACGGGTGCACTTCGCAGCATCCAAATATGATAAGACTGGCATGAGCAGGCTAGTAATGGTAAAACGTGCAGCTAGTTTACAAATATGTCCATGCTTCTTACTGATCATGTGTTGATTCAAGGGACTCTGACATTTGCTTATAATTTCAGGAGAAACTAAAGACAGTGCTGAGTTGGTACGTTTTCACTCAGTCAAGCGGGAGCAGCAAACACAAACTGGCAACCCATCACCGGCGCGAGCTCTTAAGTTGCTGAGGCAAACTTGTTGGCCAGCAGCTGGCGATTTGCACGCCCGGCAGACGCGGAGCAACATTGTCTGTCCGTCTCAAAGTCGTGTTTGTGTCTACCCGAAGGATGCAAGTCCAACAATCGCTCTCAGTTTGGCTCCGTTTCCTTCTCCGCTGGTTCCGGAGCCAAACAGCCGGCTCTTTAACTGCTGAAAGCTCCGCCGCGTTCAAACTTTGTCTCTCTTTTTGGAGCCGGGCAGGTAGCATGCAGCTGCTATTTTGTTGTTGTTGTTGTTGTTTTTGCAGAAGACAGCTGGAAACGCTGCTGCTGAGAGGAGTGACAGTGAGATCAGAGCTATAAAATCAAAACAATGAGCTAAAAAATGGTAAAGATACACTGCAGAGTCAGCTGGTCTGTCAGGAATGTGCGGGTACGTCGCCATTATGCACCCACGCGCACTGTACAAGCGTCCAGGGGATCAATATTTAATATGAAGATCAATCACGAATAAAACACACAAAAACTACCATGGGGGTGACCCACATGTCACTGCGGCTACCGATCCAAAGCTGTCGCCACGCGGTCATGAGTTCTTGTAACTGAAGGAAATTAAGATTATTTGAGGATACAAGTGGCCAAATCAAGCTCCACACACTGGGCCCAGACTTACGGACGAAGCAAAGTGACGAAAGATCCTGTTTGGCCCGGGCACGCCGCAGGATGCCCCCGAGATGCAGGAGAAAAGGGCCGAGGAGAGGGAGGCCTGGGCTACTCAGCCCAGTGCCCGCACAACCCAAAACCCACGGTAGCGGCAGCTGGACGAACCGTTTGACGGATCGATGGCGGAATACCAGAGTCCGCTTTTCCTATTACAGCCATTAGTTTGGGTCGGCTCTGCGAAGCATCCATTTGTCTGCAGTGTTAGCTGTCTGCGGTCGAAGTTCAAAACAAACCGGATACATTTAAAAGTCACATGTAAGCTCCCAAACGTTGACGTGAGTGACAGCTGATATAATAAGAGCTCATTAACATAACTCTTTTCTACGTGGACGATACCATAATACAATTTTCAACTGCGAAAAGGAAAATAATGAGCTAATTTTTTTCTGTTAAAACGAACAGTATTCTCAGCCAATTTAGATTGCGGCTGCGTTATGTTTCCACTTGCACAGGGTCTCACTTTTTCCTCATGTCAAATATGAATAATAAATCCTGGCATTACCATCATAAGTGTAATTGTATTTCACGGATTGAGAGATTAAACCCTTTTTTCATTGGTTGCCTTATTGTTTTCCCCTGACCCAGTGGCTTAAACTGCCCGTGCCTTTCTTAAACATACTTACTTTAGCTTTAATTACTTAATTAGCTCGCAATTATGAAAAACGTCCAATTCGTGCCACTTAAAAATTATTCATCCTAAATGACTTCTGTTGAGTCTGAACATTTCGTTTCACTTTTTTTTTTTTTGGAAAGAAACCTATGCAGCTGTACGAGGGTCTGGGATGGAATATCGTGTCCGATGCTTTACATCGGCAAGACGAGTTCCTGTGTGAGTTCTGTGTCAGGTAATGAAAATTCTAAGTGTCCAATGCGCAGATTTCAAGTCAGTAGATTTCAATGGATGACAGATATAAGGCTGGAGAGGCCTTACTGCAACATAAAGAAACAGAAAGGGGTTTCCATCGGCTAGCCGCGGGCTGCTCACCACGTCATCTTGCTGCGGGTCAGCTCGGAGGGAAACCATTTCTCCGGAGTCCTTGTATAGCGGGGGCGAACCTCCGGTGGAGGGATACTGTAGGTGTGCTACGGCCCCCGGGGCTCTGACCACTTATCACAGGTCAGAGAGGAGATTAAAGAGCCAGAAGCCACGGGAGAATCATCTGCTTGCTGAATGTTATTAACGGCGACAACGAAGCAGCGTCTGACCCGACCTGCCCTGGAGTTTCTCTGTCAGGAGCTGCGAGCGGGAGGCAGTGGTTTGTTTTTGGGGGTTTTTTCCCCTTCGGGATTGCATCACGAGCTCAAGCTTTTACGACATCACCTTGACGGGAGACGAGCGAAACGTCGCACCGCTGTATTAAACTTTAGGCTGATTTGGCCCAGATCAGCGGGGAGGCACGTAAGCTCATTGTTTCCTAAATCGAGCCCTCATGTGCGGAGCGCGAGGAGCGGGCAAGACACGCGGATCGGGTGAACGCCTTTCCAGACGTCCAATGACATGTCAGAGAGAGAGCGAGGGGAGTATGAGCATTAAAATGCTAAGAACCCTGTTGATAAACAATATAGAAATTTTAAAAACCTCTTTGAACATGAATTCTAGTAACCTTAAAAAAAAAGACCACACAAAAAGAGACACACAATCATTTCAGTACAGGACTGAGGGCCACTAGATCCAAGTATGGATGAGATAAATGTACTGTATACCTTGGCAAAAAAAAAATAAAATGGTAAACCTGTGCAAATGTGGACAATCAGGAGACATGCTCACTGCTGCAGCTGAAAGTAACCCACCAGAGACTGAGCTCAGCCAGAGGGTCGAGTTCACGGGCGCGTTCATGAGGCGAAGGCGCTTTTAAAAAAAACAAAAAAATCAACAAAAAAAAAAACACGTTCAGTTGGAGAACAGCTCCCCCTGCTGGACACAAGCCGATGTTGCTTCTCTGAACATTCAAAGCAGCGTCGGTACAGTTTCAGATGATTGTTCTGAATATCACGCCTGTGCAACCTCAGTCCCTCTAAAGTATTTACAGACGTTACAATTCGAGAGAGTATTCTCAGAAGTTAGGTTTGAAGGTCATCAGTAAGAATTTGAAGAAGCTGTCGGAGAAGTCGACCTGACTGATCCGATGAGCCACCTATCGGCGTGCCCCAAATCAGAAGAAAGTTCGTGAATGGGCACGGCATGAACGCCAAATACACTGGCTTTAATGAGGAGCATAAATGCGGGGAGTCTACTCGCAATAATTGAACAGCTGTTCCGCCTCGAGAGAACGACCGCGGTGACGCCGGGGGCCCTCATCCCGACGGCCCTCGTAGGGACGGAGCGGGAGAGACATCACGCCGAACGACTTCACGGCTCCGGTGCTGCGGAACGCGTGGGTGGAGGAGCGAAGGTCGAAGCCGAAGTGTTTCTCAATCACCTCACTTCCCGACGTTCGCACGTCTTGTTGCGAGCAGATGTGCAATCGCTCAGTTAAGAGCGCGGAAAGCATCTTACGTCGTGCCCGGATGCCGATCCATCATCCGAGTCTGACATTGCTCTCTCTCATTAGCCGTCGTCTTTCCTTCTTTTTTTTTTACCGTGTCATTTTCTATAACCAACAGCTAATGGCTGATGTGTCCTTGCTCCGACGTGAGGAGAACTCTCGGCGCGCGCAGGTAAACCACAGATGGCGGTCAGTACTGCTAACAGGATGTGGTTGATGCAAAGACAAACTGTTGCATGGGTTTTAACGCGGCAAGGTTGCCATGCGCTAACGTCTGGCAATCTTCTCGTGAGGTTGAGACGACTTCCGGCTCCTGTTTCGTGCCATCGTGAGCATCCTCGGTGCAGCGACGCAAGAGGTCGCGCGTGCTCGCGAGCTTCTATCTTTTGCGGGCCGAAAAAAGGGTGACACCGCGCCACGGTTTGCTTCGGAAGGAGAAAAAAAAGCCCAAGATTGACACACTAACCCGCCGGAGAAAGGTTGTGTTGGCTTCTGTGTGAAAAATAAAAAATAAAAAAGGGCAAAATAATGAAAGGTCATCCAGCCCAATCAGTGATTGGTTACCTATATTTAACAACCATTTAACTTCTCTCCCTCTCACTCACCCCCCCCCCCATACACACTTACACACACACACACACACACACACACGCAACACACTTTACAGTCAGCCTATCCATAGCTATGTCTTTAATAGGATGAGGGAAATCACGTTAAAGGATTTAAAACCCCTGCAATGAAGCGCCGCGGGTTTGCCAAGCTGTCGTTCAGCCTCTCGCTCTGCGTCCCCCGCTCCAACACTGGCCCACGCCGCTCACTCCCGCGGACTCCCCGACTAATAACCGGAGTCCAGCAAGGACATAGCAATTAAAAGAAAGAAAGGGAGCAGCAGTAAATGTTTGTGTCCCTGTGCCACGCGAGAAGCTCAGTGGGCAAGAGCTCTGCGGTGGCGAGCATCATTCACCGGATCTCAGAAAGCATTAAATATTGGAGAAAAGGCTCTGCGTTCTCCAACTGTCTAGTTTGGGGTGTGACACCAAAGGTGCTGCGTGCGCTGCCGTGTCCTAGTTTCCTCACTGTGTCCAAAAATTCGCCAAAGACCTTTTCAATCAGCTGAAATCCATTTGGACCGGATTAAAGACGGACACTGAAACGAGAGGGGGACGCTCATGGAAGAGCCACGTGTTCAGTTTGACAGTTGTTTTAATGCAAGGCAGATGGGGGAACAGGCCACGTGGGTCGGCCCTCCACAGCGTTCAGCAGAGCACACTTGATTGAAACGTTTTTTGTTTTTTTTTGCTTTACTTTAATTCCGTTTCCACAGTGACGGGATTAAGCGGCAGGATGTTGCAGTCACCGTTTGTCCTCTCTTATAAAAAAAAAGGTGCAACTAACGATGATTTCCATCACGGATTAATTATTTTCTGTGAAAAGAGCTCGTGACAGTTTCACGGGGGTCAAAGGTGACATATTCAAATTGCTCATTCGGTCCAACTGAACCTTAAAGGTATTAAATTAGCAAATAAGAGAATCGGGAGAGGGCAATCCAAAGATGCACGTCACCTTCGGGGGCTCCAAATCCGAGGTGGGCACGTCGCGAGGTTCAACGTAAAGCGGATGATGAATAGAAATGAGGTTTGTCACGCCCAAGCGAGCAAGGTGCTCTTCTTCCTCTCCTCCTTCTTCGTGGTTGATGAGCTCGAGTCGCTCCGTTCATTCGGGCAGATGAAAGACGGGGAGCGCCCGCCCCGGGAGATGCCCTTGCCGCGATTCTTCAAGGATGACTTGCGAGTCAGTTGCGGATGGCGTACAGCAGGAGGCGCTGGCTGACTGTGCTCGGCGCGCTCCCCTCGCCTTCCTCTAATCCCGTGGCGGCTCTGTCGGTGGGAGATAGTCACGCTCCGCGAGTAAGACTGTCAAGGGGGGGGGCAGGATCGACAAAACTGAAGATGGGAGGATACACAGGGCGCGGCGAGGCAAAAGGGTGCTTTAGCAAGGCGTTACGATGAAGTGTGTGTGGGGTGTACGTGTACGCATTTGTTCCTTCTGAGAGCATTTTGTTTTTTGCACGGCAAGGAAACTGAAATGAAACGAAATGACAAAGTGAGGGGTTGCCCGACGCTTCAGGACGGCCGTGTGTTTCGCTCGTTACGTAACGGACGGACGGAGAGGGGGTTCCCGGGGCCGCTGCGCGAGAACGACGTCTGCCGCAGATGTTGAACTCAGAAAGACAGGGCCGAAAACCTCACCGTGGATGAAGATGTGAAACGTCATTTCCCAGCAGGGGTTTTGGATGCGGCTGCGCGGTCCGGTCGGGTGATCCCTGAGGTCAGGGTCTGCTCAGCAGGACCGCTTTCCGTCCTCTTTTCCCCGTCTTCCCTGACTGGCTTCGTACCAAACTTTGTTCTCGCGTTTCGCCCTCTCTCGCGCCCTCTCTCCGATCTCCGTTTTCTCCTTATCACTCTGCAGGATACTTCCTCACCCCCTTCTCTCCCTGAGGTCTTTGTCTCTTGGAGTCGCAGGTGAAATCAGAGGGTATAATTTCCTACAATCAGCAGAATCGGGTCCACGTGCAAGCGCCACACACACACACACACACACACACACATGCTCGCCCTTCCGCCTCCTCACATGAATCCCCTCCATGGCCGGGGGCAGAGGAACACCAGCAGTCTCTGGGAGAACCTTCCCTTCCTCTACATGGGGGTCACTTTCATCTCCCGATCGGGGGGGGGGGGTAGAAGGAACCCGCACCGAGGGAAAGGGGTGGAGGAAGTCAGGGCTCGCAGGACGGAGGATGGAGGACGGAGGAGACGGGTGAGGGGAGGCCAAACAGGCGCGCGGCTGCGCGTGCACACGTCAAGGCAATCTGCCGCGGATAAGAAGATTACGCCTCCGAGTTTCCTGGAATGTTCTCTGCTGTACCCCTCAACTACACCCCCCACCCCACCACCCACCACCACCACCACCCCACCCGCCCCATTTACCCACACAGCACACTTCTTCTCCAGGCAGAGTCAGGCATGGATCTTCCCCGGCTCGAGTTGTATAAGCACGCCCCCCCCTCACGTGGACGCCCGCCGTGCACGTCACCGCAGGTTCCCGTCGAGCCTGGCGTAGCCCCGCCTTTTTCACCCTCCAACCTCGAGAGGAAGGGGACGACAAACTGTAATTATTTGTAGAACACCTTGCCTGAAGGGGGGGGGTATGAAGGTGTTTTTCACCTCAGAACTTAGTGTACCCCCCCGCCTAATGAAATCTATCCATCTTTCAGTCCGCCCTTGTTCCTGCCCACTCGCAAGGTGCCGCGCTCCCTCCGCCAACACTCGTGATGTTTTTTTTTGTCTTTTTTGCTCGTCCATGTCCATTTGTCGCCCGCACCCATTAATCTCCATTAACACGGCCAGTATTAATAGTTTGCAGGGGCAGAATGAATGAGGGAGGAGCTGCCGGGGCTTTAGGGGCAGATTACAGCCACTTTTCTCCTCCTTCCCGCCCAGCCCCGGCTCCCGTTATCGCTGCCCGCTCTCGCACGTTTGGCTGAAACGCCACAAGTCCGTACCAAGACAAAACGCGGCGCAGATTTGCTTGCTCGGTTACTGACGAAGCACTAATTCATCAGCTGAAGCCGCGGTGAAAAATGTTAGTTGACTTTTAATTTTCCCGGTGAAAAATTTAACAATAACGCAACCACAGTAAGAGCCGCGGGGAAACGCATGGGAATTTCTGTCGTCATATTAAAACTAAATTCATTTCGACCCACCGAGAATTTGCCGAGAGGCGGCAACGAAAACAAAAGATTGCGGTAGGACGACGACAACGCCTGTAACCATGGCAACAGTGCAAAAACAAAGATGGCAAAGGCTGTCCCCCCCAAAAAAAATACTATCAAAACGAGAGGACATGACGAAAGTGAGGCCCAGCGAGTTCCGTTCGGAGGAATCGGAATCGCACGGCAGGGAGCGCACTGGTCGTTTGGCATCTTCAAGCATCAGCTATCTTTGTTCCAGCAGCACCTACAGTCGGCTCGACATGCCCCCCCCCCCGTAAATCAGTAAAAGGCTGGTGGGGAACAGCACACATTCAGGTTGGCTAGCAAGCTCAAAGATTTATTTGCTGGCGCTGACTTGGATATTAATTAGCATTCCCTTTGACGACATGTTTTCTTTCTTTTTTTTCCCCCCCTCCAGTTTGGAAAGGAACTCTTGGATGCAACATAATTGGCCGTGGCTCAGAACCTTTGAAGTAAAATTGCCTGGGTGAAGCTGACTATTGTAAACTGGATTAAGAGTCAAGGGGGTAATAAGTAATCAGTTTTTCCCGTTCTCTATCACCATTCCGCTCTCCCGCTCTCCTCCAGACCTCCCCGCTCCCTCCCCCGACCTCGTGCTTCATTTTCCCTGCGGCGTTCCTACCTGAGCGGCTCAAGCAGCAGATCGTCACGGCCCCCGAAAGCCACGTTTTCTCCCCCGCGCCGCGCTCAACCAGAGCGAGCCACCAAAAGCAGACGAGTTCGGATCCCCCTTTCACGCGCCCCTCCGCGGTTCTACGACCGAGGTGGTTGCGCTGCTGGCGGCCGGGGATCAAATTAAAAGGGGAGTTGAGACACTTGTCGTCAAGCTCTCTGCTCGCGGCAGCCTTGATCGAAAGGTTACGACAACAACACAGTGATGGGAGGCCGTGAGACACACACACACACAGAGCGGATGACGCAAAGACAGATGGAGAGGCGACAGAAGAGAAGAACACAGTCTCAGTCGAGTGGGGTGTGACGAATTACTTCTTAAGCCGTGACGCAGCTGATGGGCCGCAGTCTGAGGAATCCCGGAGTGTTCCCGCACGAGTTGTGAAAAGCAACGGGGGAAAAAAAAAAAGGCCGAATCCATATCTAATTTACAGCAGATGTTTTAATCTCAATTTCTAATCTCATGAGGTCTACCTCAGAGGCAGATGCAGTGGACTACCACCCTAGGAGTTTCAAAGTACCAACCACTGGGGGGGGGTAAAGTCATTAGCCCTTATCATATCAATGGATATGTCTATTGATTTTTTTTGTCGGAGTCAATATTAGCGACATTAGTAAATTGCTAAACTAAGACTGTGAACATGGACCAACGTCACCCTCCCCTGCTGCATGTCAGCATACTGCCATGTAAGCAGTAGCAGTTAGCTTAAAGCGCTAACGCGTCACGACCTGAAAACGATGTTCACCTTAGAATTAAAAAAAATAATGAAAAAAAGACAGAACACGGGGGAAACAACATTTACATATTTAAACGCAGCACATTCAAGTGTCGATGATCACGGCCCCGCTGTGGTCTCTGCTGATTGGCTGACATAAAACCCATGCGACCTCTGTGTGTGTGTGCTTACAAAGGAAGAGAGAGCACATCTGCACTCTGATTTGCCCCCCCACACACGCCCACACACACACACACACACACACACACACACACACACACACACACACACTCTCACTGTGAGAGTGAGAAGGTATCATATTAATATTTTAATTGCAGGCGCTGGTGGGGCCTCTGCTGAGAGACGGGGCTTAATGCGGCGACAGATGAGGGGTCGGCGGGGGCAAACAAGGATTTGGCTGTGCTCCGCAGCCGACTGAGAGGACGGGGCCGAAGGATTTGACCGCAGTTTTGGCTGAATGGCGCAAATCCCAGGCCCGATTACTGGGGGCGCGAGCGTTGGACACTGTAGAGTCCGTGATCTCAGCTATCCAGTGTCACATTTACACACGTGACAGATGCCATGAAGCCGGCGCGATTGGGTTCGGAAATTTCAGCCGCAAATGCTGCGCCGTCTGCCGCCGCCGCCGCAGCAGCATGGGCGCTAATTGGGCCGCAATTTGAACAACCTGAACCTCGCGGCGGGTCGCCGACCTGCTCGGCTGTCGCGCGGCGGGAGGGGTGCCGTTTTCCCGAGAGGTGACAAAGCGATCGCGTTAATCGGCGTAAGCCTTCTGATGAGCCTGCCGGCCCGCCTGACGCACGCTGGGATAAGCCCTCGCCCTCTGCGAGGCGTAAAAGGTAGCGTGCCGCGATCTCATTTTAAAAAGCAATCTCCCTGTGTGACCAAAATAAGTCGAAAAACGATGATCAGACATTCGTTTAATTAAAGGGGGGCTCTGCCTCGCGCTCCTCTTCGTCCGTAATGCCATTCCCCTCAGTTCCTCTTAAATAACGCGACAGGGACTGACACACACACACACACACACACACACAGAGGCAAGTTCAAATTGAGCCCTGGCTTATTCCTCAATACACCTAAAGCCGGATTTGAAGTTGGCTCACGTGAGATAAACAGCCTGCTCTGACCACCAAATTAAACCGAGCCCGCACGAGTGCTGCGAGGCGCAAATCTCCGAACACAGCACTCAAACGGCGGAGGCTGAGCGCTGACAGATAGTTCGGGCCCAATGAAACGCGGCACTTGTTGGGTGCATCGGAAACATTCCTCCGCTAATCCAAAGGCGTGCGGGCTTAAGGAATCCGCACGTAAATAGCAGTCACTCCCCAAGAGAGGCCGCTCGACTCAAGGGGGGGGGGGTGACAGTTTGCGGCGGTGCTTGTTTTCCTCCGGCGTGTCGTTTTAATTGCGGTTCACAGGTGGGATAGTGCTTGCGCAGTGACCTGTTCGCCGGATCCGACGGCGCAAACGGGAAGCTATCTACGCGAGTGTGCGCACATCGCAGCAGGCAATGAATTATCGTATGCCGCCCAATTTTGGTTTGCGGTCTTTCTGATGCACGGCACCGAAACCGGCCTGGATGGCAGTAAAGAGAGAGAGAGAGAGAGAGAGAGATGTTTACTGAAAACTGCTGTTTACTCACAGCTGTGACAGTCCGTGCTGCAGCTGCTGTGCTCACGTGGGCCCCGGCAAGGGACGCGCCGTCAGAGAAACAAACAAGCGGCGCCTGACTGGGCTGTAATGTGGGGCGCGACTCGCGGTAGGTTGATAATGACAAAGATCTGCATGGCCTGCTTGCAACGGCGCGGGCGAGCACCCACCCAGCCCCCCACCCCCCCGGCAAGAGACTCGACTGCAAATTTCCATTAATCCACAGTGGCTTCCCACCGGTTCAAAGGCTGTCTCGCAGCGGAGCTCTAGCAACTTCAAAAGAGCGCTCTCCAGTGAAGCGCAGCGGTGGAGAGAGGAACCCTGGGCCCCGCTATCTCCCCGGCTGCAGAGGAGTCTCTGGGACTCGCCCGGAGGGGCGCAATCAAGAGGCGTTTTAATTGAACTGACCTCTGTGGCATTGACCCTGTCCAAAAAGGTGGAAGGAAAATGCGTTCCCGCTTTCTCCCCCCGCGATGCCATCGCCGGTCCCTTGGCTGAGACACCTGAGAGTTGCGATGCCATCGGCCACATTTCATAAACTGCTCTGGCCATTCGTTCTCCAGATGATTATCTTGATTTCTCGCCCGCCTCGCCGGGTGGAGCGCCTCACTCCGGTGAAAGGTCACGTTTGTTTATTCGCGTGGAGGCTCCTCAGCTTTCAAATCTGTTTATAGCATCCGGCCCCGGCGTAATCCCCGCGTGCGGCGTCTCACCGTGAATCTGACTAAAGAAAAAAAATGATCGCTAATGCCTTGATAGGGAGCTCTTGCATATACATGTAATTAAACGGAAAAAATTTGCGCGTGTGACAAATGAGTAAGACGGCCGGGAGCAGCCTCCACGTAGAGCGTGGCGGACACGGAGCAGCTGAGGCGCCGCTCGGCGAACTTGCACAAGAGACGCGTCAACTGCTGTGAGACACAGCACCTCAGAGGTAAGAGAAAGGAAGGTAAAACACCTTCAGCCTCTGCAAAAGTCCAGGTGCTTCATTTTGCGGGGGAGAATGCATCAAGGAGGTCGCCGGGCTCTGGATCGGGGGACAAAATTTGTAAAAACGACCCCCCACAGGCCGCTGGGTGTCGAGAGCAGGCGGGGTGCGTTTGGTGCCAGAAGCACCACTTTCATACTTTAGCGGAACATCTGCGGCTGGAGGTGCCCCCAATCACCCCCGAGGACGCACCGGCTTGTCGTCCGACCGGCGACTGACCGTGTTCACCGTGAAAATGAAAAAATGAGGCGGTCGTATCGCCCTATGTAAGTAACTACCAGCAGTATACACCTGGAGCACGCGCCGTATTTTTTTTTTTAGTTTTTTTTTTTTGGTGTCATCAGTGCGAGAAGAACAGGAACCACCGAATCTCTGACACCGAAATGTGTCCCGGATCCTAAATGCCTTATTCTGAAAGAGCCGCTCCTGTCGTCTCGCAGTGAGCGTCGAGCGGTGAAATGTAAAAAAAAAAAAAAAAAAAAAGGCTGATGGAACACTTGAGAGACCTCCAGAAACACTAAATCAATATTTATACACCAACACAGGGCCAATCTCCAAAACCCACTTACGTGACCTCGTTCTGCTGGCACTAAACTATCTTCTTCCTGCTTCGCTTTCATTCTCCACGGATCCTCGTCATATGTGCATGAATACATCGTAATAAAAAAAAAAATCAACAACCCTGAGGTATTACCATGCATTTGTACACACACACACACACACACACACAAAAACACACTTTGATTTCTACAGTTCTGTTTGTGTTTACCGAGGACATTCTTGGAGGGATGATGAGATCCGCGTCTGGCGAGATTAGTTCATAAATCAGGAGTCGTCGTTTGCAGCCGAGCGTCTTCATTTCCATTCCTAATCCGCGATATGAAAGGTCATTCTAATCTGACACAGGCCTATTTCTGCTTTCACCCACTTTTATGGCGATGGGGAGGGGGGGCTGCGACAGCAGGGCAAAAGGAGACGGAGCGTTTGAGCAGCGGAGTCTGTCCCAGCTCCTCATTCACGAGACGAAAACGGCGGCAGCGGCATCCAACTGCGGTTAAACTCGTCTTTTGTGCAGGGGCGTTTTAAACAAAGACGAACTCAAGTGAGTGGAGAAAGCGAAGTCGAACGACGACGGAGAAGAAAGCGCCCATCGTCTTCCTCCTCACGAGCAGATCTATCCGTCAGCACAGCGGGAGCTGCCAGGGCCGGAGCCCAGGGCGAGGAGGGGGTTAGGGCGGTGACGGCTCAAGCAGCAGGGCTGACGGCGGGCTTCGATAGCACTAACGGGCCTTTCCAAAAATCTGCATTCATTGAGCGCTCGTTGGGTTTAATCCGACGGATTTACCTGCCGAAAACCCTCAGGCCACGGCGAAGACGGAGGTCATGGGAAAAGACAACAGAAGGCGGGAGAGCTCAGTTTTCACTTTCCCGCTACTTAATTCTTACGGCTTACTGAAGTTTTTAATCATTTTCTGGTCACATGACTAATCAGAGACTGAGAAGACCGGAAGTCATGCTGCCTGTCAGCAGCACATTGGGCGAATGTTTAGCCGTTTGTCGAAAAATGTCTTCACAACAGCGGTTGGTCCCGTCGCGATTGCAACAGGCCATCGTCGTGGCGACGACGAGGCTTGACCCTGTGGCGGAGCAGAGAAGAGCGGCTCATTTAAAAAAACGAAGGCGGCTGCCAGTCACGCGGTACTGCAGCAGCCACGGCAGGAAGGGTGACATTACTCACGTCAAAATAAAAACGATAGCACGGAATAAAAGTGAAAAAAAAGTGAAATGCAGATGGAACCGTAAGTGTCTGCAATCAGAGCCGGGAGAAGATCATTTCGTTTGAGGTGAATTACGAGATGAGCTGATGAGATGAAAGCAGCCACACCCATTCACTCCGGGGACTTTATGGGTGCAGATAAATATAGAACAACATGCTCCGCCTTATTGCTTTTTATTTGTACTGCTGTGGAGTTTTTGACGGCATTCATTTACAGATAAATATACACACTCTATATATATATACAGAACTCAGAGCGAAAGAAGGAAGCGAAGAGGAAGTCACGTGGACAATGAGAAGGTTCTTCTCGAATCCAGACGTTCATCTAATGAGTGGATCAAGAGTTATAAAATAAATATAAATAAAATAAAATAAAATAAAATATCTGTTTAGAATAAAAGAAGGAACCATGATGTAAGTCTGGTTAAGGGCCAGTCATACACTTTTTTGCAGAGTTCGGGCTTGTGTGTGCGCTTGCATATGAATGAGGAAAAAAAAGGGAGATAGAAAGTGCCGATACACAACCGTTCATTTAGGCCAACGGACACAATGCCCCTAACAAGGATCAGACCGAACCTGATGTTAAAACGGGTTAAAACACTCGTAATTCGTCGAGCGTCTCCGATTCATTCGTGCCAGGGCGGCGCAAACAGCGAGTCACAAAACCTCTCTGCCTCTGACCCACACACCAACAAAGTGTCATGATTAAAAGCTCATCACCCGGGTCTGATGTGAACAGGGCAGCGTAGAGAATGAAACCCCCCTCCCTCCCCGGTAGGGGGGGGGTTGCGGCCAACACAAAATAGCATTTCTGCGCGCACGAAGCCGGCTTCAGATTCCACACGGCGGCATAATGGAGGGGGATTAAGGAAGAATACCTCCTGTCAGCCACGGACGGCATGATGAGCTGTGAGGGGGATTGAAGGAGAGAGAGGGAGAGAGTGACGGGGGGGGGGGACAGAACTAGGCCAATTGTTCTGATGGGCTTAACTCTTTCTGGCTTTATGCGCGTGCGTCCGCTGTGTTTACGTAAATACGCCCGCACGCCCCAGCCAGCGAGCGAAGTCGCTCCGCGTCGCTGCAGCCCGGGCGGGCGCGCGGCCGAAAGCGTCGCCGCCGCCTCCCGTGGTGAGCGAGCTGAATGAACACAAATGATCCGGTGCGTTTTGCATTTGTCGAGCGGCAAGTCGGGAAGGCGATGGCGGACGGATCAGCGGCAGGAGGAGGATTCGGATCCTTTGGTGAAAGTACCAGTACGACGGCAGGAAAATACTGGAACAATACTCCATTGGTTCCAAACCTGAGGGTCAGGGTCCCTCAGAAGGGTCACGTGACAGATGTTAGGGGTCATGAGATGAATTAATTCATGTATTGTGTTTGTATCAAATCAAATTTGTATCATATTTTTCTCAATTTTTTTGCCTCTAAAAAATACTGTACAGGAGTCATTTTTTAATGCCTCAAATGATTGTTTAAATAAAAACACTGGCGGTATTTAAATGGATTTTTTTCCTCATTTTTATCTATTTAAATTTAGATTTTATTTGGAAAAAAAAGCTAAGAGTATAAGCATGACGCATTATGAAATGGAAGTACCTCAAAAAATGTACATATTCCACTACTGGAGTAAATGTACTTAGTTACTTTCTGTCAATGACACAAATAGAGGCACGTTTGCCATGCAGCAAAAATCCCAGCGTCATGTGATGTAACGTAGAGTTCAGCCCGTCCACTAACGACGACAGGCGTCTCTGTTAGGGAACAGGGAATGCGCTCAAACCTGGGAATCCTGATCCCGGGGAAAAACGTTTCAATGGAAAGCATTTTCAAAGAGGATATGCAGTTAATACCCCGGGCTTCCACGTAAATTGATACGTGCGCGGCACGGATTGTTTTTCGGCGAAAAACATCTGCGTTTAATCCCGTTTTCCGCCTCATTCAGACCCCGGGAATTCACTGACCGACACGTGACAGATGTTTTCAGCGTTCCCACTTTCTCTTTGGTTCATGCAGTGTGCCCCCCCATCCACTGTACCAAAGAGAGGTCAATAAAGACACCGGCCCAGTAATTCCTGAATATGATTAGATATGAGTTTAAAAACGTCATTCAACATAGATCGTATTTGAGCAAGACAAAAAAAAATGAACGTGGTAATAAACTAATGAGAGCGCCGCAGAGTCCTGACACAGTGGGTGTTTAGTTGGTGATAGATGTCGGGAAGAGACGGCGCGGTTTCCGTCTTTATGGCTCCACTTAGCATTTGGCAGGAAACTTGGACGTAACGCCGGAGACATTTTCTCGACCTTGAGGACGCGCGGCGTCCGCCAGGCTCCCCGTTCGCCTTTCTTTCTTTTCGGCGCAACTTGGCGCGTGCTCGCGGCCGGAGAAGTTGAACGACCGTTGGCGACGTGCGTGCCGAAGATGAGGATGGGGGGTGGATGGGGTGGAGGAAGAAGAATCTCTTTTCTGTTATCTCGTCGATACAAAGTGCGTTATCTGATCGGCGGTTTCCCTCGCCTCCGCCCCCGCCCCTGCTGCGCCTTCGCCACCCTCCCCACACAGAGACGGAACATTCGCTGTCACCTGCCAATCAAGCCCTGACAGGCAGCGACCTTGCTCGGCGTTGCTTGCAGCGCTTCGGAATCCGACCTTGCGTTTTCAAGTTGCCCCCGCTGCCGGCTTGCGAACGAGGCGCCTGGATCGATTGGCTCGCGGCTATGAGTTGATTCATTGATTGATTGGGTTTCCAGTCTGCCCCCCCCACCCCCCCGAGATGTTCAGCGCATTTTCACCAAAACCTCGCTCTGTTGTTGCGACTCGATGAGATCAGAGATGCTCCGAATGATGGCGCCCAACTACTTCATGCAACAAAAAAAAAGTGGCAGCGTGATTTGTGCACCCCGCCGACACTCTGCGGAAGTTTGTTTTGCCACAAATTTATTTATGTTCCTAGCTGTCTCACTCAATCTGTCCAAGCCGGTGTTTCTGTCAGGGTTAGCGTAAACCAGCAGTCAGCAGTGTCGCACTAAATGCCAGTTTCGGGTCAGGGGTCGGCAATGTCACTTTTTTCCCCTCTGCGCTCACGGAAACAGATCACGGAGAGACCGTGGCCATTGCTCGCGGGACGTCGGGGAGGGGGTGACGGAGAGCGGCGCGCACGAGGAAGCGAGGAAGACCACAAAAACCTGCTGATGTGCGGCGCGTGGACGTGTGGGCGGCACGACGCTCTTCCTCTCCAGGAGACGGAGAACTGTCACGATCTGCACCTTAAGCACTCTCTCTCTCTCTCTCTCTCTCTGTCTGTCTCTCTCTCACCCCGTCTCTCCGTTTCAGTCAAACTGGCTTGAGCTGGAGTTTGGGGTTTTTTTTTTTTCTTTCTTTCTTTTTTCTTTTTTGTTGAGGTGGACGTTGCTGCGAAACATTCAAAGTGCATCCGCCTCTCGCGCGTTTTCCTCTCTTTCCCTAACCGAGCTCATTCCCGCACATCGCATCCTCTACACCTCCCTCCCTCCTGTCTCCCTCCCTCTATTTTTTTGCCCCCCCTCCCTCGCTCTCTCTCTCTCACACTCTCTCTCTCTCTCTCTCTCCCCTCATGAATGTCACCTCTACTGATGGTGGCTGCTGGAACCTCGCGCGCACACACTCTCACAACAGCTCGCTGACTTTGGATGGGAGGAGGAAGAGAGAGGGGGAGAGAGAGAGGGAGGGAGGGCGGGAGGGAGGAGGAGGGGGGGCACAGCGAGGGCTGTGGGAAAGGAGCGCGCCCGTCGGAGGCAGAAGAGGAACCTCCGTCTGCCTGCGTCCATGTCTCCGCTCCGCTCCCGGCTCCCTCCCCGCACAGAACGCCAGCGTCCCGCCTGCCGCTCTGCCCCCGGATCCAAGACGGCCGGATTACCGCCCGGACGTTCGGCTCGTCGCTCGGCGCCGCCGCGTTTAAATGGGAGGCAAAGTTGGACCTCCGTGGACTGCGCGAACGGTGACGGACAGTTTGAATCCGCGTGCGCTCTTGAGAATCTCTTAGCGTTGAAAGCGATGCCACTTTTCCTCGTCAGAAGCGTTTTTATATGTTGGTTCATTTGAGCCGCTCCTCTTTGGTGCCATCTCGGAGTAGGTTAGTTTTTTGTTTTTTTTTTTTTATTGCGACATAATAATTTCAACTTGGCTGTTGAGGTGCGTTTGGATGTGAAAGATGAGTGGGGAAGAGGGCTAGAAATATCTCCATCTTCCCCTTTTTAAAAAAAAAAAAATCATTCTAACGTCGCTCTCTGTTATTTCTAAAAGTGAAAATGTGACTGAGGCACTTTTTTCTCCGTGTGCCCCGCTAGTGTCATTTTTTTTTGGTTGGGGGGACAGAAAGGAGCCTTTTGCGCTGGACTGCGGGTGGACCTGCATCTCTTCCAGCTCCGAGGAAACCCTCAAACTAAACTCTTCCCTGTTAACCTGCATCGACGCCTGGTCTCCCCTGTGGGGGTTTCTCTAAAAAAAACACCACTCTAGTTCTTTTTATTTTATTTTTTTATTTTTTTCATTTTATTTTTTTGTTGTCGAGGAAAAAGCAAAAGCCCAACCAGCGAAGGGGGATACCGCGAAGGAAGGCGCCCCCCTCCCAAAGGTGAGAGGGGGGGGAGGAAGATGGCAGCTCTCGCCAGCTCTCTCATCAGACAGAAACGGGCGGTCAAGGATGACCAGACCAACCGACCGGTAGCCAACAAGCGCAAGCCCTGTCCGAAGAGCAACAAGTCCTTGTGTCAGAAACAGATCCTGGTGCTGATATCCAAAGTGCGACTGTGCGGGGGTCGAAAAGGTCGCAACGACAAGAGACCTGGTGAGTCACGGCTATCGTTTTCATCTCGTCCCGTTCCCCACTCGCGCGTTCAGCTGCAACGTGACTATGTTGCATCTTTGTGACACGACTGAAAATGATCAGTTTTGTCCATTTTTACAGTTTGTCTACCCATGTTATAAAAGTCATTGATTCTGTTTGTTGCCATGATGTTGAGTTTTTCAAATTTAACACATTTTATTCGGGCGCAGAACCCACCAGCCGTAACCAAACTGCATTCGGCTTCACCGAGTTTGAATACCGGCACAGGCCATAAAACCCAGCACTTCCACACTTAGTGGCTGATTTGGGGTCAGCTTCGCCCGTTTGATGCGTTGACCGAAGACGTGACCCGAGATGCACCCGAGAGGAGCATTTTGCGCCCCCGAGCGTTTGATCGTGCAGGGGAGCTGCGGGAACAGTAAAATGGTGTAATTAGCCAGAAATCCGCCGTTGCTGTTTCACGCTCGGAGCGCTCCCTCCCGGTTTTCTCCACATTCTGCAGATCAGGCGATTCCATGCACCCCCACCCCCATGCAGCAGGGCCGGGAGTTTCCAATCACCAGTAACGCATATCGCATCCAGCTGCACAACAAATGGTGAACTTTTTTTTTAGCACTGTTTTGGCCAGTTTGTCACAAATTCCGATGGACTGGCCGACGTTACATCTTACAGGACGTTAAGATGCAACCCAACCAAACGTGGGTGAAACATGTCCTTGCTCGCCGTGTCCGCCCCTCCCGACGTACTTCCTCTCTGAACACGCAACTCCAGCGCCTCTCTCTCTCTCACGCTCTCTCTCTATCGTTGAAACCCGTCGCTGGACTGGGCGAAGAGCAGATTTTAAAAATATGCCGCTCTGCTTCCTGGGCGGTTGCAGGTGCAGAGCGTGCCGCTACACGTTGCACATTACCGTTCATGAATTATGCAGCGCCTCGCTACGTTTAACATTTAATGCAAAGTCTGTTCCCTGTTGAATTTCTTCATACGTAATCCTCCGTGTATTTTTGATTTATTTTTTTTCTCCTCCTCGAGATGCACTGCTGCACTAATTCAGGAGACGGAACAGTGCGATTCCTCCCTGACTTTTTGCATGTCGTCTTCTCTCCTTTGGTGTGACGGGCGGACTGCTGAATTATTCAACTCATGACTGAGAGATGTTTTTGCTTTCTTCGTGCACAATTGGTGATCGCTGTGTGCCTAAGTTAAATTATGCATGTTACGGGAGCGCCGCCGGACAAACGTCCCTCATGAAGGGGCCACGCACCTTCACGGCCGACTGAGGAGGAAACGGTGAATTTAGAGCGTGCGTGCGCACACCCACCCCCGCCCGCCCGCATCCGAGCGGACTGAACGCGAGGATGACGAGCGATGAGCAGAGCTCGATGAGGACTTTCGTTTCACTCCGCGCCGCTCCATTCACACGTGTCTGCTGCGCTTTAAAAACTGCGCTGTGATTGAAAACCTTTTGAGCGCGCCCTCGTGGCCAGGAGACCTATGCGCTGTACAAACGGCGGGGTGTACTGTACGCGCAGCGAAAACCGAAAGAGCTCCCTGATCGGCCGAGACGTGTGGCTGCCAGTGGCTGTTTCGGTCCTGACAGCGTGTTTTTTTTTGGTTTAGCGGCATATCGTGGTATGGGCAACGGAAAGTCACTTTCGTGTACAGAGCTCTTGGTGTCTAAGTCCCTCGGCCGTCCAAGGGGAATTAGCTTCCCGCCAATCACGTCCGAGGCGCTCGGGAAAACCTCCCTCTCAGTGTACGACTTTGAGTCTTAGCAAACGTGACGTGACGACAACATACTCATACCACTGCGGCTCTATTACTATACATATTATGTGGAGGCATTATTTTGCATCTGTTCTGTGTGGTCTGGACAATCCCTGCTTACACGCACACACACGCACGCGCACACACAGACACACACACACACACACATATATATGAAGATAAGGCGTTTACATAATGACAGCAGATGCTGGCCTGGCGTTTCACTGGCAAGCGGGTTGATCACGGACATGAATAATACAGCTCAACGCTCAGATGCGGTTGCCTTTATTATTATGGTTATGATTTTATGATGTCATCAGTGACATCACACTTGCCGCCTGAGCTACGAGGCTCTGCGTGACGTGGCCGTCAAACACGTCCGACATATTCACGCTGACAGAAAATGCAATCACGGTGTTACATGAGTTGCACACAAATCTGATGGCTCGCCAACACGCGCACACACGCATGCAGGCAAAGTCTGCTTATGCGCTCTTGGCGAGCTGTAGTTTCTCCACAAGGGGGAGCCACTCTGTTCTACTGATGCAAAGCTGGCGAGAACCACGGATGTGGCCAAATCAGTCTTTAGGTCACAACCCCCCGTCGTTCCGACGACGCTTTGCCTTCTTCCACACGGCGCAGACGCAAACAGACGTGGAGGAGAACGAACGTGACGCAGAACCGTGCTAACGGTGCTTAATGCTGCCACCCACAGGCAAGTGAAGCAACACCCGCTCCCGTCTAAACGCAGGTCACGAGCCTCATTCTTCCCATTTGGTTTCACCCTGGGAGGAAAGAAATATCGGTATTTTCTGAGCCATTACATCTTGCCTCAAAAAGACTTTGAGCGACTACATGACGTGAACACTTGAAATATTCTGTGGGTGTGAAGGAGGCTTCAAGAGGAGAGAGATTATGCCTCCACATTTCTGCAACACAAAAGCATACATCTTGTGGCGCGCGCGTAACAGTTTGTCATTCGTGCAAGTAAACGGCCTGTTTACTTGTGCCTTCATATGTTTCCCTCCGTGCAGCACGCCCCTCACCACGTTCTGTGGGGGGGGGGTTGAGCCGTCACGTTATTCGTCACACTGGCACACGTAAGCTATATTTGCCGCTGCCGTGAAGCGGCGGGCCACTGAAGGGATGGGGATGGACTGAAACCCTGCTGTGGCGGGCACAAATCTCACACTGGATAAGGTCCATGACAAACCACAGCATCTGCCTCAGTTTACCCCCCCCCCCACCATCAGTCCCTCACTATACAAGAGACCCCCTCTGACAAACCTTCTCTCCCACTGTCAGTGATCTGCACCGCTGCCCTCTCTTCAGATCAATTCAGCTCATTAATGTATAGCGATTAATCGATAATCACCCTCTCAGCTCGTCCAAGGTGGAATCCGACTTCAAAAGGGAGCGATATCGAACTGCACGCCCCCGTGCATCACCCTGAGCGCCTTCTGCAAATCAACCTCGTGACGTGTGTGTGTGCATGGATCTGAAGAAATACTTACAAACCAACACGTACTCAAATACGCATTAAAAACAGCAACACTATTAGCCGAGTCATTACAAACTCATGCGCGCAAATGTGGTGCACGCCCAGACATCTCGTAGCGGCGAGCGGGGGGGCCGGTCGGCGTGGAGGCGCGCTGTAGCGTGTTGTTGGGAGCAAGCGTCCGTGGGTGGGGCAGAGGACCCGGTCTGCAAGGAGAGATCCAGCAGGGGATAGCATTAAGCTGACCCCGAGAGATCGGGCCTGCAAACTCGCTTACTCGGCAACACCTGATCAGACGGTGCAGTGTTGGGTGGCTTCTCACCGGAGCTTCACTGCGACAGGGGTCAGAGAGAGAGAGAGAGAGAGAGAGAGAGAGGAGAAAGACACAGGGAGGGTGAGCGCGCTGCCGGGAGAGAGGCGCAAAGATGCTCCCGGCGCGAGAGAGAGTTGTATCAAAAGGTGGAGGCGGACGACAATTGCGGGGGGCGGGTGCAGCTAAAGAGCTAATCAAAAGTGCAGGAGGAGATGTAGGGACAGCAAAGGCCGGCAGGGGCGAGAGGGGAGGGTGGGTGGGAGCATAAAAGGTCCGCGAGCCAGCACCACCATGGAGGCGGTGTGTGGAGAAGAAGATGAGGTGGGAAAATCAGGGCGTTGGATATTAAGTGTCGTGCCAAAAAAACGCTTCCTGCAGGACGGCTTCACCCGGTTAACCCTCCATTCGGAAAGTGGCCGGCCTCTAACTGAACGCTGGGGTGGTTTGGTTGGGTAAAGCTGGCCGAACAGGGTCGAGTCAGCCATTCGTGAGCCGCTTCCTGACGCCTGACTTAACCCGCCCCTTGGAAACAGTCTTCATACGGTATGGATTTGTTGTGTTCTCGAGGGGGGCAAAGACGAGCCAAGGACTCTGACATCTGAGACCTGAGTTCCCATTAAAGGCCCCGAAAAGGTTCTCCATGGGTTCCTCATTGTAAGGAAATGGGGTCCGAGGAGAAAGCGTGGCTTTCTGCCAGAGTTGGACCAGTGCTTCACGTAACCAAATTTTTTTTTTACTGAAACCTGACGATGGTCAGCGAGCTGTTGTTGATGATTTTAGACTGCCTGGTCAAAGCGCGCTCACACGGTCCTGATGAAGCAGTTTCTGATCCATATTTTACAAACTTTCCAAAGTTTCCAGGGGCAACAAAAGCACTTACGTTGAGGTTAAATTCTACTAAGTGCCGATTAGAGATCGTAAAATGACTTCACACCACAAACAGTGAAGTTTGGCCAATCGTTGGCGAAGTTCTCGACAATTGAGGACTTCTTAAAATGGAAATCAGCTCTTTGTACGAAGACGTCTTTATACTTCAAAGCGAGGTACTGAGAGAGTATCATTTTGCGGCATCTTTGCCAAAACTGGGTTATCGCAACAGCCCCATTTGCAAAATGTTCAAATGATAATCAAGCCTTGATCAAAATCTGAGCGCTCTGTTTGTCTGCGTCAACGCACGACAAACAAAAGATTAGTGTTTGATTGCTGTTGAGGTCAGCGACGTCTGGGGATTTACGCCCCCGTTTCATCAGCCAGATCTGAAACGTCTGGCACCGAGCGGCGTCCACGAGGGCGGGGATGCAGCTGTTGACACGTTCAATCTAGTTCACTGCCCAAACTTTGTCCACGATGAACCAAATCAGACGACACCGCGCTGAAACAACAGAGTCCGTGCTCTAATCTTTTTGGGCGTCTTATATAAAGCAAAAATCCATTAGAGATTAAGGGAAGCGCTTGTTTTTTTTGTTTTTTTGGGATTTCTTTAACTTCAACGTCTTCGGCTGTCTCTGGGGGATCAGCGCAGTTAGAATTTGGAGCTGGAGAGGCTGTTGACAATGGCCTTAAGCCTGAGTCAGAGCGAGGCGATGGAGGGATGTGTGGACAAAGAACAGCCCCACCGTTTGTTTGCCGTCGTCGCCAGGATGCCGCCTTAACCTCCCACACACACACACACACACATCCCCGCTAAATTGAATCTGCGGGCGCTTTGATTAAAGCCGACAAGGACAGATTGAATTTACCCCTAACAAGAGGAAAGACAGCGAGGACGGAGGACACCTAGAGAAGGGATGATGAAGAAGACAAGGATATGGGGAGCAGGGGACGGATCAGGAGAGGGTGGAGGGGCACCAGCGGGAGACGTGCCTCGGGAGAAGCAGGAAGTCCTTGGGCACCAGAAAGATCTGTCCGTGTGAACATGTACAGAGGTTACGCTGTGAATCTCACGAACGCAACATGTTGGACACCAGACGACAAACGATCTTCTTTTTAAATTGATGGGAGGACTTTTGGAAATCAGCATCCTTAAGTGAAGAGAAGCGGGAGCTCGACCTCCTGCAAACTGGCACCCGCTGTTCGCCTCGCTCCTGAATCGGATATCCATCACTTCCCAATTAGCGACGGTGACCGATCCCGAGGAGAACACAAAGTCTGCGCCTCAACATCTTCATCAAGAGCCCAGCTGCTCTTAAGCGTCTCTGCTCATGGTTTTCTCCTTCTGCGTGGGAGGTGGGTGGCGGAAAAAAAAAAATCACACTGTGTCAGGACTTTATCAAAGCGTCGCGGCGGGTAAAGTCAATGCAAGATCAAATTCTGAATCCTTTCTTCGCCCGTCACGGTGCAGTTTAGCTTCGCCGCGTATTTACCTGCACGATCATCACAGGAGCTGGCAGGGGTCCGGACCATTTGTGTTTGTTTGTACCCGCATATATTTGTGCCCTCTCGCTGGAGGGTCTGTGGGGAGAAAAAATAATTGGCTTGGTCGAACCTACGTGAAGGCACGGATAGGCTGATTTCAACCTGTGGAACACCGAACATTACCGCTGAGGCCGCGAGGCTGCACAACATCCTCTTTGTTCCGGGCCTCATGCTAATGAGGCACATATGTGAGGATGGGGGGGGGGGGGGTGGGGGGTCTGCTCCTGTTTGACACGCTCCTGTCAGCGCCGTTAATGAGCAGCGGTGACTCCATCTCACTTTACGTGAACCGCTGCCACCGTCGCGTGAAATGATTTATGGAACCTCGCATGGAAGCAAAGACGCCACTGCTGGGAGGCGCGCCTCCTTCGTTCCCGCTCCCCCCTTTAGCCCTTGCCCTCGCCCCACCGTCCCTCTTCTGCCTCCCCGACAAAAACGATCCCTTCCCTCGCCCCTATCTCCCCTCTCGCTCCCTCTCACGCTTGTCACGCTCGGTAACTTTGCGTACGCCCTGTTGCTTTGCCGCCACCCTTTCCTTTTCGCTCTTGCTATCCTTCCCATCTGTTATTTCGGGACAAACCCGCTTCTCGCCATTGAACCGGCGCTCACCGCTTCATTCCTCCCTTGCTCCACTCCTTCTCTCCCCCCTCCATCTTCCCACAAGACTGATAATTACGAGCAGTGGCGTAGAGCTCCTGGCCCAGTTTAGAAATGCAAAAAAAAAAAAGCGAAGCGTGTTCTCCTTTTATTAGAAGCAGGATCAACCACCGCACGAGAGACGGACCCCCGCTTTCTCGCGGGCGTGCGACACACATGCATGTCGAGCGCATGCGTTCGCAAAGAGAGAGAGGACGGGAGAGTCAGGGAGTCCGGAAAATACGAGGCGAGGTAAAGCCCCCCGCGGTTCGGTTCGGTCAGAGCCGAAGAAGAAAGCGCCATGGGCCGCTCAGCCACGCGCCCCCCCCCAGTAATTACCTGCAACCTTATCAAGAGGAGGCCGGCCGGAGGGAGATCGGCGAGCACCGCACCAAGCTCAAATCGTGCCAGATAAATACATTAGCGCGATGAGAACCGACGGCGAAGCTGCGCGGCCGCGCCGATTAGCGATAAAGCCCACAACCCGCTGCTTATTTCTTCAGAGCAATTACGTGGCGGCACAGGGTTTAAGCGTCCTTGATGGGCAGCCGTGATGCACGGCGTGATTACCTCGGGTTCTTCTGTGCGCTGACCTCATTTATACAGACACGAACATAATTGCTGCGTGAATGGGTTTTTACCGGAGGAGCGGGCTCCAGTCTCCCCCCCCCAGGTGATTTTTTTTTTTCGAAAATGATTATCAGCGGCGAATGCAAATTGACGAGGGGCATCCCTGGGCGGGCCCTGCGGCGGCTGCCGCGGGGAGCGGAGGCATACCCAGTTTAATAAACAGAAACGCATCTCACGGTTTTACGAAACCCATTACCGCCGATTCGCAAATCCACTCCGCTGCCCATGTGAAAACTTCAATTTAGACATTACAACGTTACAGCAGTACAATGCAGAATGTATACAGCACTTCCCTTCAGGCTCTCTCTCTTGCTCTCTCTCTCTCTCAATGATGAGTCAAAATGTTGCGCCAACAACACCTGGCGTGCCGATGTACGCAAACGGACAGGGAGCTCCCGCTGACCCACACCCCGTCGACCCGGATCGGCGGAACTTTTTTTTCCCCCCATCCCGCCGGACGCCCCGCGCGTGTCCCGGTCTGCACACGGTGGCGTTCCCGCCGTATCTAGTGTAGCGAGAACGTTCGGCGGGGCAGCCAAAGGTGCTCACCCCGAAAGTTGTTCTTTCAGCTACAGGACAGGGATGCACCGCACCCCCAGGATGAAGGCATACAAATGGCTGGATTAATCATGATTATGAGCAGTCTTCTCTTTTTTTTTTTTTTTTTAACCAAACTGCTGAGCCACCTCCTGTACAGTCGTGGCTAATTACAGGAAGCCCGAGAAAATAAAGAAATAAATACTTTGCCCGCAGGGGAAAAAAAGCATCCTATCCTCCACCCCTGTCTATTTTTGGAGTCTTTTTTTGCCTTTTTTTTTTTCAGTCACATGCTAAAAAAAAAATTGCCATTTTCAATAATTGCATGGGGGACATCGCATAAATGTCGAATCCCCAGGGCTCCTCTGAATTATTAAGCTTCCAATAAAAGTCCTGCTCTGTTTTAAGCTCGAGCTGAAGTGATTACCTCCGTTATAAACCAGTGGATCAGCTGAGAAGCTGTACCCCTATTAACAATTGGTGATTCATTTCATTTTCTTTTATTATCAGTGAAACAAGTGAGGTGGACAGGTGGCGCTGGACCCTGACAAAGAATAAAGGGCATTTTTCTCCATCACTGGACATTTTTTGCAGACAGAACAATTTAATCATCTAGTAACAGAATCATTAATAACAATGATTGACAGCTGTAGCTGTATTTGACACTGCACTGGACTCCGTAATGTTAGTACTGTTAAAGCCGCTTGCCAACTCCAGAGGGTGATGAGATAAATCCAGAGGGTCCTGAGCTGATATATGCGGAACGGGTAAAAACAACAACAACAAAAAATGTTCCCGCTGCTTAAACTACAGCTCACTTTTTGGACCTCTCTCCCGTCTTTGCTTTTTCGTTGAGATTCGCTCGGCGTGCAACTGCGATTGCTCCCGGGCCCTCCGCCACGTGAAATGGGCTCTCGCTGTTTGAACACCAGCCCGCCCCGACAAAGCCGAGACGGTAAACATGACCTTTGCGTCAGTGGCTCTTCTTCTTCTTCGAGTTGTCGTCTTCTCTGTTTACCCCCGTGGAGCGGCAGAGGCTGCACGTGCACACGCGCCGCCCCCTCGCCGTACAAACGCGGGCGTTTCGCTCATGCAAACAACTTTGTGGGCTCTGCTAATCCAACCAGAGGTAGACTGCTGTCACAGTGTGTCACTATCTGACAGTCTACTTCTCCGGGGCTTATGTGGGGTGGGGTGGGGGGTGGGGGGCGTGTTGGCTTGTAAAGCGTGCTCACTCTTATGTGGCTCGGGCACAAAAATTTGAGTTTAAAGGGACACTGCGCTGATTTTTCACTCGTTCAAAAGGACAAATGTGACCCGGTTTTCACGTACTGCGCGAAGGGCCGCGTTGCTCAGGTGACAGTTTGTGTCGGCGCTCGCGCTCTTAACGCCGACACGCTGCAACATTAACAACAAAGAGAGGGAATAAAATGGTGTGTGTGTGTGTATGGATGCATTATGCAGACACAGATGCTGTCAAGACAGTGATGGGTGGGGGTGGGGGTGGGGGGTGGGGGGGCAGTTGACAGAATACACACGGGGATGCGGCACCTCTCTCCTGTTTGACGACACCCAGTTGAGTCAGTGTCACAATTATGCGCTGTATTCTTCATTTGCATGTTGTTGTTGACAATTTCTGTCCCACACGTCGTAAAATCGCGATCCCACGGACCTTATCGAATTAGACATGTGGTAGGTGATGTCATTTCGTCTCCTTCAGCAAACACTTGTAAGGATTCGATGAGCGCTGCTTGTATTATCGGTCGCACAGGCAAATGCGGCTGCGTACCCCGCGTTGATCGAGTCATGACTGTCAGTTTACCTGCAGATCCTCTCTCTTGATTGGTTGCTTGGAAAAAAAAAAGACTGCAACCATCTAAATCAATAATAATAAGTCTGCAGGTTAGTATGGTGTTGTCTGAAATGTCAAACGTCTTCCAAACCAACAGTCAGTTTTTGTCGACTAATCGTTGCAGCTCCAAATCAATTATCAAGACATATTCATTTATGCATGTACAGTATGTACAGGGCCTCCAAGTTCGGAATTCCGAAGACTTCACAATGTAGTTTCAGCAAAGCACGAGTGCACTAAATGTCCAAATTAGCAGAATGATCTAAGATAATAGATTAGTTTGTGCGTCCCTGACACCGAGCACGGCTGTTTTCATTGCAGCCGCGCTGGGCCGTGTATTGAATTTCTCCCCTCAGTATGCTTTTTTTTTTCCTCCAGCAAGTACAGTCGTCACTCTCAAAGAAATGACAGCCACATCTCATTCACCGTTTCCTCCCCGTCCAACTTTCTTTCTCTTTCTCTCATCTCTCTCGTTTGCATCCGCGGGGACCGGTAATGAAAGGCTTCCCCGCTGTGACCGGATGACGCGTGGCGTTATTAGGCGGGATGAAAGCGGACATAACTCGAAGGACGTGGGACAGGGGGGGAAAAAAGAGGGAGAAAAGAGGAATTTCAAGAGCAGGGACGCTCAAATGTTTTGACAGGCAGCTTTGACGGGAGGGAGGACGGTGGGGGAGTGCTGCAGATGCGCGCAGGCAACAACAGGGAGTAGGTCGTGGCTTCACTGATGTTTCAACCCTGGCACACTTCCCCTGGGAAATCGTCCTGCAGATCTTATTCCCGCATCCTCCACCCGCGCTAGCCCGAAGGCGACGGGCAGATTGCGCAGTGCCCTCGGTCCCTCCCCGGGGAGGGCGCGGGTGGCATTTAGCGGGGGGGGGGGCGCTCTCACGTTGCCCTCGGTCCTCCTTTATAAACTGCTCCTTCATCCATGTTTCACCTGCTTTATTAATGCTGCATTGAGGAGGAGGAGGGGGCCGGTCGCTTCCGTGGGCCCGGCCAGGCTGATTCCGTCTGTTTCTTAAATGAACGCCAAGTAGGCTGCAGGGACTCGCGCTCATGAAACATTCACCCGGCCTCCTCACCTTCCATCCTCTCCCCCACCACCCGGCCCCCTTGATTATGCATCTTTTATTTAGTGGGAGACAGACTCGCTCTCTCACTTGACTTCGTCCCCTGGCGGCCGCAGTTCCTGCTAAAAATACTACTAGACCGGGGAGGTGTTTGCATAAGCTGTGCATGCAACAACTGCTGCAGCTGCCATTTATTGTGCTATATAGTCCCAGTGTTCGGTGACTTCGACCAACAATGTGGCTTGGGTAATTCGGAAATAACTAAGAAATTGTTATTGATTGCTGAAAACCTGAAGTCTCATTTTTGTGGTTAATATTGTGAAATCCTCTCTCCTCCATAGAGAAATCCAGTAAGAAACACACAACAACAGCAGCCACGTCCTTTTCTTTTGCAGTTCTGTGAAGTGTTTTAAGGCTGGATAAGCGTTCCTCTGCACGGTTTCGATATCCGAGACCAATCATCGTCTGCTCTAACTTCAAAACACTGCGTGCGACCCAACTCCTCTGTGGCGGGCGGAAACTCCTTTTTTTTTTCCAGGTTCTGTGAGTCAGTGAGCGCCTGCTCTCCACGTGGAGCCGCGGCACCTGTCAAACGCAATGTTGTTCTCCTGTGCTCTCTTGCAGAGCCGCAGCTGAAAGGCATCGTTACCCGGCTGTACAGCCAGCACGGCTACTACCTGCAGATGCAGCCTGACGGCACCGTGGACAGCACGAGGGACGAGAGCAGCTCATTCTGTGAGTGCGCGTGCCTGGCGTCGCTCATCCTTGGCATCCTTGGGCATATTTAGTCAAATGTTTGGTCCATCCCTAACATCCATCTGTGGCGTGTTTAAAAATCCACAGATAACACTTCTGATTGGATCCGTCGCTCAGCACGTGGAGTTTCCTTCCTGAGTTTCAAGTGCGTCTAAATGGATGAGGCGAACGTTCACCCTGACCTTTACGGATCTAAATTTGGTTTTCACGCCAGAAACTGTGCAGTGTTCTGTGCTGGCCAGTAAATTAGAATATCATCAAAAGTTGAATTATTTCAGTAATTCCATTCAAAACGTGAAACTTGTATACAGTATACTTTCCTTCCACACATAGTGATATATTTCAAGTGTTTATTAATTTTCATTTTTATTATTACAACTGACAGCTAATGAAAACACCAAATTCAGTATCTCAGAAAATTAGAATATTCTGAAAAGGCTCAATATAGAAGACACCTGGTGCCACACTAATCAGCTGATTAACTCAAAACACCTGCAAAGGCCTTTAAAAGGTCCTCAGTCTTGTTCTGAAGGCTCCACAATCATGGGGAAGACTTCTGACTTAACAGTTGTCCAAAAGACGACCATTGACACCTTGTACAAGGAGGGCAAGACACAAAAGGTGATTGCTAAAGAAGCTGGCTGTTCGCAGAGCTCTGTGTCCAAGCACATTAACAGACAGGCGAAGGGACGGAAAAATGTGGTAGAAAAAAAGTGTACAAGCTCTAGGGATAACCGCACCCTGCAGAGAATTGTGACGACAAACCCATTCAAAAATGTGGGGAGATCCACAAAGAGTGGACTGCAGCTGGAGTCAGAGCTTCAAGAACCACCACGAAGAGACGCATGAAAGACATGGGATTCAGCTGTCGCATTCCGTGTGTCAAGCCACTCTTGAACAAGAAACAGCGTAAGAAGCGCCTCTCGCCTGGGCCAAGGACAAAAAAGGACTGGACTGCTGCTGAGTGGTCCAAAGTTATGTTTTCTGATGAAAGCAAATTTTGCATTTCCTTTGGAAATCAAGGACCCAGAGTCTGGAGGAAGAGCGGAGAAGCACAGAATCCACGTTGCATGAGGTCCAGTGTAAAGTTTCCACCGTCAGTGATGGTGTGGGGTGCCATGTCATCTGCCGGTGTTGGCCCACTCTGTTTCCTGAGGTCCAAGGTCAATGCAGCCGTCTACCAGGAAGTTTTAGAGCACTTCATGCTTCCTGCTGCTGACCAACTTTATGGAGATGCAGATTTCACTTTTCAACAGGACTTGGCACCTGCACACAGTGCCAAAACCACCAGTACCTGGTTCAAGGACCATGGTATCCCTGTCCTTGATTGGCCAGCAAACTCGCCTGACCTTAACCCCATAGAAAATCTATGGGGTATTGTGAAGCGGAAGATGCAATACGCTAGACCCAACAATGCAGAGGAGCTGAAGACGACTATCAGAGCAACCTGGGCTCTCATAACACCTAAGCAGTGCCACAGACTGATCGAGTCCATGCCACGCCGCATTAATGCAGTGATTGAGGCAAAAGGAGCCCCGACTAAGTATTGAGTGCTATACATGCGCATTCTTTTCATTTTCATTCTTTTCAGTTGGCCAACATTTCAAAAAAAAAACATTTCTTTTCATTGGCCTTTTCAATATTCTAATTTTTTGAGATACCAAATTTGGAGTTTTCATTAGTTGTCACTTATAAATATCAAAATTAAAAGAAATAAACATTGGAAATACATCGGTCTGTGTGCATTGCATGAATATAATGTACAAGTTTCACTTTTTGAATGGAATTACTGAAATAATTCAACTTTTTGATGATATTCTAATTATCAGCACCTTGGACAGCAGTTGTAAAATTGCAGATTAACCGTTAGCCGCCATGGAAGGCGGCAGGTGGTGGATCTTTTTCATGAAGGTCAGCCCAATCAGCACCACGTAGCGCCGCTAACATGGGATTAGCGCCGGAGCATCATATGCGTTTATTATTCAATTTTAAATCAAATCTGGACTAGTCACACCTTACTGGGGCTGCCATTCTTATCTAGCCAGTTCTGTAAAAAAAAAAAAAAAAAGTAACTGCATAGTTAATGCAATTATGCATATGGTACATATAAGTACAGTAACAGTGACTATGCTGAGTGTGCAGTTACCCCTTTCAGCTCTTTGGGGCAGGAATAACTGAAATAAATTAGATTATGTACATTTTAAAAATGTTCTCCATTATGTCCATAGTTTATATATATATACACACATCATACAGAGTAGCTCCATTAGATCACTCCTACACTCCTTTAAACTATATCAAATTATACATGATGCAAGGTAAATATGTTGCATCTATGTCTCTGGTGGTTTGGAGGATGCGTGAGTCGTACAACGCATGTTAGATGTACAGGAGAGCGAGCATCACCCGTTGAATTACAGCGAAATGCGGCATCTCCCGTTCTGTTGTGAGCCCCTGATTAGCATGCGCTCCACTCTGGCGCCTCGCCTCTGTGAGCAGCGAGGAGAAGGGATTTCCTCAGCAGCAGTCGATAGCTGTGCTGAATCCCACGCTGACCTCTTTCGGAGAGTTTCCTCTCTCTCACGCACACACACACACACACACACAGTTACAGGAAAGAGCTGACAGCAGCTGCCTTCTGGTATAATATCACGCATGTTTGAGTTTTACGACCCCATATTATTCTCTACGGTGTGTCGGATGTACTAATGTGCTGGTGTAGGAGGGGATGCAGGTGGCGCAGCGCGACCCTTCCGACAGTTCGCCGTGCTCTAAGAGCGTGGCCGCCAATGAGCAGCGATTTGGTTCACGGTAAAACGGGCCCGTCCCCGTCACCGCCGGAGAAGCTGAGGTGACTGACAGAGTTACGAGCCGCCCCCTCCAGCTATTTCCTCATCTCCTGGCGGACGCCGCCTCTTCTGCCGCTCGCCAGCGGTCATTATGTTGTGCTCTCCTGAATAACTCACAGTTTCCCCTTGAATCCCTCTCGCGCGCGCACGCACCCACACCTCGCCGCCCCATCCCACCTGACACACACACACACACACACACACACACACACACATACACACATGCAGTGATGGGGTTGTCGGGCCAGGCTCTGTAACAAGCGAGTCCATCGCTGCCTCGCCTAAGACGGAAATCGCAGCCTCATTACCTGTAGGTAACAACAGGAAACAGCCGAGCCTGGTACAAGAACAGAGCCTGGCTTAATCCTGCCCCATTTTATAATCTATGTGCTCTGGACAGGCCCTCACAGACAGACAGACAGACAGAGAGAGAGAGAGAGAGAGAGCGACAAAGGCTTGTGATGAAGGAGACTGACATGATTGTTGACAAGTTTTCACAGGCGCAATATCATGTGCCAGTTAAGATTTAGAGCGGAGCCCTACTCATCATTCTGAATATTGTTGCTCTCCTGCAGATGTTTGTGTGCAGTTTCCATTTTAAAAAGGTCCGTGCGTGGGATTAAGGTGTTGCGTTGCGAGGACGGGAATAAGCCGAAATGAAGCCAACCAAATTCCGGTTCTTTCAGTCCGCCGGCGCCCCGTCGGGGCCGAGCGTTAACGCCGCACATCTGCGCACCCTAATACGCGGTGTCATTAAACTCAGATGCTAATGAATCTTTAATCCCTCCTCCCTCTTCTTTTTCGTTAGCACAGAGCGGAGTTTAAAAACAGCTGGCAGCGGCTTGTCGCGTCTTCTCAGTCAGCGCGCTGTCCGTCACTTTCCCCAGTTCGAATAAGGAACGTTGCTGCCGGCGGGTCGGATCAGCTGTCAGCAAATGACGTTATGAGATTATCTGTGAGTGGAGAGCCTCCTTTCGGTTAACGCTGCAGCGTAAACAGCGCTGCAGTGACCGGTCACCCAGGTCACAGTATCCAAAGGGCGCCGACTCCACAATCGACTCGTACAAACGACGAGTCTCCAAGTTTTTTTGGAGACATTTTCGAGACGCGAATGCAAAAACATCATCCGGTTCCCACTTGTCAGCTGTGAGGATTTGCTGTTAATCCTCATCTTGTGTGATAGTAAATTCCGTATTTTGGGATTCTGGACTGTTTTTCCAAACAACACCAGCAATACGATGACAACCCCCGGTGCTTCGGCAAACTGCGACAGACACATTTCCACTGCTGAGTCATCAATGGAAAAAATAATTGGCGGATTAATCCACAGCGTAATACGGCTTCTCTTTAGCTCATGGTGGCATGTTGCACTCTCCCTGGAAAATTTTCCATTTACATCAGATTACAAACTTAAAGGTTTTGAAGCAGCGCCTCCAGCGAAGAGTATCCAGCATACAGATCAAGCATCTCAGGTTAGATGAGGTAAATCAGGTCCAGGAGCTACGACATTGTGAGAGTTTCGCCGAAGGCTACCTTTTAAGATTTCACCGCGTTTCTCACGAAGCTGTCAAACTCTGGTCTGGGACAGCTGTTTATGGCCCTTTCATGCATTACAGAAACACTTACAGGAGGAAAAACAGAATAAATACTGTTGTTTGTGACCCGTGCGGGCCTGTGAGACATGAGTGAGAAAGACAGGCACAGGAAAGGGAACGAGCGGGACACCTTTTTGATGAAAGGCTTTGTCCTCTCGAGTCTTCTCCCCCGGAGGATGGCATTGAGATGCAGGACAACGCCAGCGGCACCGGATAGCATCGCTTCCATCACAGGACGGGAGAAAACGTGGACATTAAGAAAAAGGCAGCAGAGAGAGTAATTGGCCGGAGCGGGAGAACAGAGATTAAAGTGCAGAAATGTAAAGATAAAGAGAGACGTTTTGCCAGGGAGCCAATTAAGAGCACTTAGAGAAGGCAATGCAGACCCGTCTGACGGGTATGCGATCTACCTTGTAGCAGCTCTTTTCTTCCAAAATTGTCTGAGGGTATAATTTAGGGTATAATCACGGTCGACCATTATATTCCGGTCGCCTCCGTCACCGAGGGGGTCGGGGAGGGTGACGGCGGCTCTCCGGCAGCCAATCAGCACAGCAGAGGCACGAGGTCCCGCGCATCGTCGCCCACATCTTTCCGTCCGGGGGCCCATCGGGAGAGACGGCGCACGAGTGTGGCGTTAGGCGGTATTAACTGCCGCTCTCATCCTCTGTAAAGCCCTCGTAATAAGCACGCCTGTGCCCTATTGGCTCGTGTAACGCAGGCGTGCAGCGGGTGCATCTGCATCTAGCCCGACGACAACAACATCGGGGCTGCGCCGCACTGCGAACGCAGATGCGGGAATATGCTGGGATTACTGCAGCTGGGCAGATTTCGCAGCCTCACGGAGATTACCCAGGGAGCCGACGGGACAGTCAGTAGATGCAGGGGGCCTGCATGACACCGTGACCCCCTGCTGTCTAAACAGGGGACTGCAAATAACTGTATATATATATATATTTATATATATTCTGATTTCCAGAGGCAGAGCTGCATTTTCTGGAGCATTAGTTCTCATGTCCCGCTTGTGCATGCATGATGAAATTTGAGTAAACAAGATATTAAGTATTACTCATGGAGTCCATATCCTTTTACACATAACTTTCACTCCTGCTCTTACATCCTAAATTTACGCAGGGGAAGACGTGAGTCAGGTACGGAGCGCGCATCGTTGGTACTTCAAAGTCTTAGCGTGGAGCGTTAAGCTCAGCCAAGCAGGTGGAATAGATGTAATCATACACAAGGGATGAAGAAGGAGGTGGTGTGTGTGGGCGGGGGGGTTGGGTGGGGGGGGGTTGCGCTGCATCGTAAAAGGGTTCTTCTCCATCTTGGGGATTCTCAGCACGGGCGCTACATATTACCTTCCCCCGTCCGCTTTCATTTCAATTCACTGTTCGGCTCGGGACGCTTGCGGGAAGAGAGAAAAGCCCCGAAAGTCTCTCAGCAAGTCACGGCTGCGGAAGGATCTTGTTTAATTTGTGGTCTGAGTACCCACCATTTAGGTGGAAATACTCGTCGCTCTGAAGAGATGTGGAACGCTTGCGCACGTCTTGAGTTTGAGACGGGGATAGCTGCGGCATCGTATCACTGGTCGCTGTGTTGGGTTATCATGAAAACCCATTTGATTAGAAGGACGGCGACTTCATTGTCTTGCCTCTCCAGACCTTTGGAGACTACTTGAACAAAACACGCAGAAGACACGGGTTCTCTCATTTTGAGGGAGTGATTATGAAGGGTAACTGTAGGATGACTTGAGAGAGGGGTTATCGCCGGCGTCACTTCAGAGGTTGAGCTGAAGGGTATTTCACTGGAGGTGGTGGGGTCGTCTTTCCTGCGGCGCGCAGGCGTCAGATCGCGGGGTGCGCTGAAGCCCTTGGCAGCCCGGCATTTTTCGGGGGCCCCCCTCCCCGGGGGGTGGGGGGGGCAGAGGCGGGTCTCTCCCTTTTCTCTCTCTCTTCCCGGCCTCCTTCATCACCCGGCCGCCCCTCTGTCCTCTCCGAGTGATCTTCTGCTCCCTCTCCCACCTTTTCCCCTTCTGTCTCCCGCACTTCCCGCCCCTCTTGCTCTCTGGCCTGATTAATAATGAATGGAGCGGATCATCTATCGATCCCATCCTCTTTGTGTTAGCACAGCAGAAGATATCAAACCTGTCAGAAGATCTTAAAATAGCGCTGCGATGTGGTGCCGCCGGGAGCGGGAGAGTTAGTCGAGTAAAGGGTAGGGGCTTGTTTGTTGTTTTTTTTTTTTTATGGTGGGAAGGACGCCATTAAACAGACTGTGCAGGGGTGGATGCGGAAAGGGCGAAAAGTCCTGAACTGTCACTTCAATCGAAGATGACGCCTCCCTGCGCAGGAGGAAGGTGATGATCTGTGATAAGTGGGGAAACCGGAGGTCTCGTACACCTTCCCAATCTACTCTTGGCTCTTTATTAAAGCTCGCCCGCGCCAAAGCTGCAGTTCTTCGGCCCTCTTCTGCCGTCCCCAAGTCTCGGAGAAATCCTCCACTCAGCCGTTCCCCGCCCTGCTGCTCTCGCTTGATCAATCGGGCAGATTGGCTTTGCTCTCTGACAGGAGAAGGACCCTGTCAAGACCCCGACGGAGACAAAGAGAGATGTATATCTGTCGCTGTTGGTTAACGTCACCGGCCAACATTATGCAGGGCTCAGTGGTCCTGATGTTGAGGACAGAGAGAGGAAGGGGAAGGGCTGCGGGACAGCGATCATTGACAACAACTAGCCGAACTGTTGGATTTGATCCAAGTATTGCTAATAAGATTTTGTCTCGTCGTTTCAGATTTAGCCGGTCATGGACAACTGACATGATAGTACTCAACACTAAAAGGGATTCGGGGCGGGGGGTGGGGTCTGAGATGTGTATGAGGCATCAACAGTTACTCTTTTCCGATAAACCTTTTACTTGCGACCAAACGGTTAGTCAACTTTTTTTTTTTCCTTGTGTTTATTGTTGTAACTGTGATGAAGAAGGTCCACTCACCGTGAGTAACCGGTCATTTTTAATCCAATAATCTAGTCAGATTTGTTTTAATAACTCGAGATGCCTCAGAAGCAGTTTGATGTCTGAATTTATCATTTACGCTGTGTGCGCAGTATTAACGTGTACAATAAATGTGTGTCGATTTAATTTGCCATTGCATTGTTAGTATTTCAGATCTTTTTTCGTCTCCCCTGCTCTTTCCCTGTGGGAGTGCGTTACGTTTAGCAAAGACGTTAATGCCGTTTCTCACCACACGGTACACACATCCCTGGTGCTGCTGTTCCCAGAGGACCGTGATGACCGTGTTTTCAAAGAAATGCAAGTCCAGATATAATTCAACCCCTTCCTCCCCCTCAGGAAACACTCACCTAATTAATGTCTTTCACTGCCTGTACCACGCACTGGAGTTCGCACTCAAGTGTTACAGTTTTGCACATTTGCACATTTTTTTTTCCTCTTGTGCTTTGTTTGCTCATGTGAACGCACGCCCCCCCCCCCCTGCTTTCCAGGAGCACTTCACTCCGGAGTGCAAGTTCAAGGAGAGTGTGTTTGAGAACTACTACGTCACATACTCCTCCATGCTGTATCGCCAGACCCAGTCTGGCCGCTCCTGGTACATCGGTATCAATCGCGATGGCCAGGTCATGAAGGGCAACCGGGTGAAGAAGACCAAAGGAGCGGCGCACTTCTTGCCTAAAGTTATAGAGGGTTCGTGAGCACAGTTCAAACCTGCTTTACGTTGGTCATGAATCACGCCCTTAACTGTCAACCAACAGCGTCTCTCCTTGTCTCGCAGTTGCGATGTATAAGGAGCCATCACTCCACGAGCTCGCCAGTGAACCGGTGAGTCCTCCTCGGAAGACGGCGAAGACGTCGGATTCGCCCTCCCTTAAGAACGGACGGAAAGAAGCTCCCAAGGCCGATGCCTCGTAGCACAGGAGCCTGAGGGTGGGACGGAGGGCGGCAGGGACACTGGGAACGCGGTCGCCAATTATGCAGCGAGGGAGGCCGAAGGGACTGGCCCTTGCTGGCCGCTGCGTTCCAGAGGTGCACGACAAGATGCCGAGGCGCGACGGGTCAGCAAGTCCATCAGCAGCTAAGGAGGCCCGAGAGAGAGGAGTCCCCCCCTCACCTGTCACCATAGAAAGAAAGCCCCGGCGCCCGAGCCAGAACTACTACCCCACCCCCACCCCCGCATACACAATGTTTCTCTGCCCCCGATGACTTCCCAATGCAAAGTCTCCATTTCTTCTGTCATACTCCAGCTTCTTTGTCCCGCTGACGGTTTCATCTTTTCTCACAGGCACCGCTACCCGCCGCCCGCTCCACTGCACTGCACATTCGCCACTCGCGCGTTTTCCAGCGCTGACTCGGCGCCATAATCCTCGCCCGCGGGCCCTCCCTTGAGCCCTAAAGTTGGTGACGGCGTGGCCCAGCCGGCTTTCCACCCACCATCTGCCGACCGGCTGAGCTAATCACCGAGGTCGACGGAAGCTCAAAGTGAGATTAAACAGTTCAGAGAGGAGCGGTATCTGCAGGAAGCCTGGGTCAGGGCAGGTCAGCGGAGCGAGATGAGCGTACCAAACTATTTAAAGGGTAGTTTCTGACATCAAAACTATTAGCAATTACTTTTTTTTTTTACCCGTTTGCTCTGTCTTACATATAACATTTCAACCAATCTCCCATTTATGACAGCCATATGGAAAAAGACATGGATATGGAAAGTCCGCAAAATAAGATTAAGATGACAATAATGCTGAAAAACTGTTAACTCTTACAATACTGTTAAAAGCGGGGCGGTGATAATGCCAAAATTGGGATTTCAAAGTGTAACAGAAATTTTATGAAGCGTATAACAGAGGCACTGCCTTCCAGAGGTATAAGATAAAATAACATAACTATCCTTCCTGCGAAGATGAGCCATAAAACAGATCTTCAAACGCTCGAGGTCTTAATCCAGCCTCCTATTAAAAGGATCAGCATGCCTGAGCAATAAAAAGTACCCACAAGCCAGAAGATAATTCTCAGTGAAGAAAAAAAAAACCCAACAAAGCCAGAGTGTGAATGAACGAGCGACACACTTATTCCAGCCTCTCTCCTCCACCACGTGAGCACTTATTACTGCGCCAGCTCATTACAGGCTACACATGAACAACTGGGTCATGTTTTAAACCCAGCGAGGCTCTGACCGCAGTCACCTGAAAAAAAAAAAGGAGCTGCAGCGCAACACTTTCACTCAGCATCTGCTGTCAGCACAAAGCCCGGTTTGAAGCTCCGACATCAAAGCCGGCCGAGCCTCTGGGCCCGGGGCGCTTGTTATTCCGCGGACGTCTGGCGACTGATCCGCTCGCGAGCTTTATCAGATCGCCACAGAAGAATCGACCTCAGAAAAAAAAAATCTAGTCGCCTGAGCGAACGTCTCTGTGCGATCCCGATTTAAGCCCTGTGTGCGGATGCTGCGCGGTAACTCGGCCCTGTCCTTTCAGCCAGGACACCACTTTGTGTCTTTGCTATGTCCATGTCTCCGTACAGAAACTACTCAGAGAGAAACTACATCCTTAATCTCATATTTTGTTTTAGATGCGGCTCCCTGATGTTGTCATTTGCAGTGGGTTTATCAATCAGGGAGAACTGTTAGAAAAATAAGCTATGAGCTGTGGGGGTGGTGTTATCACAGTGTTCAGTGTTACAGCAGTAATTCCCTTCTATGCCAGGAGATGCGGAAGTCAGAGTGAAAGAAAAAGGCTCATTATGGGAGCTAAAAATCAAGCTCAACGCGTCTCATTTTTAGGGTAACGCGACACGAGGACGGGTTACGGAATGCGAAACGGCGGCTTCGTGAACGTACCGCATCGGGGGGGGGTGAAAAGTAAGTCGGAGATTGTGCGCTGAATTGTAAAAGGGGTCACCACGTGGAGGCGGTTGTTTGGAAAGAGCGAGGGATTAGCAGGTGTACTCTTGAGGAATGTTGATAAGGAGTTTCTGCAGTAAAAGTGAGCAAGATTCTTGGCAGGGTACGATAATGAGTGGAAGACAAAGAGGCATGTAAGGCACTGTGCGCTATTTATGACAGGGGCTCTATGGAGGAAATGAGTTGGAAGGCTTTGCATTTTTATTTTTTTTTATTTTTTCCCCCCATTAAGTCTTTTTATTTTCTGGGCTTTTCCAGGGGGAACATCATTCTGTATAAATTTGGATGTTTTGTCCTTGCAGCGGATTTTGCATTGTCGACTTCTAATTCTCTATTTTGGACGAGCCGACGCGCTCGCTCCCCGGCGGAACCGGTGCGTCCTGGTGCGGGTTTCTGACTGAGAATTAGCAGCCGCTGTTAGACACGACTGCCGCGCGAGCGCAGCACGTACGCAACGCTGTCGGCTTACTTCAGCCGTCAGTACTCATACAGTTTTCAGTATTTGTGCATTAAATCGGGCGCTCCTTCACGCCAGTTCACATTTCAGACGCGCTCATGAGCGCGCTCTATATTAGGAAAGCACCTGGAGGTGCAAAGCCATGACTAAGCAAGGGAAATTTTGCATGTCAAAATAAGACACAGCGGTACTGCCTCTCTTCGTGAAACAAATTATTACTTTCATTTTTGATTGAATTGCTGGTTATTTTCTTCAGGGTTCTGACCTTTTTCCAAATATCAGTCGATTAATCGATTATCAAAGTTCTGGCAGATTCACTTTGTTTTAATCCATCAATTGATCAATGATTATTGCAGCGCTGCTTTACAGTGCATCAAGGCTAATAGAAACTAACTTAAACTTATACAATCAAACTGCAACCGCGACTTAAATGACAATTTCTCACTTGATCATTTCAGATAAATGAGATCCATACTCCTCCATAGATTCCTTAAAAAGCAGCCCTTGCTTGCGATCCTAATGCTAAAGAAGGCCACAGTAAGTTGTCAGATGGCGATTGTGCAAGTAGACAGAGAAGAGCAGAGGATGTTGAGCAGTCCGACGTTGAATGCGGAAGTGAGGAGTGAAGCAGAATGTAAGACAGGCAGATCTAAAGAAAGGAGCAAGTGTTTTAAAATGAATGTCGGGTAAAGGGTGCAGAGAGGCAGAGGGATGCTGACGGGTACGTGCAATGAAGGCAACGAAGAAGGTGCTCCGTTCTGCCATTGAGGGGAAAAAAAAATCTACGGGACATCGGGTCTTTACAGATTCTGGACGGCGAGGTGGTACCGTGGAACACGAATATACAGATATAGTTTGTGTGCCCATGTGCGAGAGATTTGATGTGATAATACCTTTCCTACACACATCTCCTTACCCAAACCCTATAGTCTCTGCAGCCTCTATTTTCTTTTAAACAGTGAGTTGCTTGCGTACGGGTAGGCTTCCACTGTGTTTATAAGGTTTGTGCGTGTGTGGGCGCATGCATCTGTGATTAAGAGCAAGGTAAGACAAGACAAGAGAGGCAAGGAGAAAAAGAAAGGGCATGAGACCCAAGCAGTGATCGATAGACTCAATAAAATATAAACAAGAGAACAGCCACCCCGCGATTGGGTGCAAAAAAAAAAAAAAAAATCCCCAAGGTCAGTGGAGAGGCAGGGAAATCTATTTGTTCATAATGAACTCCGAGGGCTGTTGTTTAATTTCTATCTGCGAAGCCGACAAAGAAGCCAGCTGGATGCCAGCAGGCGCAGGGAAAGAGCTTTTTCTCATTTCCTCAGGGCCTCTGCACAGGGCCTGACGAACGGCTTCCTCTTGTTCGAAACAAAGTGAGCAGCCGCGCCGTCGTCGCGCGCACACACAGATCCGTTGAAGTCGGTACAGGTGTGTAGCATAAACAACCTCCCCGAACGGCTTCTTCTAAAAGAGGAAATCAGCGGACAACCCAAGGGCATGCTGCGCCTTACAAGCACTTGGCAAAGTAAACTCACTGTCTTAGGAGGTTCTTAACAGGTTATTGCCAATGACCAGAGGAGCCCCCCCACACACACACACACACACACACACACCACCACCCCCCACTGAGTGGGACTAACAGGCAATAATGAATATTAAACTGAAGCTCAGTGTTGGAAAATTCCTGCACTGTACAACAACTAACCAACATGCAGGGAAGATTTTTAAAAACAAATTTCGGTATTTCATCTGAATTGTATTTTAAAGAACCAAACTGACTGCAGTGTAACAACACCACACAATAATGGTAATCTGTCACATGAAACCATTTTGAGCTATGCATCTTTTTGTGTTTTTTTTTTTTAGAAGTCTGTATTTCGTTGCGGTCTTTTTCTCTCTTCAAGGTGGGATGGCGAAGAGATTTCAAACGATCCTGTGTTTCTTTTGTGAGTTATCCGCTTTTCTAAAATGCCGCAGTCAGTGTTGGTTAATCATTGCAAATACCACTAACATGTTCTGACCATATAAATGCACAATATGCTTATAGAAATGTGCACCATGCAGTCTGACAAGTATTTAAACAGCTCCCTCTAATGGAAGGAGGTAACACAAAAAAAAATCCACTGATTTTGGATCTCATTTTGTGGAACTGCTTGTGGCAACTGAATTATGCAAACCCCATCCAAAATAAAAAGCATACACACGATTCCTTAAATGACGTTATAAATGTGTGCGTGCCATGCTCACGGTTCCTCTGTATTTAATTCTGAAAGCACGACACGTCAACAAGGCCGAGCTTTGGCTGCAACACTGCGTTTGAATATTTCCAATTAAACAAGCGCTCATTTTAAAAGCGCACCACGCAGAGGTGATTATTTACTCGTGGAGTATTTCTGTTGCCGCAGCCTGACATTTCTCCCCTGGTTAGAAGCCAGTGGCTTCTCTGAGAGATGCAACTAATGTGAAGGATGTAAAGTGTCCCCTTTGATTGCTATACAAACAGGGAGGTACACAGTACTTCCAGACAACACCACCTCTCTGGACGACCTAAATGGACAAAACGCCAGTTTACATGTACTGTGTGTCATGTCAATAATAGAAACAGTGTACATCTGATGTATTTATGTCAAATTTATTTTATGTTTTCACTCAGAAATGTACTCAGATAATCAGTGTTGATGTTTTTTTATTGTCTCTCAGTTCTTCAATTTTGCCATGTTTCCTTCTCAGAAGGAGACAGAATAGTTGTTGTATCTCAATTCAAATGTTCCTCCCTTTGTTTTTGTCTTTGGTCGGTAATGCCGTGGCCGCGCCGATTTGTCTCCTGAGTGAACTCTACCTAAACTGAAACACACTGTGCGACTGAGTTGTGCGTATGAGAAAGATGCAATGTATTCAAGGGAAAACGGCAGGAACAACACCACCTAAAGCCAACGTGTGTCCTGTCACACCCCAGCACTGACCTCGGCGGTCTCGGTCACGCAAGTCTTCCAGAAACTTCCCGCAACCCATCTCTCCTGCTGTTAAGGACTTGGGTGTTTTTCAGTCGTTTTGTCTTCCAAAAAAAATTACACAAAAAGGAAAAAAAAACAAAAAAAGCCATAGATGAAAATGGGCCTTTGCAATGATGCGCCACAGAGAGAAGGCCTGAAACCTCAGGCACCTCCTGAGCGTTGCCAGGGGTTCAGACACGTGTCGGACTCCTCGCAGTTAGAGCCAAAGGAAGCCGCAGGAGCTTTGTGGCTCTTTAGACCACTTCGGAAAGCAGCAAAGCAGGAGAGAAGACTAGCAATATGCAATGAGAACTACCAGCCTGAACTCAAAGAGAAGAAACAAATCCAACAGGGCAAAAAAAAAAAAACTACAATCAGGATTTGCAGGCTACATGGGCAATCAGTGGTCTGCAATAATAATTGCTTATTGTCTACATAGACATGGGATTTTTTTTTTTTGCAAAGCATGCATACGTCACTGTTCTTTGGCTCATTAGGGATGACTCCCTCAGTATCAAGCCCTTGATTCACCCTTCATGTTTGCCATCAGACCTGTGTACATTTCTACAATAACTCCTAAATGAATTCAAAGGAGATGTCGTATTCTGGAATATTATTCAATAAAATAACATATATTTGTATGATTGTAAGTAGTGCCCATCGATGTTGTGTCTTCATTTTGTAATTTTAAAAAGGCTCAGTCATTTCCTAAAACAGCTGGGTGCTGTAGAATTTAGCAAACCTTATTAAAACGAGTAAATTTGTTAGGAACTATTGGATCAACATACACTGGTTGCTCTGATGAACATCTCCACCAACAGAAGAGTGTATTAGAGTTTCAGTTCTGAGTTACTCTCTTATTGGATCGCAGTACAGTTGGCCATTGGGTGTGCCCACAACCACTGCCTTAATCACGTTCATTCGAATGGCAAATTAATCCATAATCGTTTACCAAACACATTGATGGTAACATTGCTCCTTTCAACGGAGAGTGTATTTGATAAATCAGACTAATGCAAAAAAAAGACCCACTAGATTTATAAAAGTGATCTTTACAACTCAGAACCAGAGACGGTTCTGCTTTCGCACGACTATGACAAAATCACACCAACTGGATGCTGGATTTAAGAAGCGAGGATGTGACCAATCACAGATTACAGAGAACTGTGCGTCCGCGCATGGCGGACCTCCGACAACACTTCTCACCAGCAGCATGTACGAATTGTACGAATTCCACGCCCCCCCCCCGCAAAAAAATCTCATATCATGTATCTATATCAAAACTGTATTTTGACTGTATTTATTATTAGTATAAGAGAAAATAGTAAGAAAATTATGTTCACCATCCAAACCAACTACCTCTGTCAAACCTGAATTATACTCACGGTCATTAGCAGGTCACACAGTTACAACAAACTACAGACAAACTGTCAGAAACTCGCAAAGTACTGTCACACAACCTGTTGCGCAGCTAATTAAACACCCTTAACATTAGCACACGTTAGCAGAGCGAAGCTGTCCTACCTCACAGCAGGTGCTTCTTCTTCCTATTCCTCCGTGATGTACAACATCCCAAACGAGCGCTCACGGCGGCGTGCGAGGTGAATTTCGGTGAAGCTAGCTGGTTTCTGGTAGCTCCTTTCCGGTTCGCGGTCTTTTGCAGCGCCAGTTTACATAAGATAATATCAACTCCGTAAATCCTTGTCACCGCGGGAGGTTCGTCGACATATTTATTCCCACCGCCTCCCGAGCCGCTCTCGAAATTTGCGCTTTCACCATCCTCCTCGGTCACAGGCTGTTGTAGTAACTCGCTGTCTTTTCCTCTGTTTCTTCCTTGTGCTCATTTGTGTCGCCTCTTTACACCCACTTCAATTTGGTTTGCCCGCCATCCGAGAATATGCTTTACAAGTTATGACGTACGTGTGGCAGCGCCACCCTGAGTCGGAGGCGGTAAGAGCATGTGGGTGTGGCCTAATTTTGGTTAAAGCCGCAGTAGGGAGTTTTCATAAGAAAAACTTCTTAACATCTTTGCTAAAAGGTTCTCTTTGGCCTGAAGTAAGTCCCTCCTGTCATACATGGGAAAAGATATAAATATAATGGGGGAAAAAAGTCTCTTCTGGCCCCGCCTACTGCTGAAATTCCATTTGCAAGAATCCTTCAACAGCACCAATCAGAGCCAGTAAGGGGAGTGCCTGGAGTGTCAATTGAGAGACTGGCTCTCTGTTTGGTTGGTTAGTTTGGTCCCCAACAAACTGCTTCTAGTAAATTAGATGGACTGATCATTCATATGGGATACCAATGTGGCACATGTATAACTGCCATTCCCTTCTGTGTTTCTAACATCCTTCATTCTGAAGCCACCTGGTGCTAATACTGAAGACAACCTTCAACAAATAACCAACAGAAAAAAAACATGGTGAAAGCTCACGTAAGATAATGCTGCTATAATCAAGGAATTGACTTCATCAGTTCAGGAATGAAAGTGCCCAATCTAATCTAAATAATTTTTCAGCCATAAGGCTCCTGGTTCATGTTAACACCAACATGGTCAGGGTAGAGGACTGAGTCGATATATGTCAGGCTGCCACAAGAGAAAGATAAGATATTTATCTGGTCTGAGATTAACAAACTGATGTCTATCTGATCTACTTTAGCATTTAGCCCTCTTTTCAAAGAACCAAGATTATTTAACCAAAATGTGTCAGACGGATGAATAGCTGCAATTACTCTTCGTTCACAACCCAGCAGTCAATTAGACATTACAATCTCTCAGTGATAACCGTGTTAAATGGATGATAGCTCATGTCCCACAGACAGTGATAATTAAGCTACATGTCATGCTCTAAGAACAAGCTAAGTTGAGCAGCATCTGATCTGGCAGATTATTTCGTGCTCTCGGCTGTCACTGACTTTCACAACGCGTTCCCATACGAGACGTGACCCCAGTCGGGGTCTGACAGCCCTCCCTCTCCTCTGATCCTCCGTGAGCTTTACTGGGGCATCTCAAATCTCATGGAAGCATGACTCGTGCATTTATATAAGATTATTCTCAGTAAACCCACGCAGAGTGGAGCAGTCTGCGCTCACACTGAATGGAGCTTTATATTTCTTAATGCAGCAAATAAGGATTAAAGCATTAAGCCAAATGTAGTTCTCACTATAGCTAGAGGAGCCAATTACCCTCAGTGTGTGCATGTATTTCTGTTATACACATCCACATGCTAAATTTGAACCAACGTGGGAAAATCACAACCTTGGAGGTTTTATCTGCACGTGTTGCGTTTAATTGTGGTTTTCCAAGCAGCGACTGCCAGCATTTCCTCTCAATACACACAATTCAAATTTGAATGAAGCCAGCATTGGATGGATGGGAAATAACCATGAAATGATTAACAGAGTCACCAAAAGTGCAAGTAAGTGAGGTTGAGGATTATGAAAATAATGCCTCAGTTTCAGTAATTTCTACTTTGAAAAAAAACAATATCAATGAAAAGCAAAAGCTCACAAACACATTTGTACAGAAGGAATAAATAGCACAAGTGGTGCATTAGACACAGCCGCTGTGCGGGAGCTAAAATGGCTGTTTATAGCTTGGCTCCGTCTTCACATTAAACCACAAGGTGGCAGCATTTCACTTCAGAATTATGTCTGTTTCAGTTCGCTCTATCTAACCCTTGCTCCTTTATCCTGCTCCTATGAATGATGGTACAACATGCACACTCAGGGAATAAGGATTACAGTGGGTCATTACGGTAACATCAACACACCGGTGTCAAATGGCAAGGTTAAATCCTAATTGGAAAACATGTGATCACAGTGAAAAGTCAAAGAACTACCCAAAATTCATGACTCATCAAAGGAAAGATTTTCAGGTAGGTAATAACTTTTACAGTTTAGTGACGTTTATCTTCTGGGGGAAAAGTTATTTATAGTGTGAATCATTTTACAAAGTAACATTGCCCAGACACACACACACACACGATCCTACCTAAAAACTAAGTTACAATCTACAGCTACAGCTACTCCTCCAGTTGAAGTTACAGCTTAAAACATGAAAATAAGACTTCAGTGGACTGTTTCACTGTCACACTGTTGCAAAAGCAGTGTAGATAAATTGTTAATTTTAAAAAAAACCTTAAAGACTTAAAGACACCTCACTAAGAGTGGACACGCCCTGTGAAGCAGAACAAACACTGAAATTGTTTCATTCAGTGTCATCTGTTTTGCTGTCAGATGAGTCATTTGACTGTTCAAGAAACTTGTGACTAGTGAAATAATGTTTACTACTTCCTGTTTTTATACCTACTACTACTATAACTACATGACTCAGAGAGGGACCATGGGTATCAATCTAAAAATTCTCAGCATTGCACAAGTTTCATAGTACACTGGAAATCTGACAATAGTTGTAAACATTTAGACATGTTCAATATGTCAACTAAAAGTGAGAGAAAATCACATGCCTGTGCTTGTCAGACTTGCTTGTGCATGGACTTTGTTGTTTGGTGGAATGTTTATGTTTTCTAAGATTTTCTAAGATCGCAGCAGGGGTTTAGTAAAACTTGTCTGACTGGTGAAGAAACTGAAACAATTCCCACTGTGTTTAGGAGCTGCCGTTGCCGGGCTGTGACATACCTGTATAAGATGGAGTATAGTCGAAAGGGGACCTGTCCCTCACATGCACAGATATACCACATTTAAATATGTAACAAAGATTTAATTTGAAAAGCCAATGCATCAGTTTCCTACTCTACTCTCCCACTCTCATATCATTATAGCACCCCCTCAGGGTGCAGAGCTCCTGAAAAAAGAACTCTCAGTGTACACTACTGAGATTACTTCTTTATTTCCACCTTCCGCTGGTGTGCCAGGAGGACGGTGAAATGTGTTGTTGTCGTGGAGGTGGTGGTGACCACATGTGCTCGCATAAATAATAATTATCACGGGCAGAGTATAAACTAACGTAAAATAGTGGTTACAAAACTGATGGTAAAACATACAAAGTGATTATTTACAGAAAAGTCAGAAGATGCTGTTCAGCTCTTCTACTCTTTGTCTGCTGGAAAAGCCCAGAAGAAGAGTGAATAGTACAGCTACAGGGGAAGCTTTGAGAAAAGACAATAAATACAGGAAGAAGTAGAAGCTGACAGTTACAAACACATTGTTCATTGATCTATTGACCAGTGAGAAGATGCACTGGGAAGTGCCTTGATCAGGAACACTGTCCAATTCAGGTGTAAATGCTTTCAGCCATACAAACCTGTACACGTGCAAACACACTTTGGGATATGTGCATGCAGTATGTCAATTTAACATTCAGACACAAATGGGTCCACAACGTCACAGTATGCAACAAAATGAAACACACGCGTAATATCTTTCAGAACTGCAACTCCACCATTAATGCTTCTGAGCAAGTGCATTTGTGAGGTGGGGTGACCTTGGTCAGACAACACCCTTCTGTGAAGATCTGTTACTCTTGTCCTCAAATATGCAATAATTGGGTGCAGGCACAGTTTACTGATAACATTTTGGCAGGGTTAGACTCCCTCATATAAGTCAAACTGATAAACACTTTACAAAAAGTGTTTGGGCCAACATAATTAGTAAATTAAAATGTCTTGGCCATGATCCAAGTAAGTTGTTTAAGAGCGGACTGTTCATTTTGTGTATAATAAAAGTATATTTGATGTAAAATTTCCCTTACCTCAGCAGTTCGGATGAGTACAATGCTTCCTCTACTGACGATTGCTTTACACAGTGTTGTTATTTTACTGATATGTCACCCAATAATAAAACCTCAGACAAATCTAATCTGTTTTGTTGTTGTAATTGCAGTATGTTGAACTTCATTTTCCACTCAGCTTCCACTTAATTTAATGCAACTTCCCATTCTGAACAACTTTTAATGTTGTGCTCATGTGCAGCCCTACAATTTTCAAGACAACGGGGGGCTATGCAGTTGCCTTTGTTCACTTCAGAGATGTCTGGGCTTTGAATTGTAGATTGCTGGTGCCTTACCTGTTCATGAAAATATATGAAAAGCAAAAAGTATCATTGCAAACACTAACAGAATGTGGGCTCGAGACTTCTCTATCTTATAGGAGGTGGAAGTTTTAATTTGGGTCTAATACAATGGCCTACATTATGCACTGTATTGCCATATTCACTGGCTGTTTTTGTTCACTAATGTTAATGACAGTACTACAAAACTGTTAAAACTTCCTGTGTTTTCTGCTTAACAAGAGTCTCACAGATAACAGTATATGACTTATGTTGGGTCAAGTGACGTTTTATTATGGAAGTATCAAATAATATGTCATTTAAAAATATGGTTTCTCGCAAAATTATACAATACTGAATTCAACCTTTCTCTCTAGCATCATCATAAATATTACATGTAGTCATATACTACATATTTGGTTATATTTGGTCGGTTTCAGGAAACACTTACATCATGAAACTTCAGGTGTTTGCGGCGACGGCTGATGAGTCGAAACTACGTGCGCGCCCCCGCCCACCTGTAACAGAAACCGCCTTTAAAATAAAGCTCGTCCCCGCCATCCCGTCCCCATTCAAGGTGCGGCTGAGGAACAGGTGCGAGAGGAGCCTCCGAGAGAAACTCGTAAGGGAAATACCACAGCTGCCCGCTTACTTTTTCTAAAGAAAGCCAAGGAACAAGAAAATAGATAATAAGTGAGTAAGTAAGGAATTACTTCGCCAGCAGCAAAGCGAACTTCAGTTTGTGAGGAGTGGGGGATTTGTATCTTCAGAGCAGGTGAACGTCCCCTTTGTTCGCTCGAAGTCAAGCCCTTAAAGAAGAAGAAGAGGAAATGGCCAACTCCGGACTGCAGATTTTGGGCTTCGCCCTGGCCCTCCTGGGCGTAATTGGACTGATTGTGGGCACTATTTTGCCGCAGTGGAAGATGTCTGCTTACGTCGGGGACAACATTATCACAGCGGTGGCCATGTACGAAGGGCTGTGGATGTCCTGTGCGTTTCAAAGCACCGGCCAAATCCAGTGCAAAGTCTACGACTCCATCCTGCAGCTGAGCAGTAAGTGACACGCTTCATGGATCCAAGCCATGGATCCAAGCCATGCGTCCGCGAACTCACCTTTTTAATCAGACTTTTTTTTTTTTTTTTTTTAATTGTTAAATGTGGCTTTGAGTATCTTATTTTTTATCCCATCTTGGCGATGGAGGAATCATCATCATTGAAATTTAATCCGAAATTAATCTTCTCTAATCTAATATTCTAACTTTTATTGTCCGTATTCTTAAAGAAGAAAAAAGATGCGGTCAACGTGAAACCGGATGTAACGTGACTAACTGACAGGCGCTCGTAACTTTTGTTCTGTAGGCCAGCTTTACAGGGAATTCGGCGCTGTTACGAGATTCCTGTTGGCTTGGGCTAACCGGTTGTGTCACTTATTAACTCCCCTTTTTATTCCCTCCAAAACCCAGAATGCGCTCAATTTGTTGAAGCCACGCTATCAGGCCTCACCTGCGCTGTGCACCAGAGACAGTGCCAGGAGATCCTCTGTTAAATGAAGCCAAATGTAGACATACATTTTTTTTTTTGCTTGATTAATGGGAGTGCGAGCATTACTTTTTCTTTTTTTTTTTTTTACACTAAGGCAACCATTGTCCAGTATATCTACCCCTCCCCCTGCATGTGTGGATAACCCCATATAGTGGGACTTGCATTACACAGGTATTTAGAGGTTAAACGACACCTGTATGGGCCACTGTTTAGTCAACATATCTCAGCACCAGCCCCACAAACAGTTGCTTTGTCTCCGGCCTGTGGGCCAATTAACATCAAGCTATTCTTTGCTATGATCTGGGCCCCAAAACTACCTACCAAAACTTCTCCATACAAATTGCTAAAAAAACTTTTACATGTAGCATTTAGTGTCGTGTCTTCAAATGATTGAGCACAACCAACAATGAGCAGGTTAATCAGTAGCAGCCGGCCTTGCTTCCTGCTTTGGTATGTTGCGGCGTGGGTGGTGCAGTGGTGTACGTTAAGGGGGATTTTATTTGAAATGCACTGGTTATTCATTGGTAACCGTCGCATAGGCCATTAACATAAAAGAGAACCCGAAGTTAAATGAAGAAACTGCAACATCTGTTATGATTGAAGTGTGAAATTGTAACTCTACTGTCCCAACTGTCTTTATTACTCTTATCTTCCTGTTGGCTATCATAAAGCAATGGCTAAATGGGTCGATGGGAGCATGACAGTGTTTCCTTATTGTGCATGTTTCAAATTCAGCCGGTTGGTAGGCTGCCCCCAGGCAAAAACTGCCTTTTACAGTTTTCTACACAGGTTCCTCTGTGTGTTAATGTGGATTCAGAATATTGGCTAAAATGCAGTTGTGGCTGTAAGGTTCTCCTTGACCAGTGGATCAGTTCAGAAACCGGCCATTTTTTTTCTCCATTATAGCTCATACAGTCCATTTTTATTTATTGATTTTTCTCTTTCGCTAATCAAAAGATTTGATAGAATATCTGGAGCACAATTGGGTCTTATCGCTTCGTCAAACATGAACACAAACCAACTTTGATAAACGTTGTGTGATTAAAGCTGTGGTTAGATATGGAGCAAGCGCAAAAATAATAGCTCGTTATTCAGAAATACCTGCTAGGAATCTACTAACACAAATGTGAATTTGGTAACACAGCACACAGAAACTAGGAAAACTTGAAAAACAGGATTTTAAAAAATGCTTCATTTAGTTAAACCACACTGGACATCCTTCACATTCTGAAGAGATGGCATTTGGCTTTTTTGGACAGTAGTTTCAGTCCATGAAGTGTCCACCTGCTGAAAAGCGTGCTGTGAGCACCTTAAATTGGGAGTGTTCTTCCCCTATAATGAAACCTGAAACCTGGTTAGACCAGTTTCTGATGTGCATGCATGCATGCAAGCCCGCACACCCCTCCCCCTCCCTCCCTATCCTCCTCCAGTTTTTTCTGCTTTGGTCGGAGCCGGTTTCTGTTGTGCGTTGTTATAGGGAGCGGCAATGAGACACAAGAGACAAGAGGCCTTTCGCAGCTTGAGTGTGTTATTTTTTTTGCCACCAAAAGGTGGCTCCCAAGCGACACAAACACAACAATTGTGTTCTTTACAAATCACTGTAGAAATTCATTCCAACAACTATTTTTATTTGTTTTACTCCAATAAAACCTGTCAAGTCTCGCCACACCCTTGCTTCCACAAACCGACTGTTAATAGTTGCTCCGTGTTTGTCACAATAAATGATGGATTTAACCTCGTCCTGCTATCCAGGTGCCCTCCAGGCAACCCGCGCCCTAATGATTGTGAGCATCATCGTAACGGTGGCCGGCCTGGGTGTAGCCTGCATGGGAATGAAGTGCACCAACTGTGGAGGAGATGACAAAACGCGAAAGGCCCGCATTGCCATGACTAGTGGCATTATCATCCTGATTGGAGGTACGAAGCCTTTTAATCTCACCGTTTTATTTCCCCCTTCCTTATCCCTGGATTCGTAACAGTTTGAGTGACAATGTTCTTTACGCCCCTACAGCTCTGTGTTCCATTATCGCCTGCTCTTGGTATGCTCATGACATCATCCAGGCCTTCTACAACCCTTTCACCCCCGTCAATACCAAGTAAGTACATGGCACTGCATAAGTTCTCGTGCTGGTTCGGTTCTGTTAATTGAATGAAATTGCCACCCAACACTAAGCTGACACTACAATGTCTCCAAAAGTTTTAGTGAAGATACTGCCTACTACTACTGATACTGCCTTTAAAACTCCCCCCATCTGGATCCAATTTGTATCCACTCTTCAGGTGCTGATGAATGTATTGCCTTTTGTTTTGTTTTTGGCTTTTCACTCACTATCCATCTCTTTCTCAAGGTATGAGTTTGGGTCTGCTATCTTCATCGCCTGGGCCGGTGCATTCCTGGCTGTAGTGGGAGGTGGCATGCTGGCAGCGTCCTGCCCAAGAGGCAAACCAACACCGAAGTATCCCATCTCCAGACCCCCTAGCAACAAGGAATACATTTGAGTGGGACAGGATTCAGTGTTCGAGGCTGAAGGAACACTTTGACATTCATGCTAGTCCAACTCAGAGATTGAAACGCTGTACAGCTGTATACCAGGCAGCGATCAGTACCTGTTTTTTATATTGTATTTTAGTTTCTTCAGGGCTACCCTGTGATGTTACTTTTAATATTATTTTAACAAATGCATCAAGTTTTAAGTAATAGCTGTTTACTTTAAGAAAGCGCTCACTGGCCCTGCCCTGTCTGGAACTGCTGTCTGTGCTTATGTATTTTCTACTCAGTTGACATCTGTAAAGCACTAAGTTAAGGTTAAACACCCATGTCACTGTACAACTTGGCATGTAGTAGCTATATTTTACATGCTTTACACCACAATGTACAGTGCTTTAGAATATACAGTGCGCTTGGAAAATAGTTTGAAAGCACTGAATAGAAATCAGATTTAGGGAAGGACAAGTCTTTAGCCATTCATGACTGTGTAGGCTAAATACACAATAGTACATCTGGCCCCTCAAAAGCAATTAGCTTCCATGATTTCCATGTATTTGTGCCCTATTTATGTGACCAAGACAAATCACTCAGTAACTACGTGGACTGTTTTGTTTGTTAAGTGCCGGAGGGAAATTTTCACAATATAAATAACAACTTTACAGATTTCCTCATTGACTCAGATTGCCAATGTTTTTGCTGACAAACGTACAGCATGAAAGATGTCATGAGCTATTTGTTGACTCGTCCTGTCGTGATTAGTGTTCGTGTGAATGGGCTTGGCTTATGATTGTTGTTTTTGTTCGTCGCTGCAAATTTTCAGTTTTTAAGAACCTTTTTAAATTGTGATTTGCAAAGTCTGTGTTGTACATAAAATAAAAGTGGAAAAACATACTGCTTCTGGGTTTTGGAAAGTATCTTCTTACAAAAAGAACTCACTTGAAACTTTTTCATACATAATGCATCTCAGTGTGCTTTAAAGAATACAGCTTCATATATAGACATTTTAATATTTAAATTTGGAGGTAAAACAAACAATAAGTACGAGTATCAAAAATGACATTGGTGACCAAAGAGCTTCCTGGTGATCGAAGACACCTGTTTCCAATTATGGAAACTTTTTTTTTATATACATATTTGTCTTTGCTCAGCTTTCTGTGCTTCATCCTTGACATTAAGAAAACAGGTAAAACTGTGCATTCTGCAACAGAGATATCAGACATGTGGAGACATCACTTGGCTATGAACACATTTATTTTACATACAGTATAATGACATTTAGAAATGTTAGTGAGCCTATGTGACAAACTGAGGCTGCAAATGATTTTCCCACTGAGTCTGGAAACAAAATATCAGAGCCACACTTCTCTCTCTCTGGCTGGAAGCCATCTTCCTGTAGGTGTTTGGGTACACAGCGTGAGAATGACTCACAAAATGAAAGTTGCTTAGGTTTTATTGCCACCTTGTGGTGCAGACAGGGAACTATTTTTCGTGGGAGAAGAGTTTTCATTATCTGTTCTCGCTGTTTGCTAAAGTGTTTATCCAATCACCTGCTAAATGCAATTTTAAATAAATTCTTCTCGTGTGAAGTCAGCAACCTCGCTTATGATGATTCTGACCATCTACACTCATGTTTTACAGAACAAAATGCAGTACAAACACGGCCGATGTTCTTTTATTTGCCATTTAATATGAATAAGCAACTGCTCTCACCATTGAAAACTCCCTTTTCAGATCACTGTGAAAACACATTACAGGATGATTCTGCTGTCAGGTGACTGCACGGCTATAAAAACGTCATATGATCAAGGTTCACATAATGCAAACAACCTGAGTATCACACTCCAGTCTGCAATATGCAACCTTTGATCTAATCAAAGTAGCCGTCCAAGAGAAAGCCTCTCTGTTGTAAGTATATACAGGGGCCCTCTTACCAGAATCATAGCTTCTGATAGCCAAGTCCTGTCATTAATAAAGTAATAAGGAACTGGTTTCTCTTCTCTGGAATATCGCCTTAGGTGACAAACAGTCAAGAGAGAAAGACTGGCAGCAGGCCATGAAGACTGATCATCCAGCTATATCAGCTTGATGCTTTTCAGGAAGGGTTAACTGGATTCCCACTGCACCACCCTGCTTCTGCAGCTCCTCCTCCATCTCCATCTGACCTGACCAATACCACTCACCACGTGATACCCATGAGGGTACTGGAAGCAATAAGAGAATATGACACACGCACAGCTGGAAGAGTTGAAGACTCATCATTGCAAACAAGCAAAACAAGTCACACAAGCTCAACGCCATGATTTTAAGATAGGAGGCTCATTTCATTAACATGTTGTGGATGTTATGTAATTCAAATCAATTCATCTTTAAAACTTGGTACAGGAATCAGCTATTTTCACTGCACAGAAAAAAGAACAATGGCAATGGCTCCAAATTATTAGTTTTTATTTAATCGATCTGGGGATAGTCCATCCAAACCCCCGGCATATTTAAGGTCAAACAAACTCGCACTTGTTTCTTGTGAACATGGAATGATTTTCTGCTTTAGCAGGCCTGATGCACCAACATTTACATTTCCAATTGTGCTGGACAAATGAGCAGAGAACTTGTGACTACAGGTTGGTTATTTCTTATAACAATTCTATGTTGAACTTCAAGAATTCCCCACATCTGGTTTGGAAAGTTTTATCAACTCAAAAATAAAGTAACTCATTTGCAAATTCCTTCACACACTCAGTCACCCAACAAGTTCTTAACCTTTGGCCTATTGGCCATCAGTAGTCATGGCAACATTAAGCAGTTATATAGGTCAGTTCCCCACATAGGCCAATAAAGATGTACAGGATGCTGCGCTTCTTTCGATTTGCTGTAACGGTTTAGTGGAGCTTGTGGTTTAACACCCAATGGTTGACTCCGGACGGTTAAATACATGAAAAATAACAAGAACATTTTGAATTCCAATACATGCCTCAAACAGAAAAAACGTATCTGTCACAGGATCTTCACCTTAGGAATCTCACAACAGCATAAACATTCAAAACATTTCAAAAAGTGCAAAGTTTTCGTTTATGTTTATGAAGATGCTGGACAAACGATGTGACCGTGGCCAATATTAGCTGACGTTTTACAGGAAGGGATTTGAAGTTTAAAGTTCCTTGAGCTGCTTTCTACTTGCTTTTAAATGTGTGTAATGATCCGATGCAGTTATTTACTTTTCCTGCATACGATGCTGCCAAAGATCCAGTGAGAATTTTATTTACACATTTACAAGGACGCAGATTTCTAAGTTGGTGCTACCAGGATTTACTCAAACCAAATTATGTCTCTGTCCCAGTGAGATTGTGATGGAGGTGCAGAGACTAGGCTGTCTCCGTCCACATCACTGCCTATCTATCCAGTCTCTTCAAACAGGAGGGCAGGTGGAGCTGGATTAGACTTTGATTTTAATCATGACAACTGTGAGGCACTGAGTTTGGCTTCAGAGGGCTTGAGGGGTGCGATGGATATAAACAAGTCATAAAAAGAGATAATAAAACTACTAGTATTGAGATTGTTATTTAGCTTCCTTCACCGTCTGTCTCCACTTCCAGAGCTCCTCGACATCCTGAAGGAGAAAAAAACAAAACAAAACAAAACAAAACAGGGAAACATGTAAAATCAAACCTGCAATTTTTTTTCCCTTTTCCTCTCAGCATTTGAATTTGGTAAAATGCCTGTTTCCTCTAATCCCTCTACTCTGACAAGTACATAAAAATAGAAATGACAAGAGAAGAAAAAAAACACAGCTTTCGTGGTTATCAAAATAAAAAGACTCAAGGAGCGAGCATGATGAGCTGCACCAAATGGGTTTATGTTGACACACCCTTTCTAAATTCATTCAACTTTTTGTAGCCACTCAACTCACAATAAAGACAAATCCTTTAGATCATTTTGGACAACATTTGGTGCCTTCGATATACCTGAGCGCACCTTAAACTCAATACTATACCTTGGCATCTGAGACTTTATAACCATGCTTCACAAAGTTCTCAAACTTGGGCTGGGCTTTGGGTAATGTCACTCCCTGTTAAAGAGGAAAGAATTACACATGTAAGCAGATTTATTAATTAAATGATTGCAGAATTTTACCATTTCAAAACACAAGAATGGGTTTTAATGTGATAAATAGATTTTTGAAAAAGATCCCCCAAGGACACCAACCTTCTTTATCGCCTCCATCATCTTGGCTTTGATCTCAGGAAGTGTTAAAATTGCTTTAGGAGTTTGTGGGGCTTTGGGTGACTTGCCACCTTTTCCTTTGGGGGTCTTTTCCTATTATGAGAATAGTGTGTGTAAGTGAAACTGGAGAAATTCACGTGGAGAAGAGAAAGCCAATTTCGAAGACATCAACATATCGATGACATCCAACACTCGTCAGAGTGCACGCTGTTACCTGCTTTGCGGCCGGCGTGTTGGGTTTGGAGCTCTTGCCATTCTGAGCAGGGGTTGCTTTTTTGGGTGGCGCTGGCTTGGCCTGTGAGAAAACCCCCGGGTGTTCGTGAGAAAACAAGGTGGAGCTCATTCAGCTGGTATCGCCAAAACTGAAACCTCTTGCTTACCTTGACAGGTGATTCTTCCTCCACGCTCTCATCCTCCTCATCATCTTCATCATCCCTGGTAAAAAAAAAAAAAAAGGGGGGGGGGGGGACCTTCAGGGTTAAAACATGACTGCAAAGAGACAACGTAAACAGTTACGTGGTGATGTTCAAACCATTTATAATGAACTCGCAACTGATCAGGTTTATTTCCTGTGGATACTTGGAAATTATTTGTAATTGATACAGATCATTTTGGACCTTGAAGGTTTATAACAATCAACAGCAATCTCTGTGTACATATTCTAAAGATGCTGCTCAGTGTGAACAGTTTTGGTCTTTCACTAGAAAAAAAAAAAAAAGCATGGACTGCTTAACACAGTCCTCTGTGTTATTAGTAACTGAGCTTTACCTTTGATAAAAGGCTTACAATTAAAACTGAAATGTGACTTTTCTTTGTAATGACACCAAAAGAGTTTCATGGAGAGCAATCCAACGCGTGGAGCCTGACACTCACTCATCATCCTCGTCGTCCACATCGTCCTCATCCACTTCCATTTTCATTTTTTTCTGGAAGGAAGTAAAATGTGTTTTTTTGTCACTTCCAATCTCGACAAATCAGAGACCAAAGCTGCACAGGATGTGAGACAAACCTGAGACTTGAGGGCGGGAGAGGTAGCAGGTCTTTTCTTTGACGTTTTGACCTCCTCCTCCTCTTCCTCCTCCTCATCGTCATCATCCTCATCGAACGACTGATCAGCCTCCATCACTTTAAGAGCAAAGTAAGGGATGTTATGCGCAGTTCTTTCACCAATAGAGTAGATAGTGACATGACGAGGCTGGGCTGTGTGCTGTCCTTACACTGCACTTCCCCACACCAGTTCCCATCTACATCAAACATATTGCTGTAACAGATACTTACTGACGAGGTGTTGTCCACTGATGTGGATGGGACCAGAACCTGCCTTCAGGCGGAAGACTGCCGGAGGTGTGATCGTGAAGCCGCCGAGACAAACCTGCAACAAGCGATCAAATTAGCCAATCACCTCCTCGGTGGCCGCTAATATTCATGGGGCATGCAGTAGAAGGCGTGAACTCTCTCAGCACACGGAGATGACACTACGTTTAGTGCACCTGTAAATAAGCAAACTCATCTTAAAAAAAAAAGAAAAGAAAGGGGGTACTCACGCTGGGCAGGGTTGAGGGCTTCAGCGAAACCAGCACGGCCTTGGTTTTCTGACCCTCCGTGTCTTGTCCTTCCACCTCCACCACGTGAAGTTCGTCGTTCGTGCTGGGGTCCACACAGGCCTGCAGAGGGCGAGGCGAGAGCTCAATATACGTCTTTGTTCAGATGTGTCTGCTTCTCAATCGAGGAAACTCAAAAAAGGTAGACTATTAAATCCATCTGCTGATCATCAAATGTCATGACACACTCTGTATAAGCAACGTATTCAAGCATTTACGGGATATCATCTGGTAACCATGGCTACATCAATTTTGTCGATTGATTGACATTTGTGGGAAACACGGTTACATGATGGTTCAGCTGACCCTTTGCATGTTTGTACCCAAACACTAGAGTGTGTGTGACCTTGTCAGAAAGGCATGCAGTGAAAAAAATCAAACTGTGTTCAAAGGTCAAGAATGACAATATTGTTCTCTACACAGTAATTATTTCAAAGAAAAAAAAATAATTCTTGCAAAAAACAGCCTCAAAAAGCAGCAATCAGCTTAATGAAAAGGTAATTTTATTCATAAATGTGAATTAGGTTTCTCCATATATAATTTTGTTAGATCCAGGCACAAAGAAACATTCTGTGAGAGTTGAATACAAAACCTTAACAAGAAAAGGAAGAAAGTGGAGAACATTTGTCACTTTGCTTCATTTTTGGGAAAATATCTGTTATGGATATTTTTTGCACACCTCAGATGTCGGGGTACTTACCATCCTCAGATCGAGCTGATGCTCAAAGTCATCGTCCTCGGGATTGAACTCCACCTCCTTCCCAGCTTCCAGCACACACCCTGTCCAAGAAAAGATTTCAAATGACAAATCAATCTCACGGGCGAGTCACTGGCTTAAAAACAAAAACTAAAAACAGGTGCAGGGTGACTTCACTGCAGTTCAGTGTAAAGTGTTATACTTCCAGTGCACACAAGGGGGAGCCATACTGACTGCCGCGACGGACATGTCCACATGGCCCTGGCACAAGGGACCCCCCTTTGAAATCATTTAACTGAAAACCATGTTAAAACCTCACTGTTGAGGACTGTAGACGAAGAGGCTTCATTACAAACGAGTCTTTCACTGTTGACCCTGCACTGTGGGCGCACGGCGTTAGAAAAAAAACACAATACGCAAAAGCCTGAATCACAATTGTCAACGTGATAAACTACTCCAATGAACTCATTACTGGGATTAAAAAACTATATTTGGCAACGAGGAAGCACCAAGGGAGGGCTATTTTAAAATAAAATGGTTTTATGGAAGAAGGTAATTTCCCCTTTTTATCTGAATCATCAGACGAAGTTAAAACGGGTGATGGTGGGATGACCCGGGTTAACCCCATAAAATCAGGACGACACGTTGTGACTTCAAGCGTTAGCTAGTGAAGCCACACTGCCACCTCTAAGTGTGGACCACCAGTAAGATGGTGGTGGTGCCGGTGGGGGCCACATTGTTTTATCCGGGGAGACAAGTCAACGTGGTCCGCATGCGATTGCACCCACGTTGGGACGGTTTTACCCGACGAGCTGAAAAACGACCGGCTCAAACTTGGACCAAACGTTCGCAGCAGATCAAAACGACACGTCGATTGCACCTAAAAAAAAATTCAAGGTCTAGCGGGAAGAAATCGCTTAAATATCAACAGCGTTGAGGGAACACGGGCGGCGCCATGTTGGTAGTCAAGCACGTGTATGGCTAACGCAGCCCCGCTCTGACGATGCGCAATCGACCTCCCGCTACGCTGTTTACTCTCCCGGGAAAAAAAACAACAACGCGACACTTTACTTTTAACGTGTAACGTGACAACAGTCGCGTTAGCTCCCAGCTCGGACGAGCAAGCGCAGCTAACACGACGTTTTATCGTGTCCTCAGCGCTGCTGTGCTACCAGAAATCAAACACGCTGCAATCACACACACAAGACACACGATGCACAAGTTGTCTCACCATAGAGAAAGGTCTGCGGTGCCATTGGTTCCTCGTCTAACCCGTTCATCTTAGAGAATGCGACGCGTCCGAGCTGCCTTTATTGCGTGCCTGTGGTAAAAGACTAACTACAACTAGTGACCACCAACTAACGTGGCTCTCCCTCCGCCTCCTCTCTTCTTCAGCTTCCGGTGAACAGAGAACCGGAAGTGTCACGGCGCCGCCCCCAGCCCGGCGGTGTGTGCAGCACACTGCACGGCGGACGCACCGGTGCAGTCTTTCAGTTTAATACAGTTTAATATGGCAACGTGTATGTAAACCATGAATGATATTGGAAACAAGTAGACATTGAAAAGCTGTATATTATCATCTAATTATTAAGCTGTTTTGGCAGCCCAGGTGCAGCTGTATGTATGGCACAGTAATAAAGACAACATACGTTTACTCAGCCATTCATTCGATGTGAAGACAATATTTATTACTGAACATACTGCAGAATTATGTATTGGCCTGCAGCTTTTCAAAACAGGTTATACACAGTTTGCAGTGATATCTGTTGCTGTCAGACACACTGCTTTGTCATTTGCACTCAGAGAAAAGCATGTTTGTGGGATCAGAACGAGTTTGTGGGATCAGAACGAGTTCTCATGTTTCAGTAACAATACACACACACACACACACACACACACACACACACACACACACACACACACAAACATGAACAACCATAAAGTAAGACACCAGCCAGTTTAAGAACTTACATATTTATTCTTATGGCTTTGAATGAATTTTCTGTTTGTGAGATATAACAACTCTTTACCAAACCAAGATTTGAGAGACCCAACACTGCAATGTCACACAGACGTAGCATACAGCGAAGAGCTGCTCCACCGATTGCAAAAAAAAAGAGTGATTAATATTTTAGTGCTTAAACTACTAGAGCAGTGGGTTTTCTATTACGGTGGTGCTTTCAAACTCACTCTGACTCACAGAAAATAATCTGCAGGCAGGAGACGCCCTACTCTGTCTGTACTTGTACGTCAGTGCGACATCACAGATTTGGTTTGGGTGGAGGAAGCAGTGCCACATGGTCACTAATATGGATGGAGCTGTCCTCAGTGCCATCGAAGTATCATTTCCCAGAGCTGTGGTACTTCAGTGGTATTTCCCCGCAAGGTTATCAGAAACCTTCTCACAAATTTCTCAAACCAGGATTTCATCAAAAATCTTGTGCTGAACTGCTACCACCTGACTCTTGTTATGTTATGTTATTGACATCATTGTTGCCATCTCCAAGTTACACCTTGATTGCACGTGCAACCTAAGATAATGGTTTTATGAGCTCTCGTCTCTTCCTAATTAGTCAACATTGTCATTTTGCACTTCATCCTGAAATGCAATATTTCTGCATGTTTTCACTATACTTTTTCGAAAACAGCTTTTGACAACACACTGATTTGACCACAAGAAGCAAAACAGCAGGTGAAAACATAAAAAGGATGGATCCATGTTTTCTTTCTTTCCACTAAAACCTAAGTTTCAACATAAAAATAAACACAGGCTCACACACACACTGTTTAAGACCCATGAAATCTACCATTTCAAAAAGATTTGACATTTTTTACTGAAAGCTTCAGATGGACAGTTAACAATAAATATCAGATTGACTTGACAAGCAAGCAAGAGCCAGGTCCCTGCAACAGCGTGACCAATACATGACATCTGAAATATGCCATATCTGCCAATTTCCCATGGCAAATCTGACAAAGTTTTAGAGAGAAATCAAAAACTCTTGCAAAAGCATGCACTTATGTTTTGGCAAAAAAGAAAACAGTTCCACTGCTTGAACAAATAGCTCTTTGCTGGTAAGGAGCAGCCTTGTAATGCAGGAGCATCTTTATTTTTAACAGGCCAATGTTCAAGACAGGACTGAGCGCAATGTGTTTACGTCCGAGTCTCTCGCATCATTTAGACTTTGTATTGTGTGGCATAACTTAGCAGGAAGGCTAAAATTATTGCAGTCTGGTCCCTTCATGCAATTCTTTGTAGGGGGTTTTGGCTGTATCCAGACCACAGCCAGATAAGGTGGGAAGAGGAGAGACTGTATGTATGTTGTATTGCACATAATGCATCCACACACACGCACTCACACCGAGCCCTCTCATTGTCCATGTCTTTGTCTCCGTCATCTCTCTTTGTCTCTCTTGTCCTACATCACATTTTCAAACAGCTGCATGGATCTCATCATGGTTTCATCCTGTGGGGAGAAAGAATGTGTAATGATGGCATAATAATGGAATTAACAACACTGTGCTATATCACTGTACACAGTATAATAATGTATAACTTGCCCTGCTGCATGAGGACATCAGTTTAAAGATTTAATGTACAGCAATTCATTTGGCCCATGAAACAGGACATTAGTTTTTATTGTTTCTGGAGGAGGTGTTTTGATGTTTCAATCTATTTTCTTTGCATATTTATGACCTCATTTGGCCTAATTTAGACTTTCAAATATAAATGTATTGTTAGGTATTCTATGTTTTGAAAAAATAAAAAATAAATCTATACTGACTGCTTTTCAGTTGAATTGTTTTATATTTCTTAATAAATATAATATAAACATATATTACATATAACAAAATATAAACAATATTTTGTACAGTATTTTGTTCCCAAAGTTCAAGAATGAAGTTCTTTCTTCTATAACAAATGCTTTAGTGTAATGGGAACATTTCCCAGTGCAACTTAAGTGTAAAAGTTATGTCATTACCATATATACCATATTTATGCTTCTTACTCTGACACTCTTTCCTCATTATGACACAAGAAATGAAGACAACCACAGATGTGGGACAGTACATACCTCCTGGCAGGCTATAATGAACTCCTCTAAAGTCACCACTCCATCTTTGTTTTTATCCATTTTCTGAAAAAGAAAAACGCAATGTTGCAGAACCTAAATGATTCTGTGCCAAGATTTAATTAAATCTTTTAATTTCTCAGTTGTGTGTTTATTGTGCATTTGGAGTGCAGTGGGTTTTTCCCCCTGAAACAATAAAACTGAAACACAGGACAGAGAATAACAGTTTTAAAGTTGCTCTGGCCTGCAGGGACTGGGAGTGCTAATGATATAAATCTTTATGAGCCTTATTTGAAAACTTGCAGCATATTATCTCAGTAAAGCCAGAGATGGTTATTTGGAAAGCCACCACAGTAAGATAAGAGACATTATAATTCCTGTCACTGTTAACAAAAATATGGACATTGTGACTTTAAGTTCATTTTGTATTTAACCTGAAAAAAGGCATCCACGTGCTGCTGTGGGACATCTCCCTTTAGTGCAGGGTAGGTGTACTTTCCCATCATGTCATAAATGGCCCTCACAATCTCAGTCATTTCCTGAAAAAAGAGAAGATTTATTCACACTGTAGTGAGACACAGAGGGACACTGAGTCCTAAAACCTTTTATTAACTGTGACAACATAGTTTCACCTCTCTATTTATGTATCCATCTCTGTTAATGTCATACAGGTGAAATGTCCACTCCAGCTTTTCCCTCAGAGTGCCCCGCAGCAGTATGGACAACCCCACTACGAAGTCCTGGCAGCAAAAGAAAAAGGACAAAGGATCATAAGTTTCTTAAAAAGACAGTAAAGTCCATCTAAAATGTTGCAATTAGAAAGGATGTTCTTTTACCTTAAACTTAATGGAGCCGTTGTTTGTAGTGTCAAATGCATTGAAAAGATAATGTGCGTACATGTTTGCATCTGAAACACAAAAGAATAAATGTGTGAGGATTTCTGTTCTCAAGAAACTTCACAGAGAAATAACAGAGATTTAAAATGATTGCACTTTACCTCCATGAGGGAAGAACTGTGAGTAAATGTGTTTAAATGTCTCCTCATTGACGACTCCACTTGGACATTCCTGTGGAAGAAAAGATTAATTCAGGTTATCCAATGATTTTAAAATCCCCCTGATCATGTATTTGTCCACAAAGCATCTTCTGGCACAAACATATTTTAGCATGTTAGCCAGCATTGGCATGTTTATTTAAAAATTTTATTTTATCAATTTAACTGACATAACTTTTTTACTTTTACTTTTACCTTCTGCACAAAATTAATAATTCCCAGTAAATGTTCATAGCAGGATCCTTCGTTTGGGATACATCAGCTGCAACTCAATCATTTTCAGCCATGCTAGCGGGAAAATGCACATAATTTAGGTTGAGACCAAAATATATATATTTTAATTATCTACAGTTGCTGGAGAATGAATACTGCAAACATCTGTGACTCACATTCATCTCGGTACAGATATAATTGGTGCTCAAAGGATGAATCTTCATTACTCCGATGATGCCCTGACTTTTCATCTACATCATAGTTTAAATCATCTAATACTTTATAGTTTATGAACAAGTACATGCAAAACAGTATTGACATTCCTACCAGCCTCGGCTGAATTATGTAATGTTGTATGTGCCAATGCAATCTCATAACAAATCCGAAAGTATGTGATTACATTCTTGAAACCACGATAGAGGATCTGGAGCTCCTGTTTCGTGAAGTTAGTCTGGGCTTCCAATTGCTCAAGACCCTCTGGCCTGTGACACACCATCGTCATCTCGAGCTCATCATCTGTTTTATCTACGGAGGGAAAAAGAGGTGGAGAGATAGCAAAATATATACTTATTACTCAGAATTAGGATCAGGATCACTCAGGATCTCTACAATCCCTGTGTAATATGTGCTTTTCCCATTATGAAAATGAAATTCATAAAACATGGGAAAGAGACAAGTCAGCAAAGCTTGAGAATGTTAAGTCGGCAGGAAACATGTCAGGAACCTGATTAGACAGCAGAAAAGGGCACCTAAGGGGGTAGCAAGTGAAACAGCAAAAGAATCAGGCAGAGAATCGGAAAGAAGTAGAGAGAGAGAGGAAAATATATATTTGAGAGGAACTACGTGTACTACTTGACAAATAGCTTTCCATTTAGGAGTTGAGGGACTTTATTAATGGCAATATGGCGCTGAGCACCGGGTGCTGTGGAGACGGATGGTGGTTAATGATGTGAAGAGTTCTGGTTTTGCTGTGGGCAAAGGGTTCGTCACTGTGATTGTCTCCAGCTACAGGGCAAGACTAAAATCACCAACTGTGCACACAGTCCACACATCACTGAATTTACAGGCATGAGCAAATATCCAGGAGGAAACAGCCACATAAGTGATCTCTGGGAGTCTTTTTGTTTTGTTGCGCTCGCTGGCAGCAGCAGACTGTTTGAAAAAAGAGGTGAAGATATGAAATCTGAAGCCTTATATGTGTACGGCAGGACAGCATATTTCATGGTTGCTTTAATATCCCATGTGTGCCCTGAAGTCCAAGCAATATATTTTACTTTTCCAGGACACCAAAGCATACTATATTATAATCAAAGCTGACCAGCAATACATTAATAAATTAACAAATGTTCACACTTTTATACGCATGCATTAAGTCCATTAACCTCTTTGGATTTTGGATGACTCATTCATTTCAACCTCTTCATCAGTGATGTCAAGATTAATCCTCAGCAGTGAAACTGTATCGAGAATCATGCATCATCTGCCAGAGGTAATCTTAATTTGAAAAACATCCTGTTTTTCATCCACCTTTTTTTTTTTTTAGCACTTTCCAGAAGCATAAACTGTATGGATCAATAAATTTCAGGACACAATCTAATTCACTGCACTTATTACTTTTTTTTTTACAAGAATAACTGCTTCAACTTTAATCTTTGAATTCATCTTTATTCAGATCCTGATTTTTTATTCCTTATGTTTCAGATTCAGTCCCTGCAAAATTGTTTCAGCCATTCGAACACCAGCTGTGCTCATTCACTAAGCCCAAACATGTCCTCAAAGCTACACATATTTGGATTACATACAGTACTGAGACAGTATCTTTCACATACAAGGAAAATTATAAGACCAATGCTATACCACCCATTTTAAGCAATTTATTCTGAAGTCAGCAAATTCTGAGAAAGATATGTTGCTCCTTATTATAGCATGTCTTCTTCTGCCCCATTTCCTGTTTTGTTTTTCTAATGAATGCCGAAATGATTTGGAATCTTTGGTCTATTTAGCATTCTTATTATATACTTATTCAGTTATCATCTGATCATATTGCTTTGTCTCAATCTTCATTCCATCTTCCCAAGAGCTCCTGTCACGATAGCCCCTGCTTGTTGTTGTCATGGAGATAGACAGCCAATGATAAATGTGAGCAGTGGTGGATATAGTGAGGGGAAGGAAAGGCTGTCTATCCATACAATCTGCACATATATTTTTCACTGTGAATTTTTCATCACGTGACAAAGAAACAAAGGTGCGGTTTTGCTGTGTGTGCGTGCTCTTCACATTTCCCCTTAATGTATCAGTGCAATCAGAAACAGATGAAATCAAATGAAGGTGAGAAAAGGAAGCAGGCAAAAGTGTTGATCAGAGGAGGGGTGAGATGTGATATAATTGGGAAGAGAAAAAGAAGGAGGTGGCAGAGTGTGAAGAAAAAAAGAGGAGTGAAGAGAACAACACATGGCAGAGCATGATTAAACAATATGTTTGGAGCACATAAAAAAGGTGAAAGTACAATGCTACTGATCTCAGAAGCATAATGAGAAAATTGACATATTGATCTTTTACATTGCAGCACATAAGTAATTTGCCGATGGTGGACATCGCTACCAGATGACTGAAATCATGATTACCAGATTAAAAACTAAGCGATTTATTCTCATTAGATGGAGTCAGAGAAATGCAGCAGATTCTGCAGCCATTCTCAGTGCTGATGCCTATGAGTGAGGCAGGAGTCTGGATGTAAACGATGCAACAGCTGCTCTGCACATAAACATTCAACAGCATGTAATGGGAGGGAAGTGATGGAGAGAATTAGAAGACAAACTGCAGCTCTGTTATATACCGTCGACGACAAACGAATGCAGGTCAGACGCTTCATAAAACATTGCCTTTGTGGTGTGCATCGGCTAAACCAAGCATCACCCAGGCCAAAATGTTACCCCGGGGAGCATTACACACAACCAATTATAGATGTCATCTTGACATCACAGCAGTGCAGACATAAGACGAGTGAGGGTGGGGGTGCAACATCACAAGTCAAACACATAATTGTTAAAAAAAACTCAGCGTGATCTCTCTGTCTCTGTTTCTCCTCTCCCTGGCACAGTCAAAGCAGTATTTACTGCTTTGCCAACTTACCTCAAAGAAATTATTTTATTTTGTGCTGAGATTTGAACAAGAAGACTGATATTACACTCTATGTTTATTCAGTATGTGTATTACATATGAAGTTACAGCCTATAGCTGCTGAGCTTAACAAAACTGGAAAGAGAGAGGACCAGCCATCCCGGCTCTACAAGCAAGTTTGAAACTCACTTCATATCTTGTTTGTTTAATCCAATAACTTCCTGGAGCTGAAACAAGTCAAGTCAGATTTATTTATATAACCTGTCCTGCCTTGTAACCTCATGGTGACAACAGAACACCATGAGTTCACTGTGCTTTGCCAATAAATAGTTTTGTGACTTTTGTCGCCTTTGTGCCAAGCTACTGGCTGCTGGCTATAGCATCACGTCTACTACCTTATATACACCAGTCTCTAACTTAATTTTACTTTAACCAGGCTTTGACCTTGTTTCTTGTGCTGCTGTCTTATAGCATTACACAGTTGACACCATAACCCAAACTTTATTAGAGCTAAAAAACAGAAAAGAAAAAAAAAGACTGCACTTTTTTTTCTCCAATGGCTTTCATCAAAACAAGGGCACGTAAAACAAATACGAAGCATCACCCTCACCTTGTGGGGTGTTATCTCCACTGTCAGAGAGTAATTGCTTTGCTTGCTGGCTCATCTGTTTTATTTCTATTTCATGCTGCTATAAATTCTGGCTGAGTATTGTTCACACTCTCCTTTCATGCCCCTACAACCCAGTCTCCATGACAACAGGCTTCTCAAGCATAAGGCCGGGGAGGTATGATATGTGAGCTGCGTGTTAATTCACACGCTCTCGCCTGAGCCCTCCTTCGCCTCCCGTTCCTCGCTCGCTCGCTCGCTCACTCACACGTCCAACAGGCACCCACACAAAACGCACATGTGATCACAGAGTTGGGGGCAGTGATTTTGCTCTCCGGCTGCTTTCAAGGACATCCTGCTTGGTGTACTGTAATCTCTCCATCATGATAGTTACACCTCACACCTCCCCGTCAGTGGAGGTCTTGTATCGCTTTATCCCTCACAGTTCTGCAGCCACTTCCTCAAATGTACATTTCTACCTTTCTTTCAAAAATAGCTGCTTTTAGTTTTTGTTCTTCCATACTCTTGCATATGAAAACTAAGAACCAATGCCAGTGGCTAATGCACTTAACATTTACATACCATTTAGTACCATTTGGTAACATTTTGTTAAATGCATTACCCTGTCTATTTTTGCTGTTTTCAGACTGACATAGTTAAAAATTTAACTCCTTGGAAATTTAGCAAACACTTCAACATTTTTGCTAATGTCAAAATTAAATAACATAACATAAATAACACAGATACAAACACACATCATGAAATACAGTAAGACTGGATCAAATTATTTTCAGAATGTTTTCTTTCTTTTATTTCTCTCTCTCAGTTTAGCTTTCTGTTGCTCTTTTCTCTCCTCTCCATCTCTTTCTGAGTAATGTTGACGTACCTCTGGATGGTCTCCTCTGCTTGGTTTGCATGGTCAAAGTGCCCACCACTGCACCCATGTTGTCACCGTGGAAACCAGCCTGGTCAAACAACCCAGAGAGTGATAGTCCGCTATTTATTTCAGGATTTTTTTTACCCTGTCGTTCTGTCTTTATCTGCCTCCGCAGCTCTGTATCTTAAAGGGGCTTTGCCCCTATTATGTCTTCTCACTGGTTTCAGTTCTGTCACTGAGGGATGTCTCTCTCCTTTGAGCTGATTCCCTTGGATTTTCTGTCCTCCTTCTCCAAACACACGCACACACACACACACAAGCTGCTCCTTGCCTTTCTGCGCCACTCCCTCTGTTCTGTGCCTCACTCTACTCATCTGTCAGCCTTTCCCCCTCTTTCTAGTTCCCTGCCTGCTCATGCCCTCGTGTTTTTGTGGAGTGCTGTTAACTGATGCAGTGCTCAGCAATGACACTAATGACAAGTGAATGGTAGCAATTCAGCATTCATTTAAAGATGATACATCTCCATAAAGTACGTTTTGGCCATTCTCATCCTCTTAGTCATTACTTGTGTCTTCACTTTCACTAACACAATGGCCTGCTGACACACACACACACACACACACACACAGCTCAAACCAATTGTCAATAATGACTTTGGTCCAATGCTACTTAATTAGTGCTGCGCTTTGTGAAGCACAGTTTGTGCCGTAATGAGCATGTAGATATGTGTTAGCTGTGAAGGCTGCCCACTTGTGTTAGTGTGTGTGCTGATTCAAAACAGTAACATGGCTAGGTCTCTTCATCTCTTTCTTGTTCTAATGTGGAGGACAACAAAGAATTACTGTTGTTTTTAACTGTGGTACAAACAAGAACATTAGAGTGTTTAATGGTGTCAATGAATATTCATGGAACAGCCTCAATTAAGAGAGAAAGTTGGAACTGTGTGCACTGGCGGAAGGCAAGCAGTGAGAGTTATTATGTTTATTTCCCCGCACTGAGTGCTGAGCACCAAAGAAAGGACAGGGCTGTTGGATGCAGAAATAAGAATTTAAACAGTATCCCTCACTGTGGTGAAAAAGCAGTCAATCTCAGACAGGATGCTCCCAAAGACTGTCTTAGAATTTAAGATGCTATTTGTGATATAATTGCAGTGATTCACAGTTATTTAAAGCAAATTAAGGCATTTTTAAAAGCATGATGCTTTGGCCTGAGGTCCATTTAAAAGGCATGTAGTGGAACATTCAGAAAATGTGAATCTGTTCTTTTTAAATATTCCACTGGCTACAGACCAGAAATGTAAACGCTCCTACTGCAGCACTCTTTCTTTTTGTATATGACGGCTTCAGAGAACCTCTCCTGATTTAAAAAATTTATGCACTGCCATTTTTCCGACGGTGTTTCAGCTCTCTTGTTTCTTCAAACTTGCCTTCGACCCTTCTATGTTAGTCGTAAAAAGAGCAGCCATGTGAGAGGAGTACAGTATAAAAAAAATCAGATGTATTACATCATGCGTTTAAAAGCTTATACTCTGTAGTCATTCATAAATTGAATATTTATTCCACCATAATTACGTAACCCTTAAAACTTGCCTTATCACTGCTGTGTTTGTCTACCCTGTTTAAATAGCAGAGGACTGCACAGCACAGACAAGTTAAGCATACCAAATCAAATTTGGTGTGTTCTTGTGTGTGCGTGTGGTTTGCCGAGGGCAGTCATGTGACTGCCAAGGAGGAGTTAAGGTAAGAACTTAGCATGCGCTGATTAATTAAACATAAAGTCATGCATAATTCTAATACATATACACCTCTCTCACGCTATGTGTTCTATCCTTTCCTTGCATCCACTTTCCCCACATTTAAATATTGTCTCACTAAAATGAAATCAACGAAAAACAAATGACTTTTTCACATTGACTGCCCATTTAACACACATGCATCTCATGCAGTGATTTCCCTGCATTTCGCCATCAAATATTCATTGCTCTTACTTCCTGGAAAAATCCACACAGCAACTTCATCTCAGACAGGGAAGCATAAATAAAACTTTTCAGACATTTAAACAACCTTCCCCCTGGACTCCTACTGTGGGAAGTAAAAATAAGCCGCCTGATAAACCAACACACGCAAGCACAAATGCTTACAGATGGAGAGATAAGTATTCAGATAATTATAGTAACCCAATGTGATCTCTGTGACAGATGTTTGCCATCTGGAACTGCCTTTCTGCACCATATCACCCTGCACTGTGATGAGCACTTAGGACACTGCACTGCAGTCTGACTAGATAATCTCCTCATCATGAAGTTCATGAAGTCAGTTCAGCACCAGCAACAGACAGGACTCACCAGTCACAGCTGTGTTAAAGGTTCTGCACGACTTCCCTTTTCACTGACTTGCATATTTTTATAATTGAATTTCTTCCATCCTTTCATTCATATTTTTCCAAAAATTCTAAATATGATGAATGCACAAGAAATAATTTTTGTCAGGGGTGGGAATGCTTTTTCTCTCCTCTCTGTCATGATATGACAGTTTCAGCGCTGATTTCATCTCACCTTCTCTCTTCTTCACCTTAACAGGGGACAGTTTTGGAATGGCCTATATTTACAGTCTCAAGGTGAAACTATCAGTTAAAATTTGAAATATGAATCTAAGAGCTAAAACAATAAATCTAAGAGGTTTATCGTCAAGTAGAGGAATTGAAGAATGAAAAATAGAATTTTCTTTTTGGCTTTGTCTTATATAACCCCTCCCCCCATAAAAGTATGTTGAATTAAGTATTACAGATGACATGAACTGTTATCCTCCACACTGTACTCAGTCACACATACACAAAATATGCTCATAATTGTCATACTGCATCAATCAGTGTCCTTAAAAAAGATATACAGTATATTTTCAGGGAGACTTTACCAGTGGCTCTGTCTGACAAGATGAATTATATTCAAAGCACAATAGGGAAAACAAACAACTTTTGACTGAGCAAACTGAGCAAACACTCTGAAGTAACTGCACGCTTACAAATACAAAATGCTCAGTCCATTGTCGTAAGCTTGTGGTGTTACTCTGTGAACACCAGGTGGCAGCGGAGTACAATCATTCCAAATATAACAAGCAGCTTGTGAAACCACTGCAAGCACAGTTTGCTCTGGACTTAACACAACATGAGCAAAACTTAACCCATGGCAGAATAGGGAGGTATTATTGGAACGAAGTAACTGAGCACATAGCACTCTAATACACAACTATACATCACCCAGCCATTACTGTATATTACATCAAATTGACTTGTGTATGAACATTGGGTTCTGAGAGTAAACATCAGATGGTAAAGCAACGAGGCACGACAGAAATTAATGTTGGGAATGAAACACACACAGCGAGGAGGCAAGAGATAAAAATAAATCTAGAAGGAGGTGGTTACATAAAAGTCTGTAGTGAGGTGATGTAAAAAATTAAAAGCAGAGACACATGCTGTCAGTTCCTCATGCTTCTTTTACGGCTGCAGAATAAGAGAGAGGGACAGAAGGAAAGAAGAGTTTTGGGGAAGGACAGTTCACAAATGCAGGGTAATTCTGCCCTATTGTTGTTTAAAATAAAGGTATGGTAGAGGTGCACAGGCCATAGATCTGAACCGCTCACTGCAGTGGGGGACGATGGGACTCTTGCTGCAAGGTTATACACTTAGAGGACACACGTGATTTGTAATAGTGAGAGACAGGTGCAATGTGAGGCTGGATGAGTGAGTTTCTATCTTTACCTACACTCCTACTATTTCCAGCAGGACTTGAGTCTGCACGAATGGTGTATGAAGAAAAGGACGTGTATATCACAGTACAAGTAAAAAATAAAAGTATGGTTTTGTTGAACAGTGGCCACTGTGGCTACAGATAACAATTAAGTGATAATGTGAATGCTGAACATCATCTAGGATTTAGCTAAAGTGCTAAACTGTTGTATAGCAGTACAGCACAAGTGGGGGGAGTCATAAAGTCAGTGCACTGACTCAGTAATGTGGTTATGCAGCAAAACTGACCAAAAGCTAACATTAGACACTATAAGCTGCTGGGCATGGTGCATTTTGTGCCTTATGAATTCATTTGTATGAGGAAGAAATGTGACATATTACATTATCACAAGGAGTTTTGTCTGTCACATATGGAAATGTTAATACTGGGATCTTCAACAGTAAAGCCAAACAGGTTTTAATTGGTGCATCATCATTAAATGCATCCATGTACATTTTTATGTTGGCAATTTAGGCTGTTAGATGTGTGGATATTCACAATCAGGAGCCTGAATTTAGCTAGAAATGAGCCCCCCTGCGTATTATTTATTGGAGGAAACTCTCTCCACTTTCTTCTTTTTCATATCTTTCTGTTGAAGCCAAGCCTCCCTCCCTTCCAGTCTCTGATTCAAATACACTTCCAAACTTATCATCCAGACACATCATCAGTCACATCCCCAAAAGAAACCAAGAACTCTGAACACTATCCAGACAATGCTGTTTGGCTGTCTTATAAACAACTCAGTCAATCAACTTATAAAGTACAGGAAAATACATTTTTTCTTGCTTCTGACTCAGATAATGCAAGGACATCAAACTTTTCTTTGTTTGCAGTTTTGCAGATTGCAACAATGTAAAACAACAGCATAAAGTGCAGTATAACTATTGTTAGGGCCTTACAAATAACAGCAAGTATCAGTCACCTTAAGGCCTGAGGCTTATTACCCCCACATGTTTCCCCAACTCTGGCTCTCCAGCTTGCAGTGTTCAAAGGTCTGAAAATGAATCTACAGTAAATGCCGCTGAGTTTTTAAGCAGAGCGTTTTAAAGGTGAACAAGCAGAGTTTTATGGTTCATGTCACTGCATACACACTGCTAGTGCGTGCAGGCAAATAAGCATAACAAACCAAATTGCTGGAGATACATGTGTGCTGGAGATGAGGGACCTAACATGCTTGCGTGTGTGAAACTGAATATGCATGTGTGCGCATATTTTCATGTCTTCTTCCATGCATATGATAGCTGTCCTCTGCTGCAGTCTGCAGAGATGATGCTCTGGGGCATGATTATGAGCAAGCTGTGCAGAAAAAGCTTTAAACCAGCCCCAATAAAAAATAAATATTATGCCTCACTTATTATAAACCTACATGGTGAGATCAACTCTTTTCATTCTGTCATTTGAATCCATCCTCTATGGGCTCAGAGATGATGTATAGTTGGTGCATGCACTGGTGCATGCGGCAGTTTCACGTGATCAATAAAATTACGTTTATATAATATCATATATATATAGATTTTGTAGTTAAAAATATCCTTCATCAATTCATGTCCATTTCATTGTTAGACACAACAACAATAACATGAGCACAACATGATGTAATATTACACAATAGTCTTAATTAATTAAGAGTTTGTGGACTGAACTGTACTGTATAGTGCTACTACTGTGTCTTAAATGTGCATGTAAAAGCTTGGGTATGTTCATCTTGAGATATCACAGTGGAAAGCTGATATCACATGATTCCCAGTTTAAAATAGATAATTATACCATGTACTTTTGTGCCAAATTAGAAATGTATCCACATTTTCTCTCACATCATCAAGCAAAAACCATTATAAAAAAAATCCCAATGTGTGTTGAAATGATGGACTCATTGGGCCCCACTGCAGACAATTTATAACTTTTTATTTTGACTGGAGGCATTTAATTAACTCAGTGACATTTAATTTAAATTAAGATATAGCCTCTGTGCTGCCAAACGCACAAGTACTGAGGAAAGGTCAGGACCATGAGTAACAATACGCATTGCACAAAAGAACATTTGAGGAGAAGCAGCAAATATGCGCAGAGGCGCAATGTCAAGAGACAGGACTTTCAACAGGATTCACCCCCATTTCATCAACAGCTCATCGTTTCAGGACGCAGAGGCCAAAATTACTGGAAAAAATAGCAACTGAAAACAAGACTTGAATTCCATCCTTACTGCAAAAGTTTTGATTTCTTCACATTTCTTTGTTGAAGCAAATTATGGATAGCGCACATTGTCTTAGTTTTTACACACTACAGATTTCGCATGACCTAGATTGTCAAGCCATGCAGCCATGAGTAGGCAGTATAATTCTTAGAATAGCACAATAGCTGACTAAGTCACCAGATTAGAGCACATACATTTGTCTCAGACTCAGGTGGTTTCATCATGTTCGTTTTTTAAAATATATAATATTATATTAAAGAAATGCCATATAAATTAATATGCTAAATTAGGTTGATTTTCGGATTAGAAATTAAGACAGGTTAACAAAGCATGAGATGTCTGCGAGAGGTTGGTTGGTTGTTCAGTATGAAGATAAAACAAATTAAAATTGTATGGATTTCTGCATCATGGCAGCTATAAGCCTTTTGTTTCCCCCCTTTACTTAAGTCCCCTTCCTTGCTCTGTAAGAATTGAGTTCCTGGCAGTGCCAGTTCCAATGCTTGCAAATGATTTACAGCCATAAAGTAAGACTGCCCAGATGTGATGACTGCAAAACTGCAATACATATATATACATATATATATTGTGTGTGGGTTAAATTTAACATTTATATCAGACCAGAGACTTTCCTGGTGGTGAGAGCGGGTCAGTGTGTTTTTCTTTTTCGTGACTGACCTGCAGCTGCACTCTGACTCAGCATTTGCTCTTTTGCTGCTAAGGTGAAAAGAAACTTTCAGCTGCATGAGGGGAAAGGCAAAGATGATGAACCCGACAAGTGTCTGAGAGTGTATCTCAAATGCTGCCTAAGGGGTGTGCATAGATGACACAAACATGACCTTACCACTCAGCTCTTAAAAGTGACAATACATGGATTAAGGTAGTGTAAGCACTTACTGCAAAAAAAACAGCTTACAGCAAAAAATTGAGTGATGACAGTGCTGCCTACATTAAAGAAGTCAAAAAACATTTACTCTTTCAAAGAAGAGCAGTTATGTCCAGCCCCCTACAAGTCAAAGAGAGCATCCCTTTAGGGCCACAGTTTACCATCTTCTAAGGGGTACTTGCATGAACATGCTGGAAGTACCCACAAAGCTCACAAAGCAAAACATATCAATTTTAAGTTCAGTTAATTTTAAGTTTAATGAACATGACAGTGAGTCAGAGAACTTCTGTGGCCTTCTCAGTCACCAGATCTGAATCTGAAGAAGCTTTGGGAGGCAGTACAACAGGAGATTTGTAGCCTGCAGATGACAAATCTGCAGAAATGATGTGATGCAGTCAGGTCAAAATGGAGCAGGAACTCAAAAGAAAGTTTCCAACATGTTGTGGAGTCCATGCCAAAAAGATCTGAGGTTGTATGTTATAAGTATGATGTTACTATGTGCTCAATGAGTTGAGGCTATGGCCTATGGATGTGCATGAAATTGTGGAATTGTGAGCAGTTCAATTAAAAAAAGGAATTTCTCCTCTTTGACTGTTTCATTTAAAAGAGCTTTGAAAGCCCCACAGAGGTGAAAAATAGCATTTCATAGGTAACATAATTTTGTGTAACAAAAATATCTTGTGACCCTTCCGACTTATCCTATCGTTATCCAGCTCATCTGACCTGATGGCTCAGTGCGGCCAACTGTGCAAGTTACACTATATCACACCATTCCAGTGTCCGAAACACAGTTTCTGCATCAAATAATATCACATTTGAGAACTTGAGAACTACTGCATCAACAAATGACAGGTTATGTTGTATTCAGGTTGTATGTTAAAATGCTGACTGCCTTGTTATTGAGTGAGCGAGTGTTTTCCTCAAGGACTGTGACAGGAGACATAACTGCTGATGAATAGACTACTTTGGCCATTGTGGGAATTGACTTGAGACCTTGGCCACACGGCTGCACCAGCTGAACAAAACATATCAGAACTCAATGGTTCGATTGCAAACTATGTGGAAACAACAAATCTACTGATAACAGTTGTGAGCTGTGAATATAGGAAAATAGTGCAAAGCAGATTGGTAGCTTGAGGTTGGTGGGACATAAGTAGTTTTTTGACATAAAAATGAAGACACCACTGGATAACACATGCACATTTGAGTGAAACGATTGTATCGCTGTTAAGGGCAAAAAGCCACGGTACCTTTTGTGAGGGTTCCTGAGACCAATCTCTGCAGGGACTGGATTAATTTGAGAATTCCCTGCCTGCAGCGGCTGGAACAGCCAGCCATCCTGAGGTAGGGGCAGAGGCCGATGGGGCCGGGACTTCACCACAGAAAAACTGCTTCCTCCAGTATGTTTACAAAGAGGTCTGGACTTGCAAATGTCTCCAAGATGTTCCCTCAGGAGATATTGTTGTGAAGTGATAAGTGTGGGGCACTGTCCTCACTGCAAAGACGACTCAGTAGATTTTGCGATATGACATCTTGGAGTGGAAAAAAGTTGAGGCAAATAATACTTTGTGTGTAAAGTTAAGGTTTTGCAGTGTAGCCTGGAAACAAATCAATGTGTTAACTTACACACAGTTACACTTGAGTACCTGTTAACTCACTCGGGTACATTTCGCCCACGCAGTCAGAAAGAGATGCCTACACACTCCACGCAAACCAACGCATGCACACATGCAAACTGTGGTGAAGTTCAGAGGCAGGTGTTGCTGGACCTGCCACAAAAGCCAGATAGTTAGAAATGTTAACTGAAAACAAAATCCAGTCCTGTGTGTCAAACTTTTAAAAAAGCAAAGTTGTGTTCTACAGACCAAAATGAGTCAGAAGATGAATTATTAAGTGGACTCCACGTGAGGTGCCCTGAAAGTTCTGGTTGTCCAAGAAAAAAAAGCAAATCTTGCCCACTTCTTTTCTCCTCCTCCTCCTCCTCTTGTCCTTTTTCTGATCAGTCTTTTCTTCTTCTCCTCTTTGTCTTGTCCTTGGGCTTGTGGTCCTGTGAGGTGTCAGTTTCTTCCTCTGATACACATTTATTCGTGCAGAGGTTTTCCTCTGAACTGCAGTGGGAGCCCTGCGGCTGTGGTCTGTAGAGGAGCTCTGCTCTGGTGCTCTCAGCAGATCTGTGCTGCAGAGAGCTCCAGCAGTCACCACTGTACCCGCCCTCTCTCCTCTCTGCTCCCTCCTCCTGTCTTACATTGGCACTTCCTCACTTCCAGTCTGTCTGAAGCTATTTCTTCTACCTCTTTCTAGAACCTGCACACAGTTGCATGGTCCAAGAGTGCAGTAAATAGATGCAAAAAGAAAAAAAGGGAGTTTAAAGTTTGTCATTCATGGTACAGGCTGGAGCCCAGATCTTGGTGGCAAATAAACTATAATTAAAAAAACTAAACAAAATCTAGCACCTATTGTAGTTTACAAGTTCATATTATAAGTGAAACATGAGAAAAACAGCATCTGTATTATATCTGCACATCTCTACTTCTGCCTTATAACTGTACCCACCTCCTGTGATGTTTTATCTGTAGTCACTTACTATTGCTACAATTTGTATGTGCAATAATTGCATCAAGCGTCTGCTTTCTGGAAGAAAAGAGGTAGATGCACAACTGACCTACTGTACACAGAGTTTTTAAATGAAAGAAATTGATAAAAAAAAAAAAGCTCCAAAACCACACTGTGGAACAGAGGCTATCCTAGAACAGTGTCTGCCTACAGTAGTAATATTAATCATCACCATCACTTTTATCTGTACAGCTCAAGCAGGAAAGTATAATACTGAAAGCTCATTTTTGTCACTATGGTGATGAGGCACCCACCAGAACTGAGGAGCTATCGTTCCTGGACGAGAACCAAAAGGTCTCTGCCATGTTCACATATACGCAAGCGATCGCCCAGAGACACAGTCAACTCTATCATGAAATGACTCTAAAACAGGTTATGTAAGCCTGCAGCCGGCTTGTGGAGACTGAGCTTTTTGTTTCTCACTCCAGTGAACTGGGGGAAACGCTCAGGGAGAGCGTGACGCAGTGCTTCCCCAGTCTACGTTTCTCTCCTTCTCATCCCCTGTCTTTTCTATATTTAATGCTTATAGATTCTTTTATCTCCTCCCAGTCACCACGGCATTTGAGGAGGTCTCCATACTGCAGTATATCGCCATGCTAAATGTCACTTATTTAAAAAAAAAAGCAAAAGAAGGACCATAGATTTCGTGACTTGAGGTGGTTGTTCGTACAATCCTGTTTGGATCCCAGGAGAGGAGCACTTTACTCACAAAGTGGCAAAGTAAAAATAGCAGCACAGGGCACACTGTTAAGAACAGTAAAAGTATGGACATTAGTAATTACAGTTAAATTATAAAAGGTAATAAAAGAACAAGAACAACATTGTGAAAAAACTAATTGTTTTTTTGCATAGTGTCAGCACAGTGACTCAGTTTTACATTTTCCTTGCACTTGTAAGAAGCCTGAAGAAGAAAAACAAGGCACTGCAGTATATTGGATTTTTGTCAATCCAAAAAAGATGGCAACACTTTGTGTTGTTAAAATTTGTGTTTTATGATCTTTTGGTAAAAAAATCTGCATTCAAAATTGTACTTAAGTAAAAGTAGAGACAGTATATCCTCAGTATACTGTACAGTACAGTATATCCTCAGGGCTGAAATGTAGTAGAGTGGAATTATCAGGCCACATGGAATGGAAGTATATTAGTACTTAGTTACTTTCCACCACAGTCACAAAGCAACTCACTGTAATTCTCATTTGCTCATTCATCCAACTACTCAGTGTACCCATGTCTGCCCTGTGGAAACCATTAGCAGGCATGATCATGTCAACACACATATATCCTTGATAATTCACTGGTCTAATTTATGCATCACTCGTGGGGTCTTCTTTCCATGGCACAGCCGCAAGCATGACCTCAAAACTTTGTATATCATAACATCATGAAGCATGTTGCATCATGACCTCTCTGTATCATGAGGCTAAATGTATGTTGGTGTTTGATTGTGAGGGCACAATGCTGTCTCCGGGATAAAAATAAAGGTTTTGGTTTTTCATAACACTAAATGATTCCAAGATTTTTTGAAAATCATGTTGGCAGTAATACCCTGCCACATTTGTGGTTACATCATAAATATATATAATATAAATATAATCACAAATAAAACAAAAACAGCTCAGTTACATGAAAAATTCCAGTGTCCATGGTGATAGAGACATTAATAAATAAAGCCCCCAAAAACTACTTTGGCTCTTGTTTATTCCTACCATAGCAAAGCTGATTTTTGAGTAGCTATAAGAAACAAAAAGGAGCTATTAAGACTTGAAAAACAAAAAATAAACATATCTTTTGAGTCATACCCAGTTTTTATTCATTTGCATAATCCTGATGAGTGACGCCTCAGATTTTCCATTTCTTCAGGGTTGATTGTGCAGTGCTTCCATTATAAAACTGCTGTTGGGTTGAAGCAGCCACAAACAGCTGACCCCTGCAGCAACACTGCATTGCCTCCCACAATCAGATGTTCTGCCTCCCAAGCCTCTGCACTGAGCATGCTCAGACAAACCTGGCTCTGGACTCTAGACAGGATTTTAGAAGTCATCTACCCATGGAACGATGAGAAGTGACAAGAGCAGCGGGAGGCCATGGAGGTGACATATCTGGCAGTGCCAGCAGCTGCTTTATTACCAGACCCACATACAAATTCACACACAAGCACGCATATTTTGGCTCTAACACAAATGCTCCTCATAATGTTTTTTTTTTTAAATAGAGAAGATTAAGACAAAATTAATGTGGAATCAGACAAAACCGACTGATCATAAATTTAACATAAGCACACATAAGTATTAGGTCTTTTCTTTGGGAATAAGAACAATTGCAAATTTGATGGCAGTAAGTGAGGTTTACCTGTGACATACAGCTGTTAGATCCACACCTTTTTTTGATTTCTGAAAATGGAATAAATTTGTCACCATGTCATGTCATGTCATGTACTTGATGATGGCATACAACATGACTTGCTAGCATTAACTGGGAGGGAAAAAAGCAACTCTGATCAAAGCCAATATGAGAAAATCAGCACAGGAACAGCAGAAACACAAGCAACCCTGCACAGGACACACTGACACACAACCAGGGTAAAGACAGAGACTTGAATACATGAGGAGGGCAGGGATAATTGGGCACAGGTGGAACATATCAAGGTGGGGCAGACACTCACACAGGTGGGAAAAGAGAGGAAGTTTCAACTGAAGAAGTCCAAAAGACTCACAAAAGTGCATTGGGGGCTGACTTTGACAGACTTAAGATGAGGAGTTCAGTGTGAGGACTAAAATGTGGGTACCAAATTTTATGGTAATCTGTCCAATAGTTAGTTAGTTGGTAGACATTTTACTCAAAGCCACAAGTCGACTGAATTGTGGCGCTAGATTAAGTGTCACAACACCAAGGTCATGAAGAATCAGGTGTTGAGATGATTAAAGAAGTGCCGAAACTGAATTCACAAAAAGAAGCTGAGAGCTACTTTTACTTTTTAAGACTTTGATACAGCAGAGGTGAAGGTATAAACTTACAGCACAGGCTTTTGAGCTCAAAGTGAAGGAATCTACAGATCGGAAATGAGAGTCAAAAAGTACCTGGCATTAAAACCGGACTTAAGAGTTCTTTTATTTGCTTGTCTGCACAAAACTCACACCCAGTGCAGTCTGCAGAAGAAATTTGTTTAATTATCCATGGAAACTCCTGCCCTGCTCAGGTCCACTGGGTACAATTAGGACGTGCGACTTAACAAACACCAGACGGCACTCCCATCAGGCACAGTGGCAGAATTCACAGCCTTGCAGAGCAGGCCCAAGCAGCTGCAGAGAAACCAGAAAAAGAATCTTAGACACATCTGACGTCAGCTCCTACTCGTTTGCACAATGTGTGAGGCTGTTTGACCACATTTTATTACATCCCCTTATGACAGTAAGTAAATGGATAAATTAATAAATACGCAAATAAATACAAGCAGGCAAAAGATAATGCAATGTCTAAACTGACCAGTGACTGAGGTATTACATAAATTCTGAAACATTCCAAAAAATATTCAACTAATTTCCTCAATTAATGATGTCATTGCTGTATTTTGGTTTTATCAGTAAATTCCTTAAAAGACTGTTTCCTGCTCTTCTTGATCTTTGTACTGAGGAGAATCCTCGTGGACCAGACCATCTTCACCTTCACTATACCCCTTAATTAAACTGACCACCAACTCACCAGAGTTTTTTGTAATCTTTCCACTCCCAAATCTCAAAGCTGATTCCCTCTATGGTTTTTGGTTCGACTCGTTTGTACTGAATCAAACAGACTTCTTAACCCCTGACTCAAACCCTGTGAGGACATACTACTGCAGTGACATGAGAGCTGTCATGTACCAAACAACAGGTCAGTGGATCTTAAAGGACTCTCGCAGATAAATAAGGTGTTTCATTTTACCCTGTGCTCTGGATTTATCTGAATAATCCATCACTGTCAACAAGCTTTGAGCAAACCTAGGTGTACCTTGAAAAGTGCACAGATTATCTGTATGAGTCAGATCTAAAACATGCCTTCTACTGCCATCTGGTGGAGGTCCACTGTTTAGCCCTCCTGTTCGCTTTCACAAAAGCTGCAGTACGCCCCCTGGGGATACCACAGGCTTGGCTCCATATCTTTGTGAACACACTCACTGAAAAATGTGCATATGAATGCTCAGCCAGTCAAGCTGAACCATTTCAAAGAATGCTGCCCATATGAAATGACAACAGTTTCACCACAACATATTTAAGAACCAAGAGCCCTGGGGCATAAGTTAGCTGTGCACCCTGACTGACTCTTTATTCAACAATTTTGACATGGTGGTTCCACAGTACAATGACAATGCAGGACCAACACAAATAAACTAACTGCAGCCAATGCGGTGGGGTCTCGAAGGGTCTGTGGCCCTGGGTAAATTGCCTGTTTGCCTTGTTGGAGTTTCACCTCCTCTCCACTTTTCCATCTTGGAGAAAGCAGTTGACAAAATTGCTACAATGGCTTCTTCAGTATCAGGGGAGCCTTGCTGACACTCCTCTGCCTCAGCAGTGTGTATGCCACTGTTTCAGTTAACTTGTTGGCAGCAGTGGGCTTGTTGTCAGTGATGTCTTTGTCCCTGTGTTCAATGCACTGTGACACACTTCAGTGCACCCACTCATCCCCCTGAAGGCGGGGAACCATGCTCATCCTGGCTTCATCCCCCATTTAGAGGATAAAAATGAAAATTCTTCTTCTGCTTTTCTTTCCAGGACCTACATTGGTGTCAGCCACCATTCATAGCTGACCAAACTGGCATCAAAACAAAATAAGAACATGATGAAATCTATGATCCAAGGTTTCACTGCCAAATCAGCGAGGCTGTCTTATGTAAAATATTTTTCTTTTCTTCTTGTCTGAGTCCCTGAGACCCTAAAAAGAAGTAAAGTAACATTTTATTCAGAGGATTTATGTCATCAATCACGTGTCTCCTGAAATCAGAAAAGTTCATAGAATATAGACCTAATTAAACAAGAACAGTATGTTTTTTGAACTGTTAAAAATAAAACAGTTGGAGTAACTTTGTTCATTAAATAATGCTGGACAAACATTTAATCAATGTATGAATGAACGATTCTCAATTTACAATGAACATATATATATGGAAATGAAGTAAAGACAACGATTGCTGTGTTGTGCTGTGAGTGTGTTACATGATATGATTAATGACACTGGAATATAGTGTACAATATCTCATAATATTGTGATGTTGTTTTTTTGTATTTTTGGAGTGCAATGTCTCATATAATAATCTGACTGATTACAGTATCAAACCTCTCCCTGCCTTGTTGTGTCATGCTTTCAACCATGCAGTTCTTCTCTTTGCAGGCTCCATCCCTATTGTTGGATTATTTGCTAAAGCACTGTACACACTGTACCTACATCTGGCTGAAATGTCTGTGCTCCATTAACACAAAGAAATAATTGTTTGCCCAGACACTCACCGAAGGAATAAGAATACAATTATTGACTTTGAGATAAAAGTACTGCTCTTTGTGCAGCAGGTAGGATTTTATTTATTTTTGTGCTAAAGGAAGGTGACACAAATGATAAAAGCGTAAACTGAGATAATAACCACAATGAAAAGGATAGACTGAGCCTCTGAGATCACAGAAGGTGGCCTGGTCCCCAGACCCTATATAAATAATGAGAGCACAAGCACAATATTAGTTTACCACTTATAAAACATGCAATGACACACACTCCATGGCGACATTGTGGCTCTTTGTTAAACCAGTTTTAACAAAATTCAAAAACATTTCTCCCATTATATATGACAACAAGTAAAGACAGTTCTGTCACATGGCCACACGATTATTAATCATCAAACATTCACAGAAGCATGGAACCCAGGCCTTCATGAATAGGACTTGCCATCATGAATGCTTTTTTAAACCAGAACTTACGCCAAAAATGTTTATTTTAACCTCTTTTTTGCATTAATGTAATAATGTATAAAGAGCATAGGCTATGCATTATTGTAATTTATATTTTGATATGCTGATTGCACAAAGAAATTTTCAAGGTTTTTTTGTAATTGTACTTAAAAAAAAACTTTTACTAAAAAAAAAATACTTTTTTCCCCTATAATTTACCATGATGTGTGCTTACAAGCACAAAAGATGTGAAGAACAGTGCAAACCTTCATCTCTCAGTCTGTAGTGGCTGTAGTTGTGAGAATGGATGTGTAGCGCAAGGAAATAGATGCAAAGCAGTAATGAATTTATTTTAATTTCAGTGGCAAAGTTTTATATGATTATTTTATTATTGTAAATCAATTATAAAATGTCACAAATGCAAATTTTATAACTAGTACATTTTATTATTGTTATCTTATTCAGGCCAATAGTGAAATTATGCATATGTGTACTTCCAGTTACAGACCTTATATTAGTGAATAATAATGTCTCCTCCTCAGTAGCATCGTCTTTTCTGCAGGATTGAGATAATTTATCATAATATTTTATTCCCTCTTCCTATTTCAGTTCATCATTTTACTTCGTCTGCCATCGACAGCACCAGGGCTCATATTAAACACTTGCTTTGTTTTGTGACTGACCACGCTTGAGAACCATTTGTATCTACACTTTATCATATACATACAGTAAAGTATGTGGCATAAGTGGAGATTCAAGAGTGATGGTCCTAGCTGTCTTGTAAAAGTCAGTATAAAATAATTTACTGATTAATTACATTTGGATACAAAAAACAGGAAATAATGAATAAAAAGTGCATGACAGTGACAAAAAGCTATAATAAATACACATCTTTAATAAATAAAAGATTTTATTTTTCTGTCTCATGCATGAAATTACTGAATTGAAAAATGAATTTTTAAAAATGAATCAAAGTCCCTTAAATTTGATGTGCCATGACTGTCAACGTGCTCTCCTTCCTCCTTTCCCATTTCAGAGTTATGTTTCCACTTTACACTGACTTGTGTACTTGTGTGATGTTTATGTTGTTTCTATCCTGGTCAAAACTTAATAAAGTTCACTTGTTCACCAAATTAAAATGAAATATTAACCCTATTTTTATGATAATTTTTTTTTGCATTTTCTTTTAATGCATATGTAAGCGTGTCTCTCATTTTATCTCATTGCTCTCGCAATCTTGGGTTGCAGTTTCAAAACGCATCAGTTTGTTCATGTCTATGCATGAAAATAATTCTGATAACATGTACATAAAGAAAATGAAGATGAGGGTGTCATGGATAGCGATGTGACTGAATTGGCTTGATGTAATGCAGTGCATGTCCATTGGAACAAAAGAAGTCAAACTAGTTGGGAGCAGTTTGACTAAAAAGTACAGTATATTATGTGGCTCCATCAGTGCACATGGTGTTCACGCAGAGGGCAAGGCTATTCCATGCATAAATAATAATTTAAAAGAAAAAAAAAGCCCTAGCAAAAATGAATGTTTGTGCCGAGTTGCACTTAAGCTGTTGGAACATCTGTTGAAGTCACTCAGGCCATTCTGTTTGGGTCAAGTCAAACATACACACATTGTGCACATCAGTTCAACCTGCTGGCCACTTATTCACTCTGTCTGGCAGGGTCGAGGGGAGAGAAAATAAACAGTTTGCAAACTTTTAAACGCCGGCATCTCCGAGCAGCTTGCTGGGAAATTTACTGAGTAATCTATTCATTCCACTCGGCTCTACTCTGTCTGTACCTTGCTTTTATTGTGATTACTGTATGCTTTTTACACATTCCAGTACTCAGACATTTCAGTACTTTGAGTTTCATTCATTATAAATATTAGATGTGGTCAGGAAAATAATGGGCACTTGTTATTTAAGCTTTTTATTTTGCTTGCCAACAAAAAAGGTTCTTTAACATTCATGACGCTGTGCTTTAAGTATAATGTTAGTTGTGTCGTCTTTGGCACGATACACTAAAGATGTAACTGATACTATAAATGGTTAGCTAATATGGTACGAGTAGTGGAACAAGTTTGCAAAAAAAATCTGAAAATTACAGTGCTTTTGCTGCAGGTCTACAGTCCGGTACATCCGGATCATTTCCCCTTGCCTCATCAGGGATACCATTCCTCTCCTGTAGAGTGAGGCTCCTCCCCTGAGTTTGCTTCTTGACATTGTCTTTATGTTCCCCAGACTGCGGGGAAAGCTTTTGTCTGTTAGCAAAGGTCAATCTTTTATGCACAGATGCACGGCTAAATGGCAGCTTTCTGCAAGATGGTCCTGTCCAGCGGAGAAGCTCTCCATAGGCCCTGCGGAAATCCCTGTTGAAGGCCGGGTACAGGATGGGGTTCAGTGTTGAATTAAAATAGCCCAGCCACAGGACCACAGAGTGAAGTGTGTTCGGAGGGTTTGTCTTTTCCTTTATGCCTGTGCAGGTGAAGAAAGTGAAGTAGGGGAACCAGCAGATGACAAAGGCCCCCAGTACAGCAGCCAGGGTCACCGTGGCTTTGTGCTCTCGGGCTATGGCGGCCGTTGATGGTATGCGTGCACATGATGGTGTGGCAGCACGAATGCGCCGCACCTGAGAAGAATGATTGAGAAAAGGTTTCAGAATGAGAAGATGCAGAAAATGAGAGGAATTACCCAGTGATCTGATGATAAAGGATTTAAATCAGCAATGGTAAATGTTTCTCTCTTCTTCTTTCGAATAAAATTCAGATCACTAGTATGAAATCAAATTTTGTCTTGATGAAAATAGTAGCCCTCAGATGAACGCAAAGAGTAAAGCATTACAAAATGATAATAAACACTGACCTGTTCTCGTGCGATTCTGAATATGCACAGATACATTCCGCACATAAGCAGCAGAGGCAGGTAAAATGAGCCAAATGTATACAGAAGAACGTAGTTGTTATTCCATTCAAATTGGCAGTAGCGTCCCTCTTTGTCCTCATCTCCCATGCTCCAGTCCAAGTGCTGCACTCTGTAGTCTACTGTGTTCCAGCCCAGGTGGATGGGCACAAAGGACACAGCCAACGACAAGGCCCAGATGGCAATGATGGCCAGTGTCACCCTCAGAGGGGTAACCCTCCGGGAGTAGCTAAGGGGAGCTGAAATGGCCAGGTATCGGTCCACACTGATCGCCATCAGGGTCAGGATAGAGGATGTACACAGCATGACATCCATTGAGATGTAGATGTTGCACAGGGTGCCTCCGAGGGGCCATTTCCCGCTGCGCAGCTCCAGAGTGGCAGACAAGGGCAGCACCAGCAGGCCCAGCAGGAGATCTGTCACTGCCAGGGACACCACGAAGCAGTTAGCAATGCGCCACAGTCGACGGCTGAGCCCCACGGCCAAGCACACCAGCACATTCCCACCAATGGTCAGAATGATGAACGGCACTAGGACCAGCCAGCGGAGAGCTGTGGAGATCATGGTTGCCTCCTCCTCACGCACTGGGTTACTGAGACGGCGCTGCTGTTTGTATCCCAGAAGAAAACGGGATAATAAAGTGGGTCATCCACGTGTCTACAAACTTTCTCAACCACTGTCAATTCACTTTCCCGTCACACAGCCCTATCCACATCTCCTGTGAATGAAGGTGATCAGGTTCAGAGGTGGATCACTGAGTGGAAAGTGCCCACCCATCCCTTTATTCACTGTGCCGCTGCTGTTGGCTCTGAGGCATGTGTGTACCTGTTGAAGAACAAGTACACATTCATATAAACAACACCATACAAACTGTGTATTTTAAACGTAAAGCATGTATATCCCTCTCGACATTTAATGAAATAGTCAAACTGCAGCTGCCCGGTGAAATTACCCAAAATAATAAGATGTGCAAAAACTATGTAGTAGACTTGAGGACATAGCTTTCTGTTACAGAGCTCTACAAAGGAAAAGCCAATATAGCTCCCAATGCTCTGTTATCTAAAATAACAACGTTTGCAATACAGTAGACAATAGCCTACAGCAGATAGTCTCAAAGAGATGATTATATTAAAAATCCTCAGGACATATACCTGCAACCAAAAACTATGGAAACACAATTAAACTTATCAAGTTAAGTTAGAAATACAATAAAGGAGTACAACTGGAGAGAATAATGTAGTATCTATACACACGTCAGCAGTCACACAGTTCCACATCTTGTTCCACTCTCCGATGGACACACTATTTTACCAATCTGAACTCCACAGAGTTGCTATAGTATGTATCAGGAAGTTAAACATAAGTTCCTCAATACAACACTGATGTTCTTGCTCCACATTAGCTGTATATCATGTCCATGTTGTAAAAAACATATAATCCTTTTACATGTTTAAACTACTCCTATCTACAGCTTTGACTGTACATTGTCATACTTGACCAGATTCACAGATGTCTCCCCAGTTGTGTCCAGCAGGATATTCTGGCTTTTCATGAGACACAGTGACAGTATTTTCCGTTACTCCTGCTAAAATTGTACAGGTCATATACTAAATTAATCGTCCTGGTAGGACTTGAGCAATAACTTGTCTCGAGATACACATATCAATGAAACTAGTAATGGCGCTAAATAATGTACAACACAGAGAGATCTAAAGAGAATTACCTTTGTATAAGCATAGGTTGAGGTTGGAGATCTGGTCCCTATAGAGACGAGAAAATTTACTACGGGGAGGAACCATTCCCTAAAAGGGTGGGCTGCACTATACTGTGCATCACTGTCAGGCCCATACACGACAAGATCTTAAAAACAGTCATAAAGCATTCTGTCACAGTCTGAGGAGTAAAGTAAACAAGTGCTTTAAGTACCGGATGATTCGACAAAACCTATGAGTCGGAAACAAGAAAAAAATTCCTGCGTTTCCAAACACAAAACATTTTTAAAAAACGAAGAATGTGAAAGACGTGAATACTATTAATAACAAAATAGTTTCACTGTCGCTGTTATTCAAAACCAGTTTTCCTTTCCCCTTTCCTGTATTATATATGTAAATAATTTCAATATGATCAACCTGGATCAAAAAATATTGTCATGTTTTCCTCTGAGGTGCTCTTTCAAAGCCCCAGCTGTCCTGCCTTGCAGTGAGGCTCAGCTAATAGATTCATGTAAATTTGATTATAAAGGGGCTAAACCATTTCCCAGTAAGAGCTAATACAATGTAATTTAATCAGTGTAAAATAATATATGTTTCATGTGTCATCAACTGCAAGCTTTACACATCATCACTCCTCAAATGCATTTGAAGACACGACTGTGAAATGTTGGGATTTGAGGTTTCTATAATCAAGTGACGCTGGTCCAGCTCTGACAGTCCGAGTCTGCTTTTTGACAGTGTATTCATAGTGTGTTTAATAGGGCTCCGTTTTAATTTGCTATCTGCTTCTTGGTTGCAGGAGGGCGTTGTCATGTACTCCCATAAAAAAAGGCAGATGGTAAATTCTCATATTATCATTTGACCACTCCACAGCAGACTGATATCTGACTGATTGTACCCTATTTAAGAGGCCAAATTGCAGAAATAGACTGAAAAATATCATTTTAATTCATGTTCAATCATCAGAGGTTGGCTAAATCCATAAAAGATCCCAGTTTGTCTATCAGCACTACGTTAAGAGATGCTAATATGCTACATCATCATTATCCATGCTGTGACAACAGATGTAATTTATAGCGACACTGAGAACTACACAGTTATCATGTTGAAGTGGTGGTGTTGAAATAATCATTTCTACAATGATAACTTTGATGAACCACAACTTTACTTTTATTACATCACTTCAGCACTTCAAAGCTGATTTCCTGCGCTCACATTAATGTGACTGATAAAATGTTAATGCATCCATAAAAGTCAACTCTGAAAAATCTGATTAATCTCCTTTTATTTTGGCTGCTTGGAAACTGTTTCTGCACTTTCAGAGGCATTTTTTTATTTCGATACACGCTCCATATGTTTCAGGCTTTTTAAAGGACAGTGGTTCCTGGTTCCTGGTTCTGTAAATTGTATTGTATTGACTGTTTTGCCCTGCCATGTGTCTTCACACAAATAATGGTTACAGCACAAAATGACATGACTTAATAAAGTAATATTCACAAATTTGAATTTACTCACTGTGTATTATGGCTCCCTAGCTCATTATCTCAAATGAATATTTTACCTTGTGCTGCCTAAAGCTACAAGCTATAACCTTTGTTTCATTGCTTCCACTGTACATGGTCATCAGAGAAGGTTTTCAAGCCTATAATGTTTTTAATAATGTCAATAGATTCCCCTTAGGGATGAACACTTCTGGTTTCCATGGCGACTTTGTTTGTACAGAGTTTAGATTGAGCTGTGTCCCCGGTCGGCCTCCTGCTCTCATTTGGTGTTACAAGAGCCAAGCAAAGAGTCAGAGATTATTAAATACAAAACACTAATATCAAGATCCATTCATTTCCATGTCTACATTTTCATTTTGCCCTGTGGCTGGTAACAGGTGAAACACAACACGGTGATGAGAGCCCAAGATCATTTTACACCTCAATGCATAATTAATTTGCTTTATTTCCAGACAGTCTGAGAGAAATGACAAAAAAAGCCTGTCATATGATCTATGTGAGGTAAAAGGCTATTGATTACTGTATAAGGTAACGTGTCTGCCAGAGCCACATACTGTACTAACACTATATGAGTATATATGACATGTTTTAGCAGTGTACAGCATATCTCAAAGCTTGATAGATAAATAGATAGCACTTTATTGTCATTGTACAAGCTATACAACAAGATTGTAGGACCAAAGGGTGGTGTTACAAAAGAAAAAATAAGTTAGGAAGATGTTAAAATATATATACATATCAAAGATATTTATAGACAATAAACTACAAAGGTGCAAGGTGCAAGTACACGGCATGTCCAGTTGAGTAGTGTAATGCAGTTATCGCTTTGGCTATGGTTATGTCTTGTGGCCAAATTGTATAGGTCTAATGGGTCACTTAGCAAATTGGTGTGTAAACGACCAATTGTTAGTTACAGATCAATGTCACTGGATGCACATCTGCTCCTTACAATACATTATCTAATCTAATTATGTGACATCATGTTTCTGTTCAGTTACTGTCAATATCAGTGCACAACAGTCAGACAGCACGAGTCTTAAAGTCCTCTGCATCATGGAGCAAATTCATTTAGATGGATGAGTCAACAGTGAGATAAGAGTATGGCAAAACATCCGGCCGAGAATGACAGAGGGTGGGCGAATAATATAGATCAATTATTTAACAACATGGGAAAAGTGAAACCACCACAGAGCAGTGTATGATAAATCTTAAGGGAATTTGCCAAAGCAAGATCCAAGGACAAGTTACAGGATTTGTGGACACTGCTTTTTTATCCTCGGCTTGTCCTCTCATAATGACCATCTTGCATGTTTTTTAAGCCACAAAGGGCAAAATCTGAATTGGATTTAGCAATACAAAATTACAATTATTGGTGTGCGCACCTGAAAGTATCAAAGTTGTTTAAACTGACCATCCAACATTACCAACCATTAAACCTTGGAATTAGGGCCACAACCTGCTACTAAGACACTAATGTGCAGAGCTGTTTCAGTTAAACTGCAAGCTAACTCAACCTCAAATGTTTAATACCCCCAAAACCCATTTTTGTCTCATGTTTTGTCTTGTGTCATGGTTTGTGTTCAAGCAGCATACTGCTGCCCAGTCAAAACGGAACCACCGCCTACATGCTTGACGGGTTAATGTGTAACCAGGCAGGAATATCTAAGCAGCACACACATACATTTATGTACGTGTCAGGGTCTCGACACCAAACATCATCTCCTGCATGGACCCCCATTGTTGTGACTGAGAATTTAAAAATGTATCACAGTGTGTGCTTGCTTAACCTTCCATACCTTCTGTCTTATTGCTCCAAACAACCCCCCCCAAATTAAGATGTTGAAAGTGTGTTGACTCACCTCACATGGTTTGTCTTATATGTACATCAGATCCGATCCGTCTTTCCAGATCATGAATGTTCTCCTTTGGTTCCTTGAGTCTGCTTATGTCTCAACTTACTTCTCCCTGTGTCTCTCTCTCTCTCTCTCTCTCTCTCCTTACTCTCTCTCTCTCTATCTCCTCCCTCGCTCTGACCATCTCTGATCTCACAGAGACATGTGTAGACAGAGCCATGTGGCCAACATATGCACTTCTCACTCCCTATTCACTGGTCAATTGCTCATCAGATTGCTGTTTTGGCTTAAGACTTCATTTCACCTGATATCTCCAAAGACAGTTGGACACACCACTCACGACCTCAGGGTGTTTTCATAATGAATAATTAACTGTATCAAGGGGCTCATGTTTCTCATTAGATTAAGAAATAGGAATATTTATTAATCACCCAGTGTTGCATCCTCGCCACAGGTCCTCATATTGTGATGTTTTGTCGCCTCTATAGTTTTGCTCATGCAGTGTACAGTAAGCACACGGTTAGTGTAGGCAAATGTAGGGGAAGATGACCTCACTTTTGATTTTTTTTTTAAATTTTGTTTTTTGAGGTTTTGACATCCCTTCCTTTGCCTCATTCCTCATACAATGGAGGCAAAGCAGGGAACTTTATGTATGGTCCTTGAGTGGTTTTATAACCACAACAAAGGCAAGGCAATAGCTCTGATAAAATTCATAGTCTTCTTTGGAACCACTAACATGTGGGACATGTTGTTTTAAAATCCCAACTGTTGTAAGGCTCTGTAATCACTTAAGCAAAAGATAGGTCAGGTTTTAGCTGGTGTCCTTGTGTCCTCCTCCATCACAGAAAAATGTAGGGTACAAATACCAAAATATGTGGTCACATGGCAACACAGTGTGTTAATGGTTCCCTTAAAACAATGTGTGTCTCACCTTTCCCAGCAGCTAAAATCTCTTCACTTTTCCCTTAATGAAAATGAGTTAACAATTAAAGCAAGTCTGAACAATCACGGAGGCTAAAGAGATTAACCAGTAACTGGATTAACCTGGAGGTTGGGTCACTCAGCTGTACCAGGGTTTGTACTGATGTGGGAGAAAATCATCATCCTTCAAGACTCCCCTCGGGGCAGTTCAGTTTTGGCATCTGACGTCCCGTGCACAGTACCAACATACTTTAAGATGCATGTGCAAAAATGCTGATATCATGTACATCTTTATCAAACTAAATGAACATACTTTTTTTTTACTGCTTTATATACACAATTAAGAGTTTAAGATTAAGACAGGAAGATCAGTGTGGATGTTGATAGGAATGTGAATATCCCCAATCCAACAGGGAGCCATAAAATAACGTATTTAGGGAGGAGAAAAAGGCCTGAGAATCACAGTGGCTGGTAAGACTATTTGTTCAACTAGAAATAGCACTGTGCTGTGCTTCACAAAACTGACCAGGTCAACGGGGGTAACGGAGATGAATTTATTAAGTAAAGAACAACTTAAGCATTAGAAACTGTGACGTTGGAGGGAAGAGGGAGACTGTTTATTGTTACTCTAAATAAATGAACTATCCTTGAGTGAATTGGATGCACTGGTTCAGTGAGAAAAGCCAGAGTATACTGAAAATGTTGTTATTGTGATCAATACATCAAATAAAAAGGAAGACATGTTGAATCAATGTTTAATGCAAGGATTTTTCTTTAAGGTGTCAGAGACTCAGTACATCATTGGGTGAGCAATGAAAATCAGATCAGAAATCAAATTAGATTGTTGTTCAGCTTGAAAAAAAATATTTCAGTATTTAAAGTTGCTAATGATGTTCACAGTGGAAACATAACAGTGTGCAGCAGTTTCACCATGAGGTTCATATTGGCACAGAAAAAAGCTCTTATTGAAGCAATTTAGTTAGCAGTTGGCAGAGAATGTGTCACTGTAGGGTACAGGATCTTGTATTTTCCGTGTAGATTTAACATAGACCAAAACAACACTTTTCTTCCACCTGCTGGACACGAGTGGGTACTGAAGTGGGGTCCCAACAACTGAAATGGAAGCAAGATAATGGACTTTATGGAAACAGAATAGAGTATATAGAGTATAGAGTATATATTTCCTGTATAATGTCCCAAATGTACAGAAACAACAGTCCAAAACCCGAAGTTATTCAGTTTACTAACATATGAAAACCAATGAAATTAAGGGATCTTCATTCCAAAAACTTCCTTAGAAATTTGTGGATTATTAATATAGTTGCACAATAAATTTTCTGTCAGTCAATCAGTGAATTTATTGACTAATCACTTCACTCATGTACATTCCGGAGGAAAATCTTGTACTGTAGTTACAAGTTACTTTATGAAGTAAGACTTTACATACTATGCAACCAAACTAGGTTTTTTAGATGTGCAGATTCTTATCCATCATGTAAAACCATCAGGGAGGCATATGATTGCTCCCAAAGTCATTCTGCAACAAATCCAAACACACAGCCAGACTTGGAAAGAACTACCTTTAGTGACAAGATGTTGTTTGTACACCACTATATTCAAGCCACTGCTGATGAATGTGTTTATATGCGCACTGTGCTAGAGCAAGCTGTGTTAGATTATTTTGGCTGCTGGAATATGATTCTTCTCGGCCAATAACAGGAATTAAAAAAGGCCTCCCAGCTGTGTTGACTGTCAATCATCCTCATTCGCACGGCTGCGCTAACAAGACATGAGTGAGCCTGAGGTGATGTTTCTGACTAACAAGCTTTTCCTCACTGTTTCGAGACCGCTGGTCTGCCCTACCTTGTGCTGCTCCACTTCCAAGCCCACCCTTTCTTCTATCATCAAAGCCGTCCTCCAAATCAAATAAAAAAATGAATCTATATCTTCAAGCAAGCATTTTCACACATACTGCAGGTCCTTTAATTCAATGGTCAAGGGCTCATTTGGCAGTGGTGATTCTTCTCTTGCTATCAACAAAACATTTTCAATTTAAATACAAACAAAGCAGCTCTTACAAAAAAATAATAAAAAGATCTATAAAAGAGCATGTTGAAACTCAAGTAGTATGTATTTACAACTAGCTTGTGTACATCTCATCAGCTAAAACAGTCCTGTGAATATCAACGTAAATTCAGCTGTAATAACTCTCATATTGAATGCAATTTAAAAATATATATATTAAAAGTAATCTTAGTTTAAAACAGTTTTTGTTGATATGTATATGTAATTTAGACTTTCAGTGCATATTGATTTATCGGAGAAGGGCTTTTGTGTACATTGATAGTATGCGATGTACCTTTAAGGACTGAGGAAATAGGGCTGAACTCCTGCATTTGATGGAGTGAGAGCGTACAGTAGATGCAATCCCAAAGTCAATAGTCTGACCTGAGCAAACAAGCAAAGGAAAATAAATGACAAAATACAACCTCACTGCAGCTGTTGCTATATGCTTTTCAATATTTATTTATTTATGGAGTGGGGTTACATTGTCGATGTACATTAATCATTTGCTTGCGAACTGTGTGTTTGTATGTGTGTGGTGCCCCTGTCATGATCCTTGTCTGGCCAATGAATTACCCACTTGGGGCAGTAAGAGAACTGATTTCCAGATATGGTATGTTTTTCTTCACATATTATTATAAAGGTTTTTTTTTAAAGAGGCAAATCACGGCTTTTGTGATCCTCTATTCCTTCTTGATTAAGGAGAAGTAGGTTATCTCTGTTGGTTGTATGAGTCACACTGCAAGTCCTGTTCCATGAAAGTGTGATATATGGCAACATCAGGGCTTTGTCATTCTTCTTGATATGGCCCCACAAGGTGCTGAACGTGATGGGGGAAAGTCAGGGCCCAGAGTGGACGGACAAGAGTGGAAATTGTGATGTGCGTTACGCAGGATTATTAAACCAAATTACACCATGTTCAAGGCTGTATAATAGCCCCAGGCAATTGCCTGCTCTGTTGTATGGAAATTCAGCCCAGTGCTTCTCCTTCCTCTTCCACTCTGTCATATTACATTTCCATCCCAGGGGAAGCCAATCTCTCCCATCTCAGTGGATTACTGCTCCTCTAATATTCCCCCTGGAGGACACTCGACCCTGAGAGGAGGAGTGAAAGTAGACCCCGATCTGCCCTTCTCTGCCCTCTTCCACCCCCTTTGTCCCCAAAGGGACACTACCAGTGAGTCTGCACATCACAACGAGTCATTAGTGCTGTCTGTGAATCAAACCGGCAGCAATGCTTCCATATGCACGAGAGAAACAGGCAAGTTTCCATTTGGTGTTTACATTTGCTGGATGAACTAGTGGCTGAACATTAATCAAACAAAATGATATAAACAGGCAAACACATAGTGACATGGGAACTGAAATGATCTGCGTAGTTTTACGAGTGACCGGGTTACTGAGTTTTTGACCACATTTGGCACTTATCTGCAGTAGCTGTTTGTCCACATTCAGTGAGGTCACAGCTACAAGTAGCCTGCTGACTGGACAACCAAACTGCTGCCTCAGTGCATCCTTACTGCTCTGTGATATCATTAAATAGCATATTGCCCTCCTAGTAAAGACAATGCTTTTTCTGTTGCTGTGCTTGTGATTGTCTGCCCCGCCCTCATGTGTTCCACCTGTGTCTCATTATCCCTGCCTCCCCTGTGCATATAAGTCTTGGTTTATGCCTTTGCCTTGGTCAGTCCATTGCCTCATTATGTTCATGCCTGTTCTTTGGATTTATTTGGCTCCCTGGTGCTCCCACTTGTTCCCCGTCCTTCCCTGTGTAAGTTGTGAGATTTGGTTTTTCTTTGCTTTTGGATTTTTCTTTGTGTTTTTATGCTACAGGCTGCTGAGGCCCTATTGTGTTTTGTTTTGTAAGCCTTTTGAGTACTAATCACCATACCTCCCTACCAGCCTCCTGTCTGCTTTTGGTTCCTATTATCTCTGAATTAAGACACCAGTATGGCACTCTATGATAATATGTAAAGTCCAGTAAACAAAGCTTTATGGAGCTTCATTGTGGGAGCATGACACAACATCTTCAATGTATATCTAAATCAGTTTTCAAACAACCCTCTTTATCGCCACAAATCAATAAATGCAATAATTAAAGGTAGTAATAAAATAAATGAAGTTGAGAGTAAGAAATATGTTGACAGATTTACAAAAAGGAGAACAGCAAGATCTTGGATGTATCAGATGTTGAAACCCACAATATATTGTTAAAGCAGTTCCCATAGTTTTACAAAGAGGTGACCTGAGTGTCTGAATGTGATTTGTTCATGACTTGCTGTTCTGGACGTGATGATTACATGCATGAAAACAAGCATTATTCAAAATGTGTAGCAAGATGATTTTCAATTATCACTATCTAAAACTCCAGGCAAAATTAGCGATACAAACTTTAAAACTAAGTCTAGTACATGTTCAAGTTTGGTGGCAAGACATTTTATGATCAGGAAAAAAACAACTCTCAAATGTCCGTATGCATCAGAGTAAAATTGGAGGTGATTAGCTCAGTGTTGACATAATTGAATCAGGGAATACAAAGTGACAAATTGTCAACAACACAGGGCACTGCTTACAGCAGGAGAGGTAAGTTGAAGGGAACAACAACAAAAAAGTCATGAGCGAAGATAAAAGTGTTATGTCTTCCAAGAGACACAAAGACAGTCTTGGAAACTTCATGCATTGTACACCAATGTCAGAAGATACAGGGATAAAGTTTTTCAGAGTTTTAAGATGTATCCTCTTAAATATGTAAATATTAATACATTTTTTAAAAATTGCTGATAAGAATATTTAGATTTATGAAAAGGTATTTCTTTCCCCAGCTGGTGTTCATTCACACCATGAGCATGACAGACAATCTGCATCAGTATTCAGAGAACATTTAATTTTCTTATCAAAACAAAAGAAAACTCTCTGCCCTTCTGTTCTTGAAGTCCTTGAGTGTTTTTTTTCCTCCACAGGGAGAGGTGGGATGAACCAATTAACACTCTGCTTTTCACAGCAAGGCTCGGAGTTGATATTTCACTGAGTAAAACATCATTCCCATGATACTGTCAGAACTAATTTAAAGAAAACTCACTCATTCTCACACTGGTTGTTAACAGACATGAAAACATTACAAACCCAAGCAAAACAAGTACAAGGCAACACCAGAAATTTAAGTTAACTCAGTTTGTTGCACGTTTTCATTCATTTTACATGTGTAAAAATAAAAAAATGTAATCACGATAGCATCCTGTAGGTGAAGCAATTGCCAGTTCACGGTGTTGGAAAGAAGAATAACAGGCCTTTTTGCACATAATTTCAATCTAAACAAATGTCTCTAGGTGCACAACAGGCTGCCCTGGAGAAAAGAACTGCACATTTAATGAGCATGTCCTTTTCAGAGACTGTCCAACATGGGGTGAACAGAATGAAAAAATATATTTACCTCAAACTCATAATATCCACTTTTGTCCATTTTTGCCTCTTGAAGAATTATGTCCGCTGCTGTTTCTAAATTTCAAAAGAAAGGGCCCTTTTAATGATAAAACAGCTCTTTGGGAAAATACCCATTTGATACCCTTGCTGTAACTAGCATGCTGTTCTGCATTGTGAAATGATTAGCATATATTTTACAGGACTGAAAGCATGCATAGAAATTGTAACCACTTCAGTAATTGTAGCAGCCACTACAAAATTTCCCCTTAATGCTTTGTTACCGTTTTGGACCTATTACTGTCAACACCAATACCGATCCTCATTCTTGCCACCTGGAAATCTATTCATTTCACACTTCAGTCCTGTTTTAGAATACCTGAGAAGCATCTTTCAGTGTGCAGGTAGAGCACAACTTTTTCTGAGCTTGGGAGCTGGCTGATGCCCCCGGCTTTCATATGCATGGGCCGGTGAAAGCCGCTGGACCACAACCAGACGGTCCAGTGAACCAAAATAATGAGCTGAAAGTGGCTGAGGGCTGCACAGAGCCACAGATTGGGACGTTACTTTCCGTGGTAGAGCAAGGGTCTCTTTAAACCTCACAGGAAGACTTTTGATTTGGAAGTAATATCAGCAATGTCACTTAGTGGAGATGGAGTATGTCACTTAGCTTGTTTTGATTAGTCGGTCATAGAACCAACAAGTGCTTAATTTGTGTTGCTGATTTTCTTTGTATTGTTTTCACTGAGCAGCAAATAATGCTTTACAAGTTTAGCATTCATACATGCAAATTTATTGCCAAGTTATACATCTGACTGTTGGCACACTGATTACATATTTATGCAATTTCTAAATGTCATTTTACACACTAAAATGCCACTCAGAACTGACTGCCCTCATTACAACTTGCACCTGGTAAGAATATGGAGTTGAAATTCTTCACTAGTATACATAAGAGAGAATAACACAACATAAAAACCAAACCAGTCCAAAGGACCCTGTGACATACAATAAACTGTATTAGGATGCCCTAATGGCCCACAACCAGATTTGGAGGCTGCACTTCAGACTTTGTGAGGCAGTAAATGCAGATAAATGTGGTATTAAATAAAACGCATGGGCAAAGAAAAAGAGACAACTTAGACACTTATGGGGGAAATTGCTTAAAGAGTTCCTTTGCAGTTGTTTAGAGAAGTGTGTACTTCTGAATTGCACCAGCACAGCAGTTCCATGGCTGAGCGGTGCTGTATTATCTCCTGAGGCAAACCAGACATGTTGGTATTGATTCAGTAATTTTACCCAGTGTCTGTCTGGAGCTCTATACCCTCTTATCATACTTCAAAAGAAACCACACAATCATATTGCTGCTATGATTACATGACTGAAACACAGTTAATTGTTCATCTCTGCCTTTTTGTGAATTCCGCTGATAATTGAACAGCGATAGGGAAGTTTTGAACTGATGTTGGAGAAGTACTTGTCAAACCGGCTTGCAATTTATCTCTTTAATCAACACATATAGAGGACAAGTACTTCACTTTGAAATATATTATCTGACAATATGTGTAATATGTTGCCTGGTCTGTATGTTTTGTTTTTATGGAGCTGTTTCTCTTTGGCTGCAAGAATCAGTGCAGTGCTGTTGCTGCAATATTGTTTAGCAGTACCACTTTTCAAAATTGGCAGGTTCGTTTGCAGTCAACTGCAGAATCATAGCAGAACCCTGAAGTAGAGAATTTAGAGTCCTCTGCCTAAGCAAGCATGGCCACAGCTTGCTAATCCCATTTTCTGAGTTTGGACAAGTTGTCTTCTCTGTGTTATTTTTGTTTTGGTTTGTAAGCATCACAGCAGTGTCTTAATATTTTATGATAGGATTCATATAAAGCAATCACTTAGTGTTCCACTTGAAATTAGATTTGACTTGGATTTGAAATGTGTGACTTCTGGCTTCAGTAAAGGAAAAGGGTTTATGTTTGACATGGAGAAATGTTAATTAGAATTATGACAAGCCTTACCACACTGGATAACTGTGTTTGGAATGATTTCTGACAGCACATGACAAACAATGTCATTTTAACTCCTTATTAAATGCCCATCAGCACAACTGCATGGCATATTCAGCAATACTAATTATGTTAAGAGTACAGGCAACACTGCATGACTCTCAATGGACAGACTTAGTTGTTTTTGTTTTTTCTGGAGCCACAAAAAGTTTTGTGCATTTTTTTTTATGCAGTAGCACTCCCCAAGACCTGCAAACAAGCTTTGATGTTTGAAATAGGTGGAGAATTAACATAAAGTAATATTAATTAGTTATTGCTATAATGTCAAAAACAATGTGAAAACAAAGCATATATTATTATATACTGCACTGAGATGCTTGTTTTCTACATTGATAATCTAGATACTTGACTTGAACATAGTTCTATATTTACCACCTTTAAACTGCAGTGCCAGACGTGTTCGTAGGAATGACAATTACTGTTTTACCTACACTGTGTGATGCTGGTTTTAGTGTTTTCAAACACTACAGATGTATATTTTCTAGCTTTATGTTCTACTTATGTAGGTATTTTAGACATTTTTTATAAACTGCAGTTCTGCAGCTGAAAATTAATGAATTTATCCCTTAGCTCAAGATTGCAGTACTACATGCATTATTATCGTTTGTAATAAAAAAAAAAAAAAAAAAAAAAATCTCCCTGAGGCTACATCTGCTATGGTCCCACATTTCCCTCTAATACTGTTGTTGCCATAATTTTAATTTTCTCTTGACATTATTTATTCTCAGAGGCATTTTAATTAAAGGAACGAAAAAGTACACTACCTCCTGCTCAAAAGGTAATGTGACAGTATTTGCTTGACTCACTGTGTCCATTTATGCTTGACTGTTAGTACATTCCTCACTCGTACTGTGAGCTTTTATCCCAAATTCTATCAATCTCCCCTTGCATTGATAATTCATGAAAGCTTCAGAGATAACATCCAAGGTTCTTTTTTAGGTTGCTGCCATTTGTTTTTTATGTGTCCAAGTGTGCACCATGGGTTTATGCTTTGTGCACATGGACAATTCTATTGTGACTCATGCTTCATTGCAGCCTTTTCGTCACATCATTGTTTTACTCGGAAACCTTTTATGAAGTTCATATTGTTAGGGGACTTGGAGACCATCAGCACAATTGGCAAAAGCATAATGAATGTTTCTCTATGTTCTGCTCTCTCATGGCCAGTTTGGGCTTGTGAAATGGTGCAAGATGCAATGAAGCTCTTTGTCTTGGCTGAAAATGATCGTTATTTTAAGCATAAATGGACCAAGTTCAGCATTAAATAAAGCTCTGGACACATGAACAGACAAATCAGCTGTCGGTAAATTCAGATTTATTTTTGCATTTCAAAATATTTCCAGTCAAAAAAAGGATTTTACATTGCGCATTTGTTGTCAGGAGAAGCAGGTGATGGGGACAACTGAAGGGGAAATCACATCAACTGGAACTCATAGTGCATTAATCATAACAGTGCAAAGAGAACCGATTCTTATATGTAAAATTGGGTGAAGAAATATGTGGCTGTGGTTAGCCATATATTTTAAGCAGGCATGTTGACAACTAAATAACATTAACTTTCAAAAGTGATATATAGAATCCCAATGGATGAAAGTAGCTGAAGGTCACAAAGATCAGGGGCAAATGCAAGTACAAAATCCTGCTTATGAGCTTTGACAATGTGCAGGAGAGCGGAACTCCAGTGAGCAAGAACCTAATTCAAAGTAATTTCATTCTATGGGGAGGAAGGGAGTCAAAAGCTTCTGCTGGTCACTTGTAACACAGGCTGATGGCTATTAAACAGCACGCATGTATTGTTAAGAGGTCTACACCTGCTGGATTTTTCTGGGAAGCCATTTGAACAGGGTCTTGCACAGCTTTTTGCTTTTCACCTTTGACTTTGTCAAGTTCTTGATGATGAGGTTTCTGAGCAGGCTGAAGTTTACGGGCTGTGGTATGTGCACGGAGAAAGCATTATTTCCCCCTGCTAAATGGTTCAGAACCTCCAAGAAGCGTCTCTCCTGCTGCCTGAAGTCGTATTCCACACTGGACAGACACACAGACAGCCCAAAATCACCCCCCCCCCATCCAAATAAACACCGATGTAAAATACCATCAGATACATCAAACAGCACTTGCCAGAGAATGTAATGAATGAGCACTTCGACATGTCAGATCTCCATTAACGGCTAATTTTTTCAATAATGCATAGGGCTTTTTAAAAAGTGAAATAACACAGTGATGTGGGAAGCGCTGTGTGTGTCAGATTTTAAAGTGGTTGATTGCTTTGGGCAATAAGCTGTTTCCCAGCAGGGTGCCATTTTTTCTGAAGGTACACATGTCTTGTTTGAATATCCTTATCTTCCACTTGGCCTTTAAGGATCAGATGCCAACACACACCAGTCAGCAAATCAAGTTATGCAACACCTTCTTGTCATGCAAAAACGGGTTTGAAAATAAGCAGATCAAGGGGAATGTTTTGAATATTTCAAGATAAAGACCATTTTAGGTTTTTCTTTGTAGAGTGTAAGGCATATTTTTTTCTCCCAAAAAAGATAATGAGAAGACTTTTAGATTTCTCAGCCTCTCTTAGCTTCATTTCCACAAAGTGTTTCCGGGATAATAGTTAGGATTTTTATTTTTCTATTGCCTCCAACTGATGCAACATCTCATCTAATGGGTGCAAACCAAGCGAGAACTACTACTGCATGATAAGTTTTAACATCTTCCAGCAAATCTGGTAAGATATGTGCATAAGCATTTCTCAGACCACCGTGAAAAGATCTGTCCTTCTCTGTCTTTAATTTGTTTATTTTTATTGTCATACAGGCAGACTTAAACTGGTGCGTTACTATCAAATATCAAAATGCTTACTCTCTAATTCTAAGAATATGGCTTTAAATATATGATAAATGGTAAATTAAATATGATAAATTGACATTGCCCTCAAAACTCTTCTCATCTCATCTGCTAAAATAGTATCCTTTGTGCAGTCAAATCACCTTGCCTGCAAATTTACAATGACTTAAGGAAAGTCATGCATCGGCATGACTTTTTTCCTCTATGCTTGCCTGAATTTTACAGAGTTTATCTTAATCTCCATAAATCTGCTGTGTGAATAGATTGAGTCCCATACAGTAAGTGCTTAAATGTGACATTTTTTCCAAGAGATTTATGGTGTGCTCAGAGAGCAAAATGTAATCTCCCTATGTATTCTAAGCAAGAAACAAATGAGTAGCACAGCATTTTTTTCATTTTGGTAAGCTGCCCATACAATAAGTCATTAATTTTCAGTGGAGTGAAGTGAGCCGCCTGGCAGAGAACTGCTTGGCAGCTGAGATGGCAAGTGGGCTTAACCTTGTTGCATTGTGCTTCTGAAACCGTAAATGAAATCTCTATGTTGAAATTGTCCTTGAAGTAAAGCGATTCGTGTTCCTGCTGCCTTGCGTGTCAGAGTTGGGCAAAACAAAGAAGCTACGCAAAAACACTGTGTTCAGCCTGCAGAGTCTGATCATAGAGATTTTTCTGAGTTTCATAAAACTCATTTTATGCAACATTCCATTTTGTCTGGCCAAAATAAACAACCAACCAGCTGCAATTCTTATAAAATATAGTAATAAAACTTTTTCTTTAACCTCCTCCAAACAATAACTCACATGGGATTGTAGGCCAAACTGATTTTCATTATCAAATAAGGGCCTCCCATAATCAACACCACGAGTAGTGCCACAAGGTGATATGTACAGTATATTTGTTTAGCATAGACTGAATTTATTCTGCACTGATCACTTGCATGCAGACAAGACTGGAAATGTCTCTGTTATCTCACCTGTAGACAATACAAGCAGTCTTCTGGCAGGTTGTGCAGTTGTTGAGGTCCTGTCCTGTTTTGAAGTATCGCCCACTGAAATAAAGAAAAGTAAAATTGTGTGAATACTGTGAGTAGCTTCCAAAACTCTCATTCCCTCCTATTCTCCTCTCTGTCTGGTCTTCATTCAGGACTGTCGCTGATGGCAGTGATGAGCTGTGTAACGTGCATTGTGTCAGACAGCAGTCGGTTATTAGGAGCTGGTTATTCTGAAACATGACCTCAGAGGCAGTCGCAGCTTATTAGCACACTACAGTGGATGAGAATGACTGGCAGAGACACGTTGCCAGAAGGCCATTTTAATTCCTGTTATTTGTCCCAGAAGACTTATATGGCTAAATAAATCTCTGCGAGATGTGCCCTCTTGAAATGCCCAAGTAGGTTTCTGTCACACCGAGGCAGGCGTCAACAAACCTGTTTGCAAACTTGTAAGAGCGTTACAGCTTCAGATCATTGCGCCATGAACCCTAATTTAGAGCACATGTAGTGGCCACAAAGACAGCTTTGTAACATATTGACATTGTGGTTGCCTTCATGTAGGATTTATGTTGTATTATATCATGTCAGTGTATGCAATGAATTGAGCCAATCATAATTTCTTTCTCTTATTAAGGCTTGATTTGGTTGGACCAATGCAGATAGTAGTTTGATATCATCAATATGTCTTCAGGTGCAAACTACAATTCATTTTAAACAGCTGAGTGCTTCTGTCGTAAATTGTTGTTGCCATTTCATTAATGCAATAACCAGCGATTTCTCCACTGAATTACGATGAATATTTGTATGATTAAATACACACACACACACACACACACACACACAAATTTGTTTAGACTGAAAAACAATCCAGTTTGCCAATGAATCCCCAAAGCCACTGAGTGGTTCCAGTAAATGCAGGTGATGACTCAGTGGAAAGCCAGAGATCAGCATGACAGCTTTTAAAGTAATTCCCTGGACCAAATTCTGGCAGCTGTACCTGTTCTGGATGGATCGTAGAATTTTAGTCATTCAGATGTGACCCTTTAGATTGAAGATTGTTAGTTCAAAAGTGCCAAATGTTTAGTTAAACTCTAAGTTGGATATAAAGCACGCAAGGTATATGTAACACAAGTGAACCATAACACTAATGATAATGAGATATTTCAGTACAGAAACCAGCATCGCTGGTACTACATTGTTCTGTTTGCAAAACAAAATCCCAACCACACACACACACACACACACACACACACACACACGCAATCTCTTACCTGCTGCTGGGAGTGTGGCACATCTCCAGGTCATGGATAATGTTCAGCAGAGTAGTGATCCTGTCCTTGTTGGCTGCCAGACTGGCCTCCACAGTCTCGAGCCTCTGCTGCAGGGCTGCTGATTTGCAGCACCGTGGGGAAGGAGGCAGCAACAGGACCGCATCAGCTGGGTGCGAGTGCGCCAGGCTGGAGTCCTCTGGGCAAGGCTGAGGGGGAGCGGGGCTAAACTTTGAATCCACTCTGACGACTGCCTCCGCCTCGCAGGACTTGGGTCGGGGCTTGAATGCCAAGTGCATTGTTGCTGAGTGCGATATGGAATTACGCTCAGGGCCTGTGTGCGTGCCAAGCTCCCCCTCACTTTTGAATGGGGCCGGTGCGGTGAAAGAAAGCCCTGGACCTGATCGTGGTAGTGACGTTATATCTGTACCAGAGTTTTGGTGGACGGAAGACTGGGCGATAGGATCGACATGTGCTCTAGTGTTTGACGGGGAAGAGCTAATGCAGTTTGTTTGTGCTATGACAGAGGGTGTTGAGTAACTGGGATGCGTCTCTTTATCTACACTGGATTTAATACTTGCATGCCTGGCTGAGGCAAATTGTTCTGTATTTGAATGTGCCTCCTGGGCCTTTCTTACTGGTGGGCAGGGAGCACAGGGTCCCTCCTGCTCTGATTTTGTGCCTCCTTGATGACGTGCAAGCCTTTGTTGTCCTGTGTTTATGCCACCCTGCAGACAAGAGCTGCTTGACTTAATTAGGGAAATGTAATTCTGAAGGTTAGTGACCTGTGATAGATCTGAATTTTCATGGTCCTTTGACTCATGCACAACTAATTCATTGATTAGATTATCATAGAATTTGTTTTTGTTTTTATCAGTAAATGATTCAGTACTGGGATTCATCATTGTTTTAGCATTTTGGGTGCCCACATCACTTCCTCTGTTATGACTTTGTGACACGTTTAGCTGCTTAGATAATGTGAGTGGAGCTGTTTTGGAGTTGTTATCCTGATTGAAAACAGGACACACAACAGATTGATTATTGGGTTGAGTTCTCACGTCTGTTGCTTGTGTGTGACCAGGTTTGTTTTTGTGGGCTGTTTTGATAAGTTGACGTTTTTCTTTTTTTGTGTCTGACTGAAGCAAAGTTGTACTTGAAGCAGAGACATGACGTTGGTTTTCTGCAAATGTGGATGATGAGGAGCTAGCTGTAGATGGCGCACTTTTCAGACTTACGGAAGAGTTCCTGAGGGCGATACTTTTGTGTAGAGAGCTGCTACATATCAATGTGGAACTGGGAGTTGCACTTGAACGCAACCGACCTCTTGAGTGTAAGGGTTCAGTTGCACCTGATGTTGTGTTTAGAGATGCTGTAGATACATGAAGTGTAGGTGCAGAATCTGAGGAGTTAGGCTGAAGTGGGTGAATTTCTCTTGTCACAGATTTAGCATTATGTTTAGTGCTGGCATGTGTAGTTTGACCTGAAGTATTGTTATGATTCAAAGTGCTCGGCGGAGCAGCAAAGTTGGGAAATGAAGTTGCTTTAATATCAACTTTTGAGGATAGCTTTTCTTGTGGTCTCTGATCTGGATCAGGTGAAGTCCACTGTGTATGCTGTGCTGTTGTTTCTGCTTTATCAGCAGCGTCTGACGCATTGGTTGCTTTTGATAAGGTGGGGCATTTCGGAGTCATTTGTGGGCTGTCACCCGTGTTTGTCGCGATGTTTACTTTGTGCGCCGAGTGCAGCGGCATGGTTTCATGTTGAGCATCAGCAACATTAGCAGGTTGATGTTTTGTGGACATGAGTGCAGTGTTAACAGTCAGGGTTGTTTTGGGTGTGTTGGGTTTGGATGTGACTCCAGGACCCGCGGCTGTAGTGTACGGATGAGAAGGTGGCGACAGAGTCTTTTCGGGTGTGGCATGTACAGATACACATACATTTTGAGGCACATTATGTTGTATAGAGTTGTGTTGCGATGTCTCGTGGAGCTTAGAGTAGGTATGTGAATGTGGGTTGTTTGGCTTCGTAGCTGTGGCCATCTGTGGGGTCAACGCGAGACTCGTTGGTCGGGGAATCTTACTGTCCTGTGGTATTTTTGCAAAGGATTTTGAGCCGACATCGTCTTGTCTTGTTTCAATAGTTGCTTTTGTGACGGTGACAGTTTTAGTATTGAGGATGGTTGTGGGTTGGCTGGATGTCTCATCACCGGCAGCACATGCCTGTGACAAAGTGACCAGATTGCTTCGAGAGTGCACTGGGCATGCAGGGTGTGGTGTTTTTCTGTACCTTAGTTTTTGTTAAGGTATAATGTTTGTGGAGTGACTGTAATGTGTGTGCTGTTGTCTCTGTTTGCGATGCTGTCAGGGATTTGATGCTGGGTTGACCTGAGGTCTCTGTTTCTCTCAGTATGGTGCATCTGCGTGGTGAGGGCAGATTTTAATGGGCAAGCATCACCAGCAGGCCTTTTCTCCCCCAAGGTGGCAGCCCCCGTGCCTACAGCCTGTCTCCCACCGCAATGGCTGCATATTTTTTGTGGCACACAGAAAGGTCGGGCAGCAGATAACAGAAGCGTTTTCCCAGATTGCTCCGCGCGTTGACCTTGCAGTGCGGTTTGGTCTCTTCCACACCAGGTTGCACTCTTTCCAGGCTGTGCTTCATCGTTATCCACGCTTATTCCACCGATTGCCTCTGAATCTACCACGCTACCATTGGTGTAGCGGGTGGCAGCTTTCAGTCTAGGCCTGATGTTGGTTACATTCCCTGCAAAGTGTGGGTTGGTCTTGATTGCCCTGGCATAGCAATAAGTCCCAGTACTGTTGTTCTGACTGCAGGCCACATCCTCAGAGGCCTCACCTCCAAGAGCTTTGAAAGTCACTTCCTTTTTGGTCTTGGCTTCCCCACTTTTGTGTTTTAAAATAGCCCTTTTCTCCTTGTCACTCTTTGTTAGCGGTAATATCTCCTTGTACTCCGTTTCCTTGGTGATATAGCTGTTGGGTGTTTGAGTAATGCTATCTGATGGCGTGGAGAACGTATCAGTTAGCTGTACACTGTGCTGGGTAGGTGGCCTGCTTATCCCGGGGGACGTCTGAACACCAACGCTGCAATGAAGCCCCCACGTCTGCAGCAGGGCTCCTCCGGTTCTGTCTCCTCCTGTCGTCTTCAAACCACGCACTCCCACCAGAGCAGGGACACCTAAAACCGGAACTGGAGTCGTCAGGTCAGCCGCTCGTCTCCCCATCCCTCGTCTGATCGGCTCAAAAGTCTGAAAGTTCAAGAGAGCGGCAGCGTTTCCACACCATTACATCCCTCCTAAAAAGTAAGAGAGGAACAAGTTTACAGTGAGAGGCATGCGTGGTGGCACGGTGAAAGAAATCCATGAGTAAGCAGGACAAGTTGAAACAATGCACAGGGCTAGAGCTGACTCAAGGAACTACTGCTGAAATGAAAGTTAACTGGAGTTGTCAAAACATCAGTTGCAGCTTGTAGATGAGACCGAAAAAAATTACGCACCCACTTTCAAACTTCTCTGACACAGTGGAGTAGAAATAGGAATGGGAATCTGTTAGTGTCGATAATGAAAGGAGACTGTTGCTCTGAAAACAAGTGTTCTATATTATATTAGCATTTCAAACATGTGGCACAGCTCCACTCTCGATGTCTGAAAGCACACGGAATAATTTATTTGCGGGATAAAATTCAAAACATAGCGCCTGTGGTGAACTCTCTCTCCTCGCTCGTCGTAATGTCTGTCACAGCAACGCTGCCTCCAATCTGCTGTCCTCCACATTCATCTCACCTTGGAAAGAGGCCATAATGTATACACTGATGCTACTGTACAGACTTCATTAAGCTTTGTGCGCATTTAACTGGAACACCCTTTCTCTGAGGGGGCACTGTGTGTGTGTGTGTGTGTGTGTGTGTGTGTGTGTGTGTTGTCCATGCCACCCATGAAATCACATGTGCCAGTTTTCTTGTGTGTGCAGGAGGTCATTTTAATGATTTACGCGACAACAGTTCAGCAGTCGACAACAGGGCCAAAATGTGGATTATTTTGGCATATGAGCAGGCATTTCATTATTATACAGCAAAATATCCAGCATGGATGTGTATGCGTGTTTGTGTGTGTGCATGCGTTGATTTATGACAAAAATGCCAGGCAAACACATTCTGACAAGGCTTCCTTCCTCCTCTTCATCTTCCCCCAGCAGCCTTCATCCAGGGATGTCAAAATTGCAAAAAGAACATTTAGTCATCCTTAACTGTAGGGACTATTATTTTGGTAGTTGTCATCCAATGTTATGTGAGCTCAGTCAAGTGACCTATGTCTATTGTCACTGTGTAACGCTTAGTGACAACTGTCATGCCCAGTTAATACACCATTAGATCCCCCTTTGTGGTGGAGAAAAAACATACTTCTGCAGTGCCACACACTTAAAAAAAACATAGAACTAAAAGGAACAAAGGCAGAGTAAACACAATGTGTATCTGTGATTCTGGGTAGCAGACATACCTGAATGTTTGTTCAATCCTGCTGAAAGATGTCTTGTTTTCCTGGGTCCAAATGTCAGGAGCCACTTTTCCCCTTTCTGTTTTATGTCCTCCTAGGTCCTCAAGGTTTGAAGTGTCTTAATACTATAAATCCTTTTGTTGGTAGGATTCGATCTCAGAGGGGTCTGCAGGTAGGCAGTTCTGAAAAGCAATGTTGCTTAATGAGCGCTCCTTTCTAATGCTCAGCTTCTGAACTAATCTGCCTTTTTATTGATCTGGCATGAAACCAGGCTGTGTCCTCACTGTATCCCCTTCTCCTCTTGTTTTGGTCCTGCAGCTCCCATGCTCACTCAGTAATCACAACACAGCAGTATGCTACAGTATGCTGCCCTCCAAACCCACTCTGTCCCACTATGTCTTGCCTTTTTTTTTACCTCCTCCTCTTCCTCCTCCCTCTCTTTCTCATCCCCTCTCCCTCTCCCTCCCTCTCATTTCTGCCACTATCCACCTTCCCAGAATGTATGCATCCTGCTCTACAGCTGGGTGGAGAAAGAGAGCAAGGGAGAGACAGAGAGAGAGAGGGAGAGAGGAAGTGACTTGCATCAGTGGGGAAGGGACTGTGTGTAAATTACCACGTGAGTTAAAAAGCAGAAAAAAGACAACTGACAACTGGTGAAACAAATACAAATAAACACAGCTGCAGTAGGCTGAGGAGGCAATAGAATAAAATAACAATGAGACAGCAGTTTTACCAGAACCACATTTCTTCTGGAAAGCCCCACTACTTCATGCTGCATTTTAAAACATGAACAATTGAAGTATTTCCAAGCTATCAATGACATCAGAAAAAATGAACGTCACACATGTGCATTATCTGGAAATTCTCAGTAGCGCTTCATTTGAGATTTACATGTAAATGTAAATTTAGTCGATCTGCTGTCAACCAAACCTGCTACATAATATCTGGACGGATACAAAGCTGGCCTCATCTTATGTCAAATTAAGTGTAGAAAAATAAGCATTTATTCATAATTAATTCATTGTTACTTGACTTTTTTACATTAACTGTTTTACAGTTGGGTATATAGCATGAGGCTAATTCGTAGTGTACAATATTGTCAGACTGACAGCAAGGGCAGCATTTTTCTTCTTTTCTTCTAAATTCTGCACAGCTATTTGTCATCTGCTGTGTGTGAGCTCCTACCTGGACTCACTGTGGTCAATACCTGTTTTATTTTGAAATAACTTTGCTTATGTATCTGTTGTTTTTTTACTTCCAGCTTTCGAGTCAACGCCTCCATGTTTTCACCTTCCTCCACCTGAGCTGTTCTTCCCTGTTGTCTTTGTAATCCTCTCTGTCTTGGACTGCCTGACTGTTTAGGATCCCTTTGACCCAGCCCGCCTCACCTCCTAGTCATTGTTGCGTGTTTAACTTTGTTGCCACTGATGAAAGAGGCAAAGTTAACTTAAGTGAAACAAATGAACTGGGCTACATCTGTTACATCCAGTCCAAATATAACACCACGACATTTTATTTAAAAAAGCATAGCCAATGGAAATTGTTTTCACACAGTAATTCCATCAACAACAAATAGCAGTTTAAGTGAATTTGCAGTATCCATTTTGCAACTCTTGGCCAGTACGAAGACGAGGTGAGCTCTGTCAGACTTATGTGAAAGCAACAGTCATGGCAAAAGTCAGTGAAAGTCATTTCAAAGTTTGCAATTGGAAAAAAACTGCCATGTTTTACCTCAAGATGCCTGAGTGATTGCACTCAGGTTCCGTCAGTGCAGCCTTGGAAAACATGAGGCTGATTTTGTGGAAAGAAAATTCTTCTGTAGCCTTGAGGTGATTACACAACACTGGAACAATGAAAATGCCTACTGTGCCTTAATAATGTTTGATTGCGTTTTGCTTTTATTTATGATAATAGTTGGTATTAAAGTGTATAAATATTAGAAATTAGTTTCTTTCTCTTTCTTTCCCTCATATTCAGTCTTTGTCTGACTCAATTGTCTGTGATTGATGTACATATCACTACTGGATCGACAATAGACTTACAAGTCAAGATTTTAGACACCTGAAAAAGGGTTAAAGGCCACTAGCGAGTTGTGCAAATATGAACAAGCAAGGAGTACCATGTTCACTGCAGGTCCAGGAGTTACTCAATGTGTTAAGATGTTGAATCCACCATCAAACATGCTCCATGTTGAAACAGCTGAAACATTATTTCTTACTGGAAAAACTTTGATTTCAGTCAAAGCTAGATGACACCTGATTTGCAAAATGTTTAATCATGCAAGATCAGAGAGGTTTGCACATTTTCATCATGATGGTGAGTAGGGAATGTGGCATGAAGGAATCTACTGAAAAGGACTTTTGAAAGCAAATCCTTTCACATTTTCATAGAAGATGTGGTGGTGCTGATTATGTTAAGTTGGTTTAAAAACATGCAAGTGAAAGGAAACAGGATTTATTTAAAGCTGAAAAAAGGCCACTGAGGGACAGATGATCATTTTTAGTTTTGCATTAGAAGAACAGGTTATTTTTGAAAACAGGGAATAGTGAAAAGTGGATTCCATCATTTTGATAAAAAAAAAAATACAAGGCATACAGTTGTTTTTAAAAAAAATAATCTTATCGTATTATTAAAGAAAGTAAAGATGAAAAATAATATATTTGCAGATCCATAACTTCTACCTTATACAGGTGACGTGGGATGTGTGATCAATATTTTACGGCCTATTTAATATTGACATATTGGCCATTAATTAAATTACCACTCCATAGAATGATGCATTGTTCAACCCAAACTCGTACAAATAAGTGAATAAATTCTTCTAAATATCCTCATATCCGGTATCCTTTCTTCATACACACACAGAAGAATGTAGGATAGTATTTTCTTGTGCTGAACAATCTGGGTCAGTTGCCAGTTTTGGCTTTTATCAGTAGGTGGCAGCATGGCTGGAGAGACGGACTTGGAGTACAGGAGGTGTGAATGAATGATTCCTCCATTCCACAGACAGATGGAGCCCTTGTTGCAGACATCAACAAACTCCTGCTTTCCAGACAACATTAACAATGAGAACTATGTGCCATGTCGCTGACCCATCACCTCGAGCTCAGTGTGGAATCCTTTTAGTTTTGTAGGTGGCCTATCACTGTTGGATTAGTGTGTTGCTGTTCTATTCTTTCTACTCAGTCATAAGGTCAGCTGTGTGGTTGAAGATCCATTTCCCTTAAATTTTACCATCTGTTTTATTTCAAGTTAACCTCGGGATGCACATGTGTTGCAACAGTGTTCCTTCCTGCTAACAATAAACAAGGATTCTTGGCTGAGTTGAACTTGTGATTGCGCAAATGTTATACAGAACTTCCAAGCATTGCAAGGAACAGAATGTTTCTGGCCAGAGATTTCCAGTAACACTTAAACAACAGTCCCTGTTGCCTTGATTCCTGGATTAATGGGCTATTCCATTCCTAAAGAAAGCAATCTTTATCTTCATGACAATAAAAAATACATTGTCACTTATTCTTGTTACATTAACAATCAAATCGTTCCTAAATAATAATATAGAAAAAAACTTTCCAAGCCTGGGCATGTGTTACTTTGAAATCAATTCATTACACGACTTAAGATATTTAAGAAAAAAGTTTATTTGTGACTTATAAACAAAACACGTTACCAGATTGAAATCATAAGTATCACTATTATCACCTTTTACAATGATAAGCAGGTGTACAAAAAAAGTTATTAACAGATCTGCACTGTCACAGTCGACTGGTGTGTGTCACTCATTGCCACAGCCAGCGACTGAGGAACATTCACTATACACAAGCAGAGAATACATCAACTTTACTTTTTTTTCTACCATTTTATATATTTTGATGTTTTTTCCTTCTTTTTCTTTTTTTCTCTACTGGGAAAGGAATAGATATGGAGGGTGAGTAAATGATTTTATTTCACGACAGTGTTTGTTTGATCATCATTTCAAAGCTCAACACAAGTTTAAGAATTGTTTTTTTTCTTATCTATGAAAATCATATGGGTAAAAACAGAAAAAAGGCATTTCTTAGCATAACACAATAGCATTATGTATATCTAGAAGATTAAATTCATTTTCAACAGGATAAAAAAATGTGATTCTTTCAGGTTTTTCCACAAATTACTGTTTGCAATAGAGTATATGTATGTATGGATGATTGCGGGTTTTTCAATATGTATGTGTGTGTGTGTGTTGTCTTTGAGAATGTGTATCAGAGGTATATGTATTCCAATACGCATTTCCCAGTGGAAAAACATATCTATGTATATATATTATCTATATAGTATCTGTTTCCTTTTGCTTATAACATGCAAACAGCCACTTGGTGATCTGACAGCACAGAAGTACACCTGAAGGACAGGGTAAGGGGGGAGGAAACGTGTGCATGGGGTGTGGGGGGGATTGAGCCTGATAGCAGCACCTACAGTATATACCCCTACTGTGACTGGTAATACAATGGTCTAAAAGAAGGAACACTGAGGTGAGATTTTATGACACGTTTCATCATGTTGTGGCCATTCCATTCCATTCCTGTTTGCAACAGTCTTTCTAATCCACACTCGATCTGAGTTTTCGTAATGTCAGGCCCAAATGAAGCCCATCACTTCACACAGGTCACACTTGGGTTACTGCAACATTTCTTTGACACGGCCCTTCACAGCAGCAGTACAGCAAATAAATGTATAATTTAAGCTTTTTTCTTGCTTTCTGGTATCGTCTTTCATGCTGTTACCTCTCAGTGGTGCGCTGTTGACAATGTTAAGTGTGTTTCGCTTCCATTAACTCATAAGAACCCTCCCCCACCTTTTCCAAGTCAGTCACCCATGTCTTCCCTCTGCTGCTCAACAGCACTGCATTGATATTGTGAATGGTTTTAGTTGACCCCAAGTTGTTCAGTTGTCACTAATGACTTGCAGAGGAATATGTAGAATTCCACTGACTGTGCAAGACAGGAATGACTTGCACAATCCTCTATGTCGTAACTGCACACTACAATGACTGCTTTTTTTGCTTGTTCTGACTCTTCTCTCGCCCTCTTCATCTTGTCTCATTATATCCAGTACAGCATATTCTCAGTTTTAGGCTAACCTGTCAGATATCCTCAATACAACACATGGAACGAATGCGAGGGATGACAGAGCTGTCAACAATGAGCAATCAGAAGAGACACTCTGGCTGAAGCGCCTAAGCTGAGTTGAAGTTGAACCTAACAAAAGATGTGTGTGTGTGTGTGTGTGTGTGTGAATGTGTGTGTATACTGTGTGAATATGCAAACACACGACTGCACAGTTCACTGAAGGAGAGTGATTTGAACGCTGGCGTCCAACCATGTTGATCTGGAGAAACAGGAGTAGAGGGAAGAAACAGGCAGCGGGGAAGCGAATCCTACAAGCACTGAAGCGGTTGAGGCAGTGGTGCAGGGCCTGAAGAACAACTAGAGTATTTAACATTCAAAGACAGAAGTAGAGGGATCAGGCTTGAACAGAAATGAAGCAACAAGCAACTTTCCTGTGTCCCAGCCATATAATACACTCCCGTGTTAAGGGTGGCATCGGCCCTCAGTCTCGGATTTGGAGTTTCCAGAAAGGGGCGTGTGTTCTTTTAAGAGGACAGTTTGTGTGTTCTTGTGTACTGTATGTCTGTGTGAGTAAGAGGCAGAGAAAGTCAGTGTTGGTGTACAATGATGTGTGTGTCAGACTGGGAGTGTGCTGATACACAGTGGGATCAAGACCCCGTTGACCTGTGCCATATTCCAAGAGAGGAGGCAAGGTCAGGGGCCGGTTGCATCAGCTGCACGTAGGTTCCCTAGTTATATCCGAAGTAGCCACTCATACCGATTCACGCATTGCTAAAATATAAGCGGCAGCACCACAAAAATTTGTATTACAACATAACCTCAAGTAACAACTAAGTAGTTAAGCAAGCAATAAAGCAGGTGCAAATGATACAAAGTCACATAATTGCACTCACTAACAGTAAAGCAGGATTTTTTCTTTTTTTTCTGCACAGAGCACATTTTTTTTCTTTAGGAATCCCATGCCATTTTCCTGTTTAAAGGACCACAGCAGAGATTTTGAATGTTTCTGTCCATTTTCTACACATTTACTGACAATGTCTTTCCTTTTGTTCAGGCAAAACCTGGTACCCAATTAGTCCCATGCAGTGTAAATGCACAATATGCTGAGACTCGCTTGACAGATATATTCTATCATGTCTGTGTTTCGTTTCACCAAAATTACATTATTGTGACAGGGCAGTGCAGTTTTTAAATGAAGCTGCACTTGAAGCTGCTTGACGTAAAATAACGTAGACAACAATGAAAGCAGACGTTGCTTTAAATTTGGATGGATTGCTTATTGCAAAATTGTTTCAAGTCTCAGCTAATTTAATTTTGTGCCATAGTAGAGTCAGGGAAGCAACAACAGCTGCCTTGAAGGTTCGAAAAATACATCACAATTCCCAAATTTTCAAAAATGGTCAGCAATGATATTAGTTATAATACACTTTGTAGAGAATGTTCAAAAACTTACAAAAACTAGTGCTGTCCTTTTTAAGAGTCAAATTTGGATTCTATTTACTAATTGTAATTTTTATGCCAATCTAATCAACTACAAATCAAAGTGGTTTGTACCCATCAGCAAGGTAGTGCTCTTACTGATTAGCTACTCATCACTCCATGTTATTACTAGCTACAACCATAGAATTCCCCCCTCAATAACCATGGTCCAGTCGAATTTAATAACTTGCTAATTGCACATGAACTAGCAGTTCAAAATGCTCTAACCTGGGAACAAACTTGCGCATAGTTGGTGCAACCCAGTCCAGGTCCTCAGCCTCTGCAATGTGCTATGTTACACTGAAACAGAGCTTTTTATTCGAGTGTGGTCCTGTTCATCTCAGCCACCTCATTCTCTTAAAGGTGCTAATCTCATGGTACGTATACTGTATGTTGTCACTTTTTCATTTTTACTGTTTTGTACAAAAGACCATGTTTTCTGAATTTCTACAAGGCCTCCATAATACTGAAGAAAAAAGCCTCTCTTTTACTATTTTTTTCATTAAAATTTGGCTTTAACTTCACCTCCAACTGGGGCAGTCAAATGGGGGCTGTATAAAGACAGAGATGCCAACATGGGCAGCCTCAGCTGACAATGGTCAGATACAAATAGTACACCTTTTCAGGTGTTTTTGTTTTTCGTAATAAAAACCGGGGGAGGGGGGCAGCAAATCACAGAAAGTCTAACCTAATCCAATAAATTACTTTCTGTTTTAATTTGGTCCAGCCTTTAGATGAAGTCTCGCTACTAAGAACATTTGTTTACCATAAACCTTGGCCACAGTTATGGGCCAAATGAGCCAAGAAAGAGAGAGAAACATGTGTTTAGCAAGTTTGCATGGCGTGGGAAGCCAGGCCTGGTCTAATGAGGGTTTGGCCACTGTACAATGTCTATGCAAATATGGTGCAAAGAGGCTCCCTCGGTTCTACAGTATGCATTTAGCTTTTTTTCTGGCTCAGAAATTGGGATGATGGTTTGTTGGTAGCTCTGTTTTCAAGTCACCCCTTCCTCTCTAATCGTCTCCCCCCTCATCCTTCCCTTTCTCCTTTTTGTCCTTCTTGTCCTTCTTCTTCTTTTTCTTCTTCTTGGCCTCCTCCTTCTTGCCGAAGCTTATGAAGTCACCTTTGTCATCCACAGGGCCCGCGTCATGGCGAATAGAAATGATGGCTGGGGATCCAGGGATGATGAAGGCTTCAGGAGGAATCTCTCCTGGCTTCAGGGGTTGAGGAGGGCCGTAGCCCGGTCCGGCGCCGTATCTGAAGTGCCAGCTGTTGCTGTTGACTCCAGCGCCAACTGGGGGTGAAAGCTCTCCACCACCCTCTCCATCTACACAGGTATGAAGGGGAAAAAAATGACAGACAACATTTTATGGCTAGTGGTAAAACCTTTAAATTGATTTTGTATTAAGATTTAGATGAGGGAATAATTACCACTCTGTATAGACATGAAAGCTCATTTTTCAAAAACCGAAGTGTAAAGATAATAATATGAAGGTAGACCATTGTAACCTAGTCAGTATGAATAAACAAATCACATGGGTAAATTCTCAGACTGGATATTGGACAATTTGAATACAAAATATCTTAATTCCATTTCAGTTCAATTTCATTCAAGTCGATTAATAATTCATATCATATCATTAGATAAATACCAACGTTTCATTGTTTAAATTTATCCACATTCAACAAGTGAGCAGCACTGCAATTTACTCAGCAAGTTGTGGGAAGTGCACATCATAGGCCAAACTGTAAACTCAGTTCTCAGCTATACAACTGTGGAGGACTGTGAGGATTCACTTCCCTTGGCAGATGCAAGGTGACTAAAACATGACATATCTGTATTTTTATAAGCCTACATATGCAAAACAGAGCAAGAATAATAAAAAACCTGCCCCACTGACAAGTGTGTCACCATTATGCATATTTATGCAGGGACAGACTGAATAAAGTAGAACTCTTCACTTGACTTGTGCAGTATCATATCTCACCAATACATTATCATTCATATAAAAATGGCAATGGATCATAAAATCATTCTATTTCCTTCAGCCCAAATAAATCCTTATTACCTTTGGCATTGTTAATTCTTCTGCAATAACTGACCAGCTTGTAATGCATTGTTCCTTTTGTAGACCATATTCTTGAGATGTTCATAAATCTGACACATAAATGTAAGAAATAATCAAAATCAGGCAACAACCAACGGAGAAATAGCCTGACAATGGAACGATAGCCACAGGGAGTGGATATTTTCAGAACAGCAATTTGACTGAGGCCACCAAAGGGAAGACTGGAGGGGAGTAACCTTTAAACCACGGGAACGCTTAACTTGGCAGTGCATTTTATATTTGTATTTGGATGTTGGGAACAGCATAATCCTGCTACCTCACAGGAGGCCAGAGACACGGGTTCAACCTTTAGTGTTTGTCATGCATTGTGTCTTGGATGTGACAGAGAAAGGAAGCCAGACAGCAATTAAAAAAAACACACAAAAACTATAATCGAAAAAAACATCGGAGGATAGGATCTATATATAGAGAAAATTAGTATGTAAAGCGAAAATAAGACAGCTATTAAGGTCAAAAGGTTACAGAGGATGTTACATGAAATGAGGAGAGAGAGAGAGAGAGAGAGAGAGACTAAGGAAAACGGGGGTGGGCGGGTTCTGCACACACGGTGCTCTCAGGCCCACACCAGTTCCCGCTGCGCTGACCTACTTTCAGTCTGGATTTTATTTAGATCAAACACGAGCCCTTGCAAAAAGATTCTGTTTGATTTTTTTCCCCTTTTAGGCTATTTATGAAATTGCTGGAGCGTTGAAATAGTTTCCACCACTGTCCCATAGGGAAGTACACTATTTTGAAAATAGATGCTGTCCATAAGCACAGTATCCATACTGAATCCCCACAATGATTTAATCGAGTATGAGAATAAATGACATGTAATAAGAGCTGAGGAAATAGACACTACCACACTTGTTAACAGATAGCTGTATATTGCAGATATACAATATACTGACCTCAAAGAGTACAGGACACCTTAGGCAGAGCACCGTTATGTATTATTGAACCATGACTCACTGCAAATATACTGTATTAGCTGATGCAAATATATGATGCTTTAAAGAACCAATGTTTTCGATTCAGCAAGAGAGGTCAGACACAGTACTGTGGCATTTAGTACCACAGGAACATGAGAACACAGACAAACATAAATAATTTGTTTTGTGCTTGCAAAAATAGCACAATTCATTTTTAACCCAGATGAAAAATAGCATATGAAAGACCTGGATAAGAAAATTAAAATCGTAAAGCTCCATATCCAAAATCCAGATTTTTCTTGGCATTGGTTTTCACACATTATTTATATATTAAAAAAAGAAAACAACTGCAGCTAATTGACTTACTTAACTGGCTATAATTTAGCTTGTTTAAGGATTACTTAGTGTCAGATGTTAGCATCATATGTTACCATTAGTTAAGTTAGTGGTGTAATGCTAGTCTGTTTCTGAGGATTATGACATTTGATGGTATGATCTGTCTGCGTTTAATCTGGGTATTAAATCCAGGAAGAGGTTCTGCTGTATGAAATAAGTCCCATTCAGTTGCCATCAATGGTTAGACAGGGAAGATTGCTTCTCATGTGGAGGAGGACAAATGCTTAGAATAAACTGAATAGAGAGCTGGTGAGGTAAAGGCGTTGTGAAGAATATTGCGAGGCAGAATCTGGATGATCCTGTTGAGCCAGTGATGCAGTGCGTTGCACTGCTGCAAACAATGCACCTCCATTTTATGTAACTGACATATCATTTCCTGTTAGTGGACGCTGCTGTTTCATGGAAAGGGATTTCATGCTCCCCCTCTATGCCTGTTTAGATTATTGAATAATTTGTGGTGCAGTGTTGAAGGTGAAGGAGTACACAAAACAGAGTTTTTGCTTGAGGCAAAGTCAAGGGTTCATCCTCTGCAACAAAGTAGTATTGACTTTTGATTTTGTAGAAATGTGACAGGAATTTCTGAGATATCTTCAATTACTCAAAAGTTGAAGACATAATGTCTTAAAATTTCGTCAGTGAGTCATCTAATGGTTCCGGCCAGACCAATACAACTGGACAATGTATCATGATAGACTCAACAAGAGAAGCTCTCTCAAAGAGTAAGAGATGATCACTTTGGCTGTAAGTGAAGAAAACAGGACCATTTTGGCAGTTTTCTTTTTTGGCCTATGTACAACCGAGGGGGCTCGAGTGGTTCACATGCCTACACATGACCACCTGTGCTGAAATCCCATGTGCTCGTGTCACGTCTAATCAAGTAAGTATTGTCTCATCGTCTCGGGACATCCCAGGGTTTTCTGCACTGACACTGTGACAAATCTAAACCCCTGACATTGTTAATTAGAGTCCTCACCCAGGTATTAATCCAGGTTGTGTGTGTGTGTGTGTGTGTGTCATGCCACAGCTCAGAGGAGTTGGTACAACTAGGGTTTTGCCACCTCTGTGCTGCTGTTGCTCTAACATGGAGGATTATTTGTAACTCGTAAACCGTTGCTTCAGATTGGCCAGTATTTCACAGCAAATGTGTGTCTGAAATGGATTATGGCATGGCTTCTTGAGATGAGGTTGCCATGACACCTGAGGTGTAGATATGTGGGTATTTGAAGTCTCGTTTTGTGTAACATGATGTCCTACATTCAAAGTAGGCTATGTTATTTTCTTCCTAATCTAAGATACTTTTCCATCTGAAATGAATCCCTCTGGTGGTTTGTAACACGTCCACAAATGTCACAGTCGTGTGGTGCCTGAATAAATACAGGCAGTAGGCTACATCACATGTATTGTGCATGAGACACATCAACCTAAACCGGTCTTTCTTACATTAGTTCCTCTAAATTACTGCATGCCCTCTTTTCCTTCTTAATACCTGCCCTTGCCGAGTCCCTGTCGCCTCTCTGCTCCCCTCCTCCTTCCTTTTTTTTCTGTCTCTAAATCTTCCATTCAGAGATATGAGTGGTTGCTATGGAAACTGCCTTCGCCCACTCCCTGCTGATGGAGGGTGCGGCTGCTGCAGCAATCTCTCAGTTAGACAGTGTTGCCAGGCAACAGGTCACATGGCGTTCCCTAGCAACAACACTACTGCGGGAACCTGCCAATCCTCTTAACCTTTCTCTTTCTCCATCCCCCCGCACCTTGCTTCTCTCTCTCTCTCCCCCTGTACGTCTCCTCTACTCTTCTTCTCCAAAATTTATTTTAATAATACTGGATCTCTCTCTTTTTTTAATCATAGCACTGCCTTATTACCATTAATAGCTTCTCCCCCTCTGGCATTAGACAAATGTCTCGTCTGCACCATGGGTCACTTGCATAAAAACGGTTTTGAGGGTGCCGCATTTAGATGCATCGCAGCACATCAGACAATTTCATCATGATAACAATTCAGGGCAGACATGAAAAACGTGTCATGAAAAAGGCCCCACTTCCTGATGCATGGAAAAGAGGATCAACCTGCAATCCAGCACATGTCTATGCCTTTGCACCGAGCCACTCCTGACAAATTATTTGCGAATGGAACATTGCACCCCTGATAGGTCTGCAGTACGCCGTGCACTCTTCTGGAAGACGATATTTGAGTCTTTGCACGACCAGAGAGGCAGGTTTTTTATTTGCTAAAAACACACGCACATTTCTCTGCAGCAAACAGGCACAGGGAAACTGGGAGTTGTTACAGCATGTATCTCCAACTATTCCCCAGCTCTTTTTTCCACGGAGAGTACATACAGTATATATGTTTGCTGGCAGACAGTAAGACATAATCTGTCACTGGCTCATCAAATGATTGACTGTGACGTGACACTTCACCTTCAAGGCTCTGCCCATGTTGTAAGTCAGGCAGCTAGACAGAAAATCAATGAATGGTAGCTGGGCTGAGGAAGGGAGGGAATCACAATTATTGAAACACAATCTTGGTTGCAAAAGTCTTCCAGTCAGCCAACAAATGCTGCTTTTCTAGGTGTAGTAGTACTCCAGGATTTTCTCAGTCATTATCCCAGTCAGTGTTTCTCTGAATGATGAGGCACAGGTCATTTTAGAGGCCAGCATGAGTTACACTTATGTTCTACTGCTACACATTCTGTGGACTGCTCATTCCTTATTTTAAAAAAGCAGCTGCAGTTTTCAGTCTTGTCTGCAGCTCTCCATGCTGCTAGCTGCTTTTATTGGAGGATACAGTTGTTTATCTGTGGCTCTGCATTGGGGCCTCAGGCTTTTGGCATCTCAGCTATGCTCTGTCGGAACATCACACTATTATTCCAGATCATGTAGATATTCATTTCTGTCAAATCCTTGGTTTAACCACATTAACTGAACCAAAGCGAAAAAGAAAAAAGGTAAAAAGGCAAAAAGCAACCAAAAGCTTCAGTCTGCAAAAACTCACTGAGTATTATCAATATATGTTTCTGTATTAGACTTCAAGGCACTGCATTCAGCTAAGTAGTAAATAAACTGCAGTACACCTGACTTACAGTAAACCCCAGATACATTTGTTACATTTTGCAACTCAAATCAACATACATATTTTTGTTGTCACATTTGCCCAAAAGAAGCGGAAACTCTTGGGCGCTTTTTCAACCTACATCCCGTCCTCCCGTCCTACATGTTCACTCACCTGCAGCGCTGGAAACAGTGGGCCAGTTCTGGACGAGCATGCCCTGGGCTCCCTGCATCACAGAGGACTCCTCCATGTGGACCGAACTATAAGACAGAACACACTCAGCAAAACTCAGGGCATACATCAAAACATATTTATACTAATCATTCAGAGACAAATTATTATTTCCTTGATAGAGTATATATTTTTTGAAACCTTGACTGAAGTTTGTAATTGAAGAAGTTTCACAATTTCAAGTTGTATTAGTCACTGTTTCAGGCACTTACAGCCAAGTTGCTAAAGGCAACCAGTTATGCACTACCACCACACTTCTTTCTTAGGGTCTTGTTGGCCCTGGGCAACTAATTCTCACTTTTTTATTGAAGAAAAATAGAACATCCCACTCTACATCTAGAATCCGCTTTATTGTAACAATGTGAAAAGGGGGTTTTATCTTCAAACTTGAGCAACTAAATGGAATTCAGCTACATCATTCATCTTATTACCCATGGTTTCCTGCTGTGGCATGTCAAAAAGTTTTAAGTGCTTGTTGCACTTTAGAATACAAGTGTAGCAAATTTGCCTATCCTGCTTTGAGGAAGATATGGCAAATATCCTCTTGAATCTGGCAATCAAAAGCTGATGCCTGGTTTCCTGGCAGCTATATCTAATACCTGTATGTTGAGTTCTGTTTTTGAAAGAATCTGGCTTCAGTTACAGAATCAGTGATGGTTTAGAGAATAGAAATTCAGATGTAAGACAGATGGTCACGCAGCGCTTACATTTTGCTATTTGAAACCCAGTATTGCTATTTGCTATCTGCTATTTGAAACCCAATGTGCTGCTTGTTACCAGGTAGGTGATTGCTTTCTTATGATGAACTGCCTTCATGTAGTGTCGCTGACACCTGGTGTTATAGCTTTATTAAAAATCTGATGTTTTCTGGTTGCTGTGGACCAGGATGATAAACCACTGGACCAGTGTCCAACATATGAGCAACAGTGGTAGATGTTTTCTATCATTCCAGCTGACATAATCAGGTTTTGTCAAGTTAGTTTGTCCAAAAACTGTGTTACTGATGGCACTGGTCAGATATGAAGATATGAACAGATATGAACCTCAGTGTGTTCTGATCTGCTCCTCTTAGTTTTGCTATTGTAGCTCTGTTCTGTTGATGCAGTCTGCAGCTGCGTCACAGTGAAAGTTTTTGATGAGCACGTCAGTATCTATATCTGGACATTTTTCTTTTTTATAACTGGATTAGTTTGGAATATGGCTGTTAGGAAGAGGAAACAGAAGAAATTGCAGCTAAGAAATAAAGATAAGCTGCATCTGTTTTTGTGTCATTGTTGTACCAGGAAAAGTGGCTATAGTGTTTGGCCTGCATCACAGGTATTGATTACATCACTCATGGCATGGTGTGATGCAGAACAGGTATATATCCTAATGGAAATCTATATTAGTGTTTCCCAAAAACAATGTAGTTAATTTAGCTGGTAGGCAGACAACACTGACAGATGTCAAAGCAGAAATAGTTTCTCCTTTTTTGACTGTTAAGGTTGACATCCCTTTTGTGATGAGTCTTACTTGAAAATTACTTGAAAAGTTTTGATGTTGTGTATGTTAGTGTATACACAAATTCCAAATATGCTCTTCAGTATCTGTTCCTGTGAGGCCACAACCTGCATTTTTTTTTACAGTCGTTTCTTGTATGGTTGTGCAAAAAAAAAATGCAAACGTTTGCATATGGACACAGGAGAAGACTGACTGATTTTTAGTCACTTTCTTTCCAAGAGTTGAGTGAGAAGGTTGGGTAGGTTAGCATGAAGACTGCAAACAATAGTCTTGCTCTGTGCAAAGTTAAAATCTACCAGCCCCTCTAAAGTCACTATTATGTCTCTTGTTTTTTAAATCTGTGCAAAGTGTATGATAAGTGACAAGTTGTGGGTTTATTGAGGTGTTTCATCATTGTAAGGCTATGATAAGCAGACAAACCTAGTTGCATGTATTCAGTTTTACACCCAGGCTGAGATTTCCCCCTGCATACATTCATAAAGAATGTAGAGCTCACCATATAGCGGGACCTACTCTGACTGGGCCCTCTGCAATGCAGTACATCCAGCATCTACCTCAAACGGCTCGTTACGATGAACCGGGATTTGTCATGAATATAAAATGGTTATGTATATCCTCGGCAGAGTGAGTTTTCAAGCATTTACATAAGCAGAGATGCACTTTTAATGAGTGAAAATATGACACAGATACTGCAGGACTGGTGTTTTCCACAGTGACTGACTGCACCAGGAATGTGGGTCAGTAATGTTGGCGCTACAAGCTGCGTGCAGCGTGAGACGTTACAGCATGCGCGCGTTAGGGTTAAGTGTTAATGTGAGCCGTCTCCGTGTCTCTGCGCGTTACAGGCACTGCCATCTTAGAGACGGCAGCGGCAAATTGCAGTGATGATTTATGTTAAACCATGTCATGTTACTGTGACTTGATGACATGATGCGCATTATGATACCCTCCGCACCATAGAAATTAACACTAATATCCAATTAAATCAAACTTAGATGGCGCAGAAGAGTTCACAACTGAGCAGTAAGCACTGTTGGCATGAAATTAGAAAATTCAGTACAAAGGATAGACATGTGGAGGCAAAACTCATTAGTCCCTGACGTTCCAGCTGTCCTCATATCAAATTAGGAAAACACTTCATTACAGATTTAAAAAAACAACAACATTATTTAATTGCAATTGTTGTATCTTTTTCCAATTTCAATATTTTCTGATTTGTAGAAGGTAGCAAATGAGAACGCTTACTGTATATGTGTAGTAATCAGATGTAATTGGGACTACTCAAATATTCCTTTTAGAACCAGCAAACTAAAAACACAGTAACCTATATTTGAAATAACACCCCAGATAAGCTTTTAACCCAAACTCAGCCCATTTACATGCGGTTCTAAAAGCATAATTAAGTCATGTTTCAGTTTTATAATTTAATATACATACTGTATCTATTTTTAGACCTATCTGTACTTGGGATTTGGTGAAACAATAAGTTCTTGTGATGCCACAGCTGAAAAAACAGCGTGAATTTACAAATACTGTATGTCTAAATGGGGACTAAAATGTGCTCTACTGTCTGACTTCACAACTTCAGCCCTCATCTGCAGAGAAAAATACACGAGTGCACGCAGACACGCTCACACGTGTGCGAGCAGGGCATTTGTACATGCAGACACTGATGCATGCGTGCATCTGATGATCTGAGAAAGGTCATAGTCAGCTCATTTGTCCTTCATGCTTCCTGCTTAAAGACTGCAACTGGGGGAAGCAACGCTCTGAATGTAGATGGCCTATATAGTATTACACTGCAGAGGATGAGTGTCGTGCCTCCACTGATGGGGGCTGCACATGGCTTTTCCCAAAGGAAAAGGATGGGGTTGAGGTTAAAACAGATGCTGAGGGGCTACTTGCTGCCATTTCTGATACTGACTTTTTCCTTTTCATTTTTTACAAAAAAGAGGTCATTTTGAGAAGCAGATATTGTTAGGAAGTCTAATGTAGCACCATACACTGCAGCTGTGGCAAACAGCAACATGAAAGCTGACTGTGATGGTAGCACAGACTGTGAGTGTAAACAGTATAGGAAGAATTAACAGGTCTAACTTCTTTTTCTCGATGATCAGAAGTTGCCAAAGAGTTAAAGATGGAAAATGCTTACCTCTGCACCCCTGCCCTCAAAGATGCAGAATATCGCCAGTCAGCATTTGGGGCTTTTGGCTGAGCGAGCAAAAGATGGGGGGGGAGTGAAAGATGGAGAGACAGGGAGAAAGAGAAGAGGGTGAGTTTAGTTTGATCTCATACAGTGCAGAGCCAGGCTGGGCCATGGTCTCATCAATTAATCATGATACACATCCCAGCTCTGTACTTGGTAGGAGCACTGCAGTGGTGTCCCCCATTGCAAGCACACTCACGCACAAACACACATGAATATATATTGACATCGACACAGGGACTTTAAAAAGGCCAGTGACTCAGAGCCATATTGATGAGTTTCTTGGACAGCCTCTCACTCCGTGGCTGTATAAATGTGGGCGCTGGGAGAGTTATGCCCTTTCCCTGAGTGCTGGAGTGTTTGCACAGATGGATGTGCGTGTGTTTGTGTGCAGCTGGAGTTAAATCTGTTTCCTCCTGATGAACCTGGGTTGAGTGCTTGAAACTCCTAACCGCCCTCTGGTAAATTATTGCCTTCTAAAACCAACAGGCAAGAGCCATCACCACTACGGCAACCACATCCTATACCTCTGGTCTGTATCAGCCCAGTGTGAAGAGCAATCATATACAAATATCTTTTCATATATAACAGGAATCTTTTTTCCATCTTTCTTGCCCTATGGATTAATTGACTCTGATGGCTCTCTCCCACCAAAACCTTGCTATCATTAAATTGAAACTATTCCACAGACACATATTTAGTAGTACAGAAATATGGATTGTTTGGCTAAATATTTAAGTAAATTTTGAATTACCTGTATTAATTTTAATACAATTTACTGTATTTTGACTGTGCAGGACTCCCAGTATGTTATCAAGATAGCCAAATTTTGCTAATGAGGATTTATGCCAGTTCAAAGAACCAAATGAACCTCATGGAGGCATAAAGTCATATTTTTAATGAACTAATCTTTCACGGCCATGAATTGAGCCTGACCTTGTCATAATTGTTTTCCTCATACTGTGCACTTGCACTGCATGAAATGACTGTGAACATTTGTATTACAGTTAATGCATAAACCTGGCAGCATCATGTGGGTTGCAGCCTGAGATCTCAAGTTCCCCGGATAAGACAAGCTGTGTTTCAGACACAAACCTGCTCAAGCAGGAGGCAAATGTCCCAGATAAAGATGGCACATTATGTTCCTCGGTTCAATTCAGGGGGGAGTATTTTCTGCTGGTAGACCCAGCCTGTTTGAATAAATCTAATTTGCAGGGCTGAGGAACACAGACTGGAGGTTAATTTAATTTACACTGCTACACTTGACTAATTCATTCATCTTAGGAGCATTTGCTTGACAATCTGGCAATAAAAAGGTATTTTGGACCTTTTTTGAATCTTTCTCACTTTCATCTCAGTCATAATAGCAGAATATATTTACCAAGCAATCTTTGTTAGACTCAAACCCATCATCATCAGATGAAAGTCTAACAAATATTAAGATCTTAGGACTGCACAAATGGTGCATGATACCTCAATATTTAACTTTATTTTAGGATTGACTGTCAGTATCATTCATATAAATCAGAGATAGTTGAAAAGATGATAATTTGTAAGAAGGATGTTGCCTCACAAGTAAAGGCAGTCACTGTTTCCCTCATCGAGAAGTGTTGAAAAGTTAAAAAGAGTTGTACATGACACTGAAACTCTAAAACAATATCTTGTCTCATTACATTATCAGTACTACTGCATATATCTCCCATAGCCAGAAGCATACAGGCAGAACAATGTCTGATTCAAGTCCTCTACAAAGTCTACACTTGTGGTGGTTTTGATGAAGTCAATGAACCCCAACCAACTCCAGTGTAACCGTTCAGTTTTACTCATTCATACACAAGTCAAGACCACATGCACAGAGACGGAACAAGCATAGTGAAGGCACGGCATGACCTGTTCTTGGTGTGGATGTGATGACGACCTCAAACTGAAACGCAAATCTCTGAATCATCAGAAATAACACGGGAGCCTTGAAAAGCTTCGGGACTGACACTAATGCAGTGTGAGTGCTGAGCTGAGCTGAGCTGAGTGACTGCACAGTGGGAACTGAACAAAGGGAGTGAGGACTGCAAGGATTCAATTCGATTCATTGCAGGAGGGGAGCAAACTTGACACACAGAAATATCATCGCCCTGCGGCAACCGAAGGGGAAAAAAAGGAAACACTGGCAAAATTCATAACAACAAAGCATCATGTTTGGTCTGTACTGAAAAGGGTCTAACGTTATTTGCAGCTGAATTAAATTTCATTAAAAGGTGACTAATGCACAGGAATGATGATTCATGACCTTCCAGGTATGTGGACAAAGATAAACATAAAGAATTAATGACACACCTCTGGGCAGATTTGCAGCGAGGCATCAGGCATACTCAGTCTGCGTACAAACCCACTGCCACTGGTGAAGAAGCGGTCAGCACCGCTGCCCCAGGTGCCACTGATTGGACGTCCTGTGTTGTAGAACATGAAAGTGTCACTGCCAGAGGTGGCTGTCAGGCAGGTCTTGTAGCAGTACGTCTTTGTGAGGGAGCCATTCCCACGCACTTCGATGTAGTGAGGCTCTACTTTAAGGTCTCTGCGAAGCACCACATTGTTGTTAGGTTGTGCCCCGGCTCCACCGCTGCCTCCCCCGCCAGCGCTCACACTGCTGCTCCCGCCATCTGGAGGGGGCTTCTGTGACACACAACAAGGGGAGCAGGAGCCAGGCTGGGTGCAGTAGGCATGACAGCGGACAATGGCCAGCACCACCACAGTGACCAGGAAAACAAAGGTGGTGGCACTCAAAGCCACAATCAAATAGAGGGTCACGTTGGAGAAGAGCAGCGTGCTGTGAGGTCGGATAATCCTCTTGGGGTCGGGAGCCACTTTGGGTGGCACCTCCATGACGGCCACATTGATGGTGGCAGTGGAGGAGAGAGTAGGCTGCCCATGGTCCTTCACTAAGACAGTCAGACTGAAGGAGGTGGAGTTGTCCTCCAGGATCCTCCGAGTGGTTCTGATCTCACCGGTGTGCTCATGCACCTTGAACAAGTCCAGGTCAGTGGCTGTCTCCAGCACGTAAACCAACCAGGCATTCGGACCAGCATCTGCATCGTATGCCACCACTTTGGTCACCAAGGCACCAGGCTCTGCATTCTTCTGCACTGTCTCCAAGGAGCGCGTGCCATTGCCAGGAGGGTTGACTATCAGTGGTGCGTGGTCATTCTGATCCATGATGTAGATGTAGACAGTGGCGACGCGACTGAGCGGAGGAATACCCCCATCTTGGGCTTTGACCTGGAAGTGAAACTCTCTCAGTGACTCATAGTCAAAGGCTCGCAGGGGCATAAGCCTCCCCTGTATCGGCCTTAACAGACACATACGAGGTGACAGGGATGCCATGGTTGTTGTCATTGAGCACTGTGTAGGTGATGCGCGCATTCTCTTTGATGTCTGCATCTTGAGCTTTCACAGTACACAAAGAGGCCCCGGGGGCATTGTTCTCAGCCACATAGACTGTGTATGAAGTCTGCTCGAATCGTGGCGGGTTGTCATTAACATCAGCCACATCCACCTGTATCGTCTTCTGGGAGGAGAGGGGAGGATTCCCTCCATCTGTGGCACTCAGAGTGACATTGTAGGCATCGGTGGTCTCACGGTCCAGGAAGGCTGAGGTAACCAGGGTGTAGTAATTTCTGAATGACTTGATCTTGAAAGGAAGACCTGCTGGGATCTCCAGGCTCACCTGCTTGTTGGCGCCAGAGTCCCGATCAGTAACGCTAATGAGGGCCACAACTGTGTCTGCACGGGCGTCCTCCCTCACAGGGCTCGACAGTGAGGACAACACTATCTGCGGGGACGTTGTCGTTCACATCCACCACCTCTACCACTACCTTACAGTGTGCTGCCACAGCCCCAGGTCCCTTGTCCATCGCCTGGATGTACATCTCATAGGAGTTGGTCTCTTCATAGTCAACATTGCTCCTCACTCTTATTTGTCCTGTGTTTGTGTCCATGCTGAACATCTGCCTCACTCTCTCTGGGGTGTAGCTGCTGAAAGAGTAATAAACCTCTCCATTTGTGCCTTCATCCAGATCAGTTGCATTCAGTTTGATTACGAGGGTGTCTTTGGGCGAATTTTCTAACAGTTTCACCTTGTATACCGAGCTGTCAAACAAAGGGACATTGTCATTTGAGTCCAGGACGCGGACGTTGATTTTAGCAGTGCCCGTTTTCTCTGGTGTTCCACCGTCCACAGCACTTAGAATTAATTGGTGGTAAGGCGTCTGTTCACGATCAAGGGGCTTTTTGAGCACAAGCTCGATGTGCTTTGTGTTAAGGGAGGGCTTGTTGGATACCAGCGCGAAATGGTCGTTTGTGCTAAGCTGATACATGCGAACTGAATTGGACCCAATGTCTGGGTCCTGGGCGTTTTCAATTGGGTAACGAGACCCCGGTAAAGCAGATTCTGTGATTTCCAGTTGATACTCGTCTCTGGGGAACTGCGGCGCATTATCATTGGCATCCACAATCTCCACCTCGACGTGGTGTACCTCGGTGGGGTTTTCGACCAGCACCTCCAGATTAATGAGGCAGCTGCTGGACGAATCGCACTGGACGAGTGCTTCTCTGTCGATCCTTTCATTGACAAGCAATTTCCCATTCTTGGGGTTGACAATCACATAGCGTTTACCGCTGTTGGAGGTTACCTTAATTTTCCGAGTGGCGAGCTTTCGAATATCCAGCCCCAAGTCATGCGCCAGATCACCGACCAGTGCCCCATTTTCTAGTTCTTCCGTAACAGAATATCGCAATTGTCCACACGAAAGGCCACAAAATAAGGAAAATATCACAAAATAAAAAGGCACATTATTCCCTATCCAGTTGCATATCCCCGCCACAGCCATTGCAAGCTTATAGGATCCGCAGACGGATTAAACGCAGCCTTCCGCCTTTTTAGCTTGCAGTATCTTGCATCCCAGCACCTCATTAAGGTGGGCTAATTGGTCTCCCGGTAAATGAAACAGAAGCGGCTCATCCATTGTGTTTCCCGGCTAAGGTGAATCCTCTCCAGCGCACCCATATTTCCTTTGTCCGTGATGCGCTTTTTTGTCTCCAATGCGCGCTGCTGACGGGTGTGTTTCCCTGCCGCTGGAGCTGTGAAATCCGTCAAGACTTCAGAAATGTGCAACCGGAATGGAAAAGCGTACCTTTCAAAATAAAAGGATAAAGTCTCGCCTGTTTCTTTCACCAAGTTTGGTTGTCATCTACGAGCCCATTACATAAAACTGGAGATGTAATTCTAGTTCATTTTGTTTCGTGCCGCAACAAGTGCTTGGCAATTCTTCGAGGTTTTCATTCAATATTATCCCCCAGTTTTTGCTTCTAGGCTGTTCCGACTGAATAAACCCTCAGTTTTGTTGTATAAATTGCTGATATACAACATATATTATATACATATACAATATATTACATATATTGCATTTAGTTTGCTTTAAATGACCATAAACCATTTAACACCGAATACGCCGGGAGGATGTGTGTAAATGTTTGGAGCCCAGTCTGCATGCTCAGTTATCGTGGATATAATTTTGAAAGGTGTAACCGGAAGTCATGTAAGCCAATACAGCTAACTTGACCTTGGAGGGACCGTATCCCACCCTAGCGCGCACCCAGACTCCAGCTTTCCCCTCTCCACTGTGGCGCAGCTCCACTCCTCCCTCCCTTCATCCCTCCACACCCACCTCTCTCCTCTCATCCCTCCATTGCGTCGTCGGTGCACTGTCTTTGAGCTGATAGACGACCAACACATGAAAGCACTTCCAGAATAAAGAAAGGCGACCACACAAAACGGCTGCATCAATATTTACGTTGCCCATTCAGCGACATCAGACGTTCAGGTCATAAATCAGAGTCGGCATGCAGGCACATGACTGAAAAATGATGTCGGAATTTCGGAAATTGAGATTAAACCCGTAAGATTTGGCTCATTTAGGCTACTGATTATCTGCTTTCTTGGTCTTACTGTTGCTTGTAAAGGCAAGGTCAAGGCACAGTATTAAACATTCCCAGGTCCCCCAAGATTAAAAAAGACAGAATGAGAAATTGTTACAAACCCAGACACATATTTTGGGGACTCGCTTATGTTTGTCTCCCTTTTGTCTGTGCCGGAGTCGTAAGGGTGGTTAATTTGCCGGTGGCGATTCTGCGGCGCAGCCCACCGCCTGGTGAGCATTTGGTCGAGGCGCAGCAGTAAGAAAACATTGCACTGACAATCACAACCTTCCCTGCACATGGATCACTGTCAGCGCAAGACCTCAGACTGTCAGGTCACATAATCGTATTTAAGATGCCTGTGGTGGACCCCATAAAGCAGAAGTCTCATTTCCTCTCCAGTAGCTCTATATCCCGAAGTGCAACATGATATAGGGGTAGCCTATATATGGACACGGTAACGAAACGGCTGGTCGTGTGCTAAATGTAGTCTAATAAATACATAATAATAAATGCATAAGGTGGCCGTATTAGTCAACGTAGGCTAAGGAGTAGGCTATATGCTATTACCATAGATGATAATAGGAAAAACCCACAGACCACAATTAAAAACGTTTACAGGGTTCTTATATTTCCATTCTTTGAGAAATGAAAAATTCCGATTTTCGCTGATTCTTTGGACGGAACTTCGAGGAATTAGTCCACCAATCCCCCAGCTGACAGCAAACGCTAAAAGATGAAGTCAGGGATACACAAGCAAACGTTCCGGCTCATGTCAGCAAATTTGCACGTTCACCCTTGAGGTGAACTGGATGATCTCAGTTACCCAAAGGTGTGAATGGGATCCTATATGTGTTACAAGATGACCTGATGATCTGTCACAGATCCCCAACCATTGGGGCTGCCACAATGCAACTTTCATGGTTTTGATAGAAGCTACCAACTGATTTATCATGAAGTTAGTATTCTCTGTTTGGTCATGTTTGAAACTGTTGATACTTACAGGCCACAGAAACTAGGAATGTGCAGCATAACATCAGCCAAAGAATTCCTTCAGCACCAGGGACAGTTCCTCAGGCTCAGACTGGCTGAGGTCACACAATGTGAAGAGTTTAACACAAAATCTCTGGACTCAGACAAATCTGGGTACAATTGTATAATAACTGGTGGTTTGGAATTGTATTCTAAAATTATAATCCATTTAAAATCATAATTGAATTAAAATAGATGAGGTGAAGATGTATTGCCTACTTAAATATATACAGTATATATTGCATTTACCTATGTCAAATCTTAAAAATATTAAAATTTAATCTTATATAGAGATTATAATCTAAATGAACACCACCTATATTTATATAGGATTTTTATTTAATCTCTCTCTCTGGGTATGTTAATAAAATGAGGAAAATAACATGTTAATGCAAGTTATGCATATACACAGTAAACAGTATGACAGAATCACTCACTGAGCGGTTACCGTACTTGTATTATTATGAATGTATTTTCTCACACTGTGGATATAAATATGATTATGATCTTTTCTTTAACAGCCCTCCAAGGATAATGGACCAAATACAAATTTGCATACTGATGTGGAAACCCATTGCAGCTGCAGGTTTTATAATCAGACTAAACCTTAAAAATATGGCTGTCTATAGAGTTGTAAAATATTCCTTTGTGTATGATGTTTAGCACTTAAATAGATACAGTCATAGCCTCATACAAAAGGAGCGAGTGAATTAAAAAAAAAAATCTGACTCAACAGGGATTGCTAGGTCAGTAACCACAGCTCTCTTGTGTAAAATTTGGGGTAGAGCCTCGAGATAACAGCAATCAGACAGTGAAAATAGCTTCATGTACCAAAAAGGGAAACTTGAGGGCATTCGCTGAATGTGGAGCACACAGCTTTTAGTTGGGTAACAGTGAACACAAGCTGTAAAAAGTGTCTTGGTGCAAGCATCAAATTCACTGAAAATAAAGAGTCATAGCAGCAGCACCATTTCACTGTGAATAGGGAAGCTACATTATTTCTGGCTAAAACTAAGGTCTGGGAAATCTGTCCAAAACACACAAGCAAAGTCAGCCACAACAGCTGGCAGGGCAAGGCTGTCCTGATAGCCTTAAGCAGAATAGATCACTGGCTGAATGCATCTATTGGAGGAGAGCCATAACAGCTCTCCTGAATTATCTATGCAGAGTCAGATGGACCGCAACAAGATGTTGTCATAAGAGGGGAAGTTTTAGAAATTAAGAAATGCAACGATGTTTATATTATAAACGAGGAAGTCAAAAGAGCTGTAAAAATATAAGAGAATAAAAAAAGTAGAGTAAAGACTATCTTTCCTATTTTGCAACCCACTGAAAAGGGATTGAAAGGTTTACACAGATTTTTCAGTCTCCTCAAGGTAGCCTTTAGATTTATGTAACTTAGCAGCACAATCGTGCAAACTGACTTCTAAATTTACCAGACCTACATTTGTTCACACACTGACTGCACAACAGACCTGCAGAAATTATGTATTTGAGTTGTTTGAACATGCATTTCCATTCAAACATGCACTGCTGATTGTTCACCTGCCTGCTTATAGGAACCATTTTGGAGTTTTTGCATAAGACTCAGAAAGCAGTGTTGCCATAGCAACAGCAATTCAATGAATGTTTCAGTGCCAATTGCCATCATCATAACAAATTTGATGTATTGTTGCAAAGTCAAAATATGCTCATTTACATGTCAACACTGTGAAACGTCTATGGATTAGCCACAAAAAACACAACTGTGACACTCCTTTGGTATTTCAATTCTTTATTACCAAATGCATTTTAATAAGAGTTAAATTATCCGACAGCAAAGTTAATGTATAGACAGCTGCAGTGTCCTTGAACAAGTTTGTCTGTCTCTCTGTCTGTTAATTTGTGCATTTGATCTGACACAAAGATTCAAGTCCACAAATATGACCTTTGCAATACTAAATTGTATCATAATCCACCTTTTCTGTAACATTTTTATACAGACATGATTATTGTCCCAAATTCTAGTTTGTACTTAATCTAAAATGACTTGCACTGAATGGCCAAAACAGTCTAGTGCAGCCGTGATCCCATGGCAAGGGCAGCCACACTCATAAATAACCTGCCACAGGCGTCACTTAAGATGGAGCAGAAATCACACTGCACTTCACTCTATCATAGCGCTCCATCAGCCTGACCTCCAGATCAGCAGACTACTTCAGTCACTGTTGCCCTAGTCAATGTGAGGCCTGTTCCTTATTGATGCCTACACTTCTCTGAATAAATACTGTAGCAATTAAGCCATACATTCTCTGTTATCTACAGCAGTATTTGCCTCACCGAAACAAAATCATACTGATGTAATGTACAGGCAACAAGACAGATGATGTCCATGGGGATGGAATGGATAAAACCAAAGACTTTGCAGATTGCACTTATAGATTTGTATTCCTGTCTTCTTCAGCTTGTGTCTCTAAATCGGATGACGACCTGTTCACATCCATTTCGGCTGCAAGGAAGTAACAGCAACAGCACTACATCAGTTCTCTCTCTGACCTCGGTTAGAGCGGCACATTACTGGGATGCTTCCTCTTCACTTTATCCTTCCAACTGTAGCACAAATAAAAGCTCTAGGTGATAAGACTCATGACCCCATTGTGCATGGGCTCCAGCCAGGGTATCCTCTCTACTGATCTGCCTCACTCATACAAATGGGCCAAGCTCCCACAGCCGATTTCACACTATGACATTGCTGCAATTCTGACATAGGATTATAATTATAGGTAGAGGTGATTATTGATGTATGTTTTCATGGATGAATTTGTCTAGAAGGCAAAGGTCAGAATCTAACTGTGGTTTACCCTTTTTCTAGTAGTACTCACCTATGTTTTCTCACATAGGATGATGCATGTTCATACTCCAGGCCTAAAAACAGATAGGGGGCACTGGAGAACGCCTTCTGCCAAAGAGCAATTGCATGCCAGAGTCTGAATTGACTGTTGCCATCTGCAGTTTTAAGCAGTCACAACTATTTAGGACACAAACCAGTATTAAATGCATTTATTGAAAAAAGAGATTCATATTAAATTTAAGATTCATGTTGAAAAGTACATCCACACATGTTGAAACAGATTTCAAATGGACTTTCATTTTATTTCATAGGAACCAAATGTAGACAACATTGAGCAAATCCATATAATCTGGTTAAAATATGCTTAAGCGGCTTGTGCCCATCTCTGAAAATATCCATTTTTAATATTCTAATCCAGTCCTCTACAGAGAAACACACTTGCGGCGATCAATACACTGCGGTCTACTGGTCTCGCTCGATGCAAACAAAAACAGTTCTCTGACTGCGACAGAGACATGTGATTTATGATGAAGTCCAAAGATTCAAGATGAAAGCACTGCAGTGCTGCACAAAAAAATCCTGGTGTATGAGGTGGTTCTTAATTGCATACCTCTCCAAGACCACAAATCATCATCTGAATAAGTCTGAGCTGCTACATTACTGTGGAGAGCAGAAAGTTATTTTTTCAGTGCTTCTGTTTTTCTGTGACAGATATACTCTGTCAGAGCACTGCAAAACCACTCCAAGGCAGTGGGGCTTTTGTAGCCACTTAACCTTTGTGCGGTCAATGCATGGATGTTTCATTTGAAATGTGGGTGGCTATTCAGAACTGCCCTACATACAATGATGTGCACCAATTTTACATGGCATCCTGCAGAGTAATCTTTTTTTCATTTTACCTCGAAGTTAACACTAAAAACAGTAAACACCCACACTTTCGCATCCGTGTCCTGGTTTTTGACAGCAGTGAACAGCACCGGTTCTGAACATGTAGCACACTGAGGAGGAGAATTGATGGCAAGTATTGCAGCAATACTTACCACAAATGAACGTAGCCACAGGTGCGCATCTTTTCTTATTTCCCCATCGACCTACTTCCATTTCTTTTAAAGCACAAGTAACCAGAGACCTTAAGGCCTTCAATATAGTATTGCCAGTTTTGTGACTGAAATGAGTGGTAACCAGTGGTTTACCATCCATCCAGCATAACATATAACTGTTGGGATTTCATATTCCAAACCTTTTTTGCCTGATTAAAGGGAGAGTTGTATGCAAAAAAACATGAAGGAAGTTTTATTGACATCCAGCCAAATATGCAGGATATGAATAAATGCACTTGCATTTCAAGTTAGTAATAATGAGTAAATCCATTTCAAACCTTGACGAGGCAAACTTGCAGATATCAATTATGATAGGACTTGCTTGCTGTCATACAAATTCATGGGGCCCCCACACATCAGTCTCCTGCAGGACAACAGACGGAAAGCCCTGTGTGGTTAAGAGCAGACTATGCAATTTGGCTGTAGGCCTTTACTAATCCTGACAAAGCTTTTATTTGTCTGCCTCTGCAATTTTGAACTGCAGGCACATTGCCTTTATTTAGTTTTCAATTTCCAAGAATTAGTACAGAGCGTTATACAGAGAAACTAGGTCAAAATGCGTGTATGTGAGGATGTGAGGGAATTTCAACGAGGGAGAGGGAGAGAAGCATGTGTGTCACATTCCCGAAGTCATTTTGGATAACTTCAGTATCATTTGTCATCACAGACACAACAGAGACAGATTAAAAAGCTTTATTCAAACTAGCATGATCAGGCAGAACATTTAAGCCAAATAAGCGACATCAAAAATCTGACAATTAACTCGACTTGAAAATAAAGCAAGGCCATTCTCTCCCATATTGTCTCTGATCCACTAAGCGGGATTATGTCTGATGCAACTCTCGAAGCATACTGTACAGTCTTGACTGGCAAATCAGCAGAAGAAAAAAAAACTGAGCTGTGTACACAAATGAGAAGTAACACACTTTTACTATACCAAGCACAAGTACCTCCTGTGCCATTCGATCACAGTGAATACAGAAGATATCAAAAAAGTCTACTGTATAAAAAACACAAAGTATAAAGCAGTTCAATTTACAGTAATCTACTTGGTTCCAAACAGAACATGCTGTATGTTCTGAAACCAAAAGCTTGAGTCCCTATCCAACACTTAGTCCAGGTGGTATTTTCTCATGGGGATAACTGTAATTGTAATACTGGAAGAAATGCCATCATTTCATTCATCAACAGTCACAAGTATCTTTTACAATGCAGAAGGCACGCAAGGAGCTCATCACATGTGAAATTTACGAATTCTTTAGAAACTGTTGAAATCAACTGGTTCAGGTCAGGAATGCACATAGAACATGCACTCCATGGCAAGAGATCCCTCATTAAGTGACATCTTTAGTCTGACAGACAGAAAGCCAGACAGCTGTTTGTGTATAAGCAGCCTGGTGTAACTGTGAGAGAGGGAAAAAATGGTTAGATTTCACTGACTCAGAATATGCAACTGGATATGCGATCACATTTAGATTTGCTGCACATTTCAAAGGGCTGTCATCCGCTCAGTACTTTTGATGCACTCTCTACGGGATCAGCAGTGTTTGTTTTTTTTACTTGCAGAGTCAGCACTAGAATACTGTAACTATAAATAGCACTATGTTCTCCTCCTCACAATCCAATCTCCCTACGTTAAACATTTACATCTAACGATTTAGCCTCCTGATTAGTGGTCCTAATAAGCTCCTGGTTTCTGAGAGATGAAAGTCCTGGGCTTGACAGTAGTGCAACAGCGCGCTACTTTTTGAGGTTAAAAAACATACTGTTGTTTTAGTTTAACTTATGTACACTATCAAAACAACATCATATGCACAGAACTACAAATATGCAACACAAAAATGCCCTAGAAGAAGCTCACGAAAGCAGCATTAAAAGTTAACACATAAAATATCTCTAAAAAACATGGATATTCATAAAACAATGCCTTGCCTTATATTCCCTTTTAACATGGCAAAGATAAATACATTTTAATATTCTATTCTTTTCAAAAAGTATTTATCATTACAATTTATTTTTAATTTCCAGTATAATTGTATTTTAATTGATTATTATAATTTGCACTGTGTGCAATCAATAAAAGCAGTTAATATTTTTTCAGTTTTATCAGCCTGGGAAAAGTCAGAGTGGAGTTGAGAAGATGATAGCTTAAACTTTACAAAGGTGACTTGACATTTGACCCTGTTTTGAGAAATGTGGTTTATCTTGTTTAGTGTCTTACTTGGTGCCTGTTTAGGCCGCACCACAGTTTGTGATATCAGAAGACCACAGAGTAAAAATTTGACCTGAGGACACACCTCCCACAATGCACCCTCGCTCACGGAGCCCAACAGGAGGAGGCAGGCTGACAGTTTCAGTTTTGAACATGTCAGATATAATTTTTTGTCACTTCCCTCATTTGAAAACTCAATATTGCTATTGTTGTTGTGTCTCCCTTATACAGCCAGATAATTGTGTGCCCATTCAGACACTTTAAAGTAGCACAGGTGTCTATAAAGTATGAGCTGCACACCTGATGTTAGTGAAGGTGTCCAAAATCTATAGAAATACAGTATCTACAGTCAAATTAAAAAGAGAAACAGTGTTTCTCGTATATGCTTGTTTTTTAAGTCCAATTTTTCTTTTTCTTTTCTTTCATTCTCTTTTTGTCATTTCTGCACATTCATCACTGTTGAGTACAACAAACATTGTAAAAAAGAAAAATCTAAAATTTAATTACTGATTATTTTCATTGGAAACCAACTAGTTGACAGCATTAGCCCGTGCTTAATCAGCAGGGCTCTTAATATAGTACAAATGTTCTATTAAAAAACAAAAGAAAACACCTAGTGCAAAACCTGAATCAATGACATAAACAGCTACCGTTCAGTATTCAATAGAGTTATGGAAGAGTCATATTCACCCTGATTCTTTGTTTTTATAATTAGACTTGTTAAGAAATGTGGCAGGATGGTGACTTATGTATATGGCGAGCTGTAATGGTTTCTAGCATAAATCCTGAAGGCAGATTTTTTTTCCATTGAGGAACTTCAAAGCATCGGAGAAGAAGGGATGATTTACTACATGAGGCCACTCTAGTAAATGTCCAGATAGAACATGTTGTAGAATCATGCAGATCCATGCTTCAGAGAGACAAAAAAGGTAGAAAGCTGAGGTGGTTAGTGGTCGATGTTTGTATATGGGGGATTGGAGCAACTGGATAGGAAAAAGAGCTGGAGCAGAGCGACTGAGGGAGGACATGTGTTTCACATCTTCTTTGTGAGTCACAGGGAAGAATTTCAGCCAGAGACTCCCACGAAGAGATGATTATATCACGGCAGTTGTCTTCTGGGCTCCTGCTGAGAGACCGAACATGAAATTAGCCCGACAGGAATTCTACCTCAATATAAACTTATAGAAAGTCCCCACTCATGCAACAGTGGATTGTGACTGGTTACTGCCACCATCGTCGACATCAGGTTTCTGGGACATTTAAATCGAATGGGTAAATCAGCAACTTGTTTCTGTATTTGGGCGTATCTATTTGTGTTCTTTCTAATCAGTGTTTTTGGAGTATCTAGAGTTTTCATTAAGTCTTCTATAGAAATCAGTCAGACTAACATTCAGAGCTAAAATAAAATATGACATAGCCATAAAATACTATAGGGAAGCAGAAGTTGTAAAAAAGCATGCACACGCAGGCATCACAATGTGCTATTTGGTATTTGGTGGGCCAATATTATAACTAAAGAGGGGGGACAAAAGAATAGGCTCCATGTGATTGTAGGACATGGCCCACAGATTCGAAACACGGTTTTACGGACCTTGTGTGGAGGGAGTTGGTTGGTACAGTCACTGCTCTCAGGGACGTTACACGCTGAGAACCTATTCAGGACAATTCACTCTTTAATCCCTTTTTTTCTGTCTGTGCCCATCACTTTGCCCCAAATCTCTGCCAAGCTAGCCAGATGTGCACAACCCAAATCTGACCAACAGCCAATTTTATTCTAATCTCAGCTCTGAGTATAGCAAGCTGATAGGTTTTCTCACTTGAGAGACTGGCCAATTTAATTTTTTAGGGCTCACAAAACCATTGCATTAGAGTAGAGTGTTGGACTTTGGAGGGACCGGGTCTGACAAGGGACAAACTGGAAAATAAATTGATTCTGTGCTTTTTTTAACAGGAAAATATGTTGACCAAAGAAATGCACCAAAGATTTGCATTGGGAACTGTGATAGTTTATCAAAGCAGTTTTTTGAGCCAAACCAAACATGTATACCAAATAGAAAAGGATAGAAAATGTATGTCTAGACAATTATAGTGGCTCTACAGAATGTAGTTAGCAACCAGCATACCTCCAGTTGTAGAATGGACTTCCTTTCATTTTGAGTACTTAAGAACAGAAAAAAGAGACAAGTTCAGTGGTGCGTGTGAAACTCAAACTCACACAATACAAACACATGCACAAGTCTCTCTCTCTCGCTCTCTCTCTCGCTCTCTTTCCCCATATGGGCCTTTATGCATATTCATAATGTTTATTCTTTCAGAGCACCACTTGTTCCGTTTTAGTCTGCAGGTCCAGCTGCACAAAAACAAACAACATCTGGATCAGTATCAGCACTTCGGCATTGATTACAGTCTACTGTTTGCAGGAGCGATTCCACAGAGCCCCCCCTCCCCCCATGACCATGTCCTTGAAGACAACTCCACTCATGTCTGGGCTTCTTTGAAGTCCACCCGCACCCACCCACACCACCACCACCCTCCCACCCTTACACCCACTAGTTATGCTCTGCTTGTATTATGCATCTGAAATAAATGACCTACATACTACATAAGACATCGAACAGTGGCACAGTTTCCGTTTGGGTTGGGGGAGGTAGGTATTTGTTCGACCTAATTATGCTTTGAGAGTGCTGATTGTTTGCTCTAGAAATACACAGATAATGAACATCAGCATGACTATGTTCTTATCTTAGCTGTGAATAATTTCCCAAGTTTTATTTCTGTTGCCTTTGAAAATGGCTGCATTACCATCCATGATATATATGAAAATTTGACATGAATTCAGTATTTTTACTCTGTTGACTTCACTGACACTTTGCCCATTCTTGGTTTTCATTTTTTTTTCATTTCAATTTTTACAAGACTGCATTCTAATTTTCACTACATTATATCATAGACTAAATATTAAGAGCTTTCTGAACAGTTCTGTTTTTTGTGTAGATGTCAATCTTAAAATTAACTTTAACTGTCAGATAAAATTAGTGGAGTACAAAGCACATTCCCAGCTGAAATATAGTGAAGTGGAAGTACATGTTGAAAGTGAAATCAATACTCAAGCAAAGTGACAGTACTTGAGTAAATGTACAGTACTTAGTTACTTTCCAACACTGGAGAGTCAAAACTTTGCACAGATACCTTGAAATGGAATCTCTTTGCCAGTAATTGCCCAAAGCTTCACTATATTAAAAATGGTTGATAAAATTTGAAAAACATAAAATAATCAGAAATTTGCTGACACTGACAAAGTTGCAAATAGGGTTATACCTATTTGAAATGTATTAATGATAAAACATTGCACATTCAGTAGAAAAGGTACTTCTTTGATGCTTCAGAAATATTAAAGTGACACAAAACTTGCCTCCATTGATATAGAACATATCATATGTTAAAACTTCATCAAAAGCTGCCCTTTAAAACAATGTATCTAATCAGTCATGACTTATGACTCTAAATCACAACCGAAACTAGCTACCGTTTCATTCATACATACCTCCAACGTGGATGCTCTAGAGTCTGTGGTCTCACTTGGCCCTATGCTCCTGGGTATACTGGACACAAAATACCCAGCTCCTTTTGGAATTATGGGCTGTCTCACCACCACCTTGCCCTTCCTGGTCTCTGCGAGGAACAAACTGTACCAGTAGGCGTCACTGGAGATCAGGGTGGAATCTGCGATAGTAGAGCTTCTCTGACTGATCACGCTGTTCCTGCTGATCACGCTGTTCCTATTGGCTGGGGGGATCTTGATGGCCTTCGGTTTTGGTTTCTGACACTTCAGCACTATAATAACCAAGATGGTAATTAGCAGCAGAAAAGACACTGCTCCTAAACCAATTACTAAGTACAAATTTAGGTCAGTGAAGACGTCATATTCCAGTGGCAACTCCGTAGTCTCTGAGAAGGACATGACATGTTCCACTGTCGATATCTTGATGGTGACAGTAGCAGAGAGTGCAGGTTCACCATTGTCTTTGGCAACAATCACAAGCCGCTGTTGTCTTGGGTCTCTGTAACTGAACATCCTTGTTGTCCGGATTTCGCCGTTGTACTGATCCAGGCTGAAGAGGGTGGCGTCACTGATCTGCAGGAGCTGATATGTCACCCTGGAGTTCTGTTCAGAATCCGCATCAATGGCGATAACTTTGGCAACCAAGTGCCCCTTATCCGTGGATCTCGGTATCACCTCCTCCACAACAGAGCCCTGTGCCCGCCAAGGCGACACTATGAGAGGAGTGTTGTCATTTTGGTCCAGAATGATGATGTGAACTGTCACATTGCTGCTCAGTGGGGGAACACCAGAATCTCGAGCTTCGATGTGGAAAAGGAAGTCCCTCTCTCGCTCATAGTCGAAGGTCTTCAGGGCGTAAAGATCACCATTCTCAGGGTTGATGGAGAACAGCATTGACATTGATGTGTTAACAATCTCCTTCTCCATTATGAAGTAAACCAAGTACTGGTTCTCATTTAGATCTGGATCAAATGCACTTAGAGATGTCAATAATGCCCCTGGTACATTATTCTCCACAACATGGATTGTGTAGAAGGACTGGGAGAATGTGGGTGCATTGTCATTGATATCCAAAATCTCTAACGTGATCGTCTCTTTTTCAGATAAAGGTGGCAAGCCTTTGTCTGATACCGTCAGTGTGATTTCATATCTGCTTATGATCTCTCTGTCTAGTGGCTTTGAAACCAGCAGCTCAAAGTAACCCTCTGAGGACTTGTTCAGGATTAATGGTAAAATTTCTTGCTGATTTAAGGTGAGCTCCACTTCCCCGTTGACCCCAGAGTCCCTGTCGCTAACACTGACCACCGCAATCAGCGTCCCAACAGAGACATCCTCTGTTAGTGCACTTTTCAGAGACTTGATGGTCACCTCGGGATAGTTGTCATTCAGATCGGTGATGAACACCATCACTTTACAATGCCCCGAGAGCGGGTTCGCCCCTCTGTCCTGTGCCTGTATGTGCATCTCAAAACTTTGAATCTCTTCATAATCGATCACCCCCTTCACCTTGATCTCACCCGAGTTTGGGTCGAGTGAGAAGAGCTCCTGTGTCTTCTCCGAGGTGTAGAGTGTATAAGAGTATATCAACTGGGCGTTCGTGCCTTCATCCAAGTCCGACGCGTTTAAGGTCATGACCACTGTCCCTGCAGCCGAGTTCTCTGAAACGTTTACTGCATATACCGGCTGACTGAACAGGGGGGCGTTGTCATTGATATCCAGGACGTTAATAATGATGCTCGCTGTGCCGGAGCGGGGAGGCACCCCTCCATCCACAGCGGTTAAAATTAAATTATGAACTGCATGCTCCTCCCGGTCCAAATTACCACTGAGGACTAAATCGACATATTTGGACCCATCGCTCCCAGTTTGTATGTCGATAACGAAGTATTTGCTTTCACTGAGATAGTAGGTCTTGATTGAGTTCGCCCCCACGTCCGCATCCACGGCGTTTGTCAATGAGAATCTCTCACCGGGAGGGGTTGCCTCGGAAATGTCCAAGGGCATTGTCTTTCTGCGAAACACGGGCGCGTTGTCATTAATGTCCATTATTTCCAGCTCGATGTTAAAAATGCGAATGGGGCTCTCGAGGATGACATCCATTTTCAGAAAACACGAGGTTGTCTTAGTCGTGCATATGCTCTCCCTGTCTATCTTCTCGCGGATTATCAGCTCCCCGGTCTCTTTGTTGATGTCAAGGTAATTTTTGCTGTGGATGACATCGAGCTTCGCTCTGCGCTGCACCAAGCTGCGAACATCCAGACCCAAATCTGTGGCCAGATTGGCAACAAAGGAGCCCTCTTCCATCTCCTCCGGAATGGAGTACCGAGTGATGGAGAGCGCAAATCCCCATAGTGCAACGAATGCAAAAACTGCTACGATAAGTCGTGTCCGTGAAGGTGCGATATTTGCCATCGTTATGGTATTTTTAAAAAGATCGAAATGAATCAGATCCGTCCTTACGCTCGGGATGTCTTGATGGTCGGGGGCGCCGGTGTCATTCTTGCCTCCACGCGTTGGAGCTGTAGCTGCAGTAGGCCATATACAGTACAGTACCGCTGGAGGAGCTGGGCTCTCGCAGCAATGCTCTGCAGGGGCGTACGCAGCATCTGTGTAGCCTGCATAGGGTGGCCTCACTCAAACGAAAGGGTGCACATTTTCCACATGTCTGGGTGCAGAATTGTTCTAAAATAGATAGTTATGTGCTGTGTAGAGGGAGTATTATACAAATGCAAAATGATGGATAAACTATTTTTTTCTTTCTATGTGATTCAAAGACATTACTATTATTTTTTCCATCTTTTGTTCATAATTAAGTACAAGACATTCAATTTGTGGGGGCTGTATTTATAGTAAAGTGTTTTTTGACTGTGCAATAACAGTATGTTACTTTCAAACTCTTCAACTTCTGCAAAAAAAATCTTCGAACTAACCAGACATGCTATTTCTAGAATCTACTTGTTGAAGAAGAAGAAGAGAGAGAGGAAAAAGAAGAGGAGCAAGGGGGGCAGAGAAAAAGACCAGGAACAATTGTATAGACATTTCTTGTATTTAAGCACTGTCAGGCTGGTTATTATAATGACAGTAATAACAGTGGTCCCTTTAAATGTAATGTGTTAATTTATATAAATTATAATAGAGCGAATGACTAACCTATTCATCATCATCTTCTTCTTCTTCTTCTTACTATTATTATTATTATTAGTTTTATAACCCATGCATGAATGGCCTATGTAGCCTTTATTCGTTGTGTATATTTGAATAGGTTTGGCTGTGAACTGACACAAGTGAGGACAGTCCTTAACACCCTTGTCTTTTAGCTCCATCCAGTGATAAGTCTGAGAAGTACAGGGAGCTCTGGACTTCATCCCCTGCACATTAACAAACACACACACACACACACACACACACACACACACACACACACACACACACACACACTAGATACAAGAAATGTTTTGAAAAGGGACAAGACAATAACACCTTACCCCGCCCTGGTTAATGTTCTGAATGCAACCAGAAATATATAGCAGCTTAATGACCACATGTGAAAAATAATATATTTTATAGGGGTTGTTTAGTTGTTGTTTTTTAAATTTACCCTCAAATTAGATTTATATAATAATATTGTATGTATAATTGTGTATCCCTTCTGCTTGTTGGCTGTTCAAGGTCTGATATTTCCAGGGGGCATTCTTATCCATGTGTTAATAAAACAAGTAACAAAGACAAAGGCTGTACCAGGACTTCCATGCTGTAAAGCACTAAACACCACCTGTTTATAAAGGAGGAGAGAGAGGACTGATCAGGAATCTGTGCAAATTGTGTGGCTGTGCTTTTACTCTATTCCCAATATGTGAGTGTACATAGCAATTCCAGCCTGTTAAGTTAAGCTATCAAGTTAATCCTATTCATCATATTCTGTACAGTTGTACAAATGTAGATGCAAAACTAATTTTATTGAATATATACATGCACTATAACTTGCCTGACGAAAAGTGGTGAAACAAGACAATATTATGGTGAAATCCAACATTCATTCCATGCACACATACTATGCAATAAAGAGACGTCAGTTTCTACACAAGAGGTTATCTGTGAGGGAAAGGCCCCCTCTAGTGGAAATAACAGAGAAGCTCCTCCACTCAGCCAGATTTATGGATGCCATGGATTGGTAGGTGAGAATAGAGAGAGATAAGGAGAAATAAACTGACACATACTGGGCTCTGAACAGCTTTAACATGGCACAGAAGCAGGGCATATGCTGTGTGTTTCTGTCTATAGCACACCAGATGCTAATGACTGCTTAGTCTGGCTATTGTTGGTGCTGGGTGTGATACTGTCAAAGATAAATCATGGCTTGATCATATTATAAATATTATGATCATTTTTGGCAGGATATAGGTGTGGTTTTATCTGGATTTGTTTAGCCATTCCTGGTAGTCTCTAAATAGTAGTCTCTAAACAGGGAAATTACTTCAGGTTTTCTTTCTATCCATCTCACCCAATGTTCGGAGAGTTCAGAATAAATCTGAAACTGGCCCCTGGCATTCAATTCTTTTAACATTAGTAATTCAGTGAGGCAGTCAGGTCCAAGTCCAAGATTAACCCACTGGTCTGCAATGGCTCAGTTAGAGGCAATGGATCTTGGGGATAATCCCCACAGTAGTGGTTTAAAACCCTGGGTTTACTGACCAGAATTTCAAGAGAAAAGGTTAAATGACATGCTGAGCCATACAGTAAGGCATAAAATGATAATAATAACAGCTTTTTCTCCACCACAGATGCCCGTGTCATAGAGTGAGGATAAGTGGGCTATTGCTTTGGACTTCTAGTTTTAGAGGGAGAGATTAGTTATTTTGCCTGATTCTATCTAGGCAGGGTAATGGGGGAATAATGGGTCAGGTTGGGCAGTGAAGATGACAAAGGCATCGCCAAATATGACTCCATGCCTCACACCTCTGACCCCTGTGGAGTCAAATCTCAATACCAGCATCAGTGCACAAAAGGAATTCGTAAATTTATTTTTTTAGTTTTGTGTTTTCTGACAGCCAGTTGCATTGTGTTCCCAGTGCCATCACATTTGAGCTTGTAGGTCTGTGCAAACTCAACCATAGATTTTACATTACATTACATTAATTTTGTTATTCTGCTATACCCCAATACAAAAAAAATCCTCAGTGTCATCTTTTGATAATGAAAAAGGTACAAAGCCTCGTAGTTACAACTTTCTTTTCGTATTTTAATTGATGTGACAGATTTTGTCACTTTTTCAGAGCCACATAAGTAACAATATGGCTGTTCTGTCAAAAAAAACCTACTACAGTTACAGAGTTTAGTTCAGATTTATTGACAATATGTCTATCAATAGAATATATACAGAGTGATTAATAGATTAAAATCTGTAGCTATATAAAGCACACCCAATGATAATTTGTACAGTTGTGGAATGTGAATAACCAGTAATTGAATTATGTTGGTGATCAAACAATATGATGGGCCAAGAGATGTGTATTATTTGCTGTAATGTTTCAGGTTCAACATCATTTCACCTGCATTATTGCCCCTCTAAATGACATCAACAGTCAGATGTGTCACTGCAATGGGCTACAAGCAGTCAAATCACAGCTGTGACAGTTGCTGATGCAAGATGTACAGGATACCCTCCTTATTTCTGATGTAGTTTTCTTAATCAGATGGATTTGATGATGGACTATGGACAACCTTTGTGAACTCTTTATGTAATATATTTCTACACTTTAGATTCTATAGACTCTAAACTGCTGAAATCATGAACCTATTTAGAGTTAGACATTCACCATAACCTTACTGAGAGCAAGCAGCCTTCGAACAGATCAAATTCCATTTACCTGAGTTCGCTGCTGCTGAGAAAGAAAAAAAAACTTTTTCCTAGCATTCCACTTCACTGCTTTCAAACTAGACCACATTGCTTTAAAGTCTTAAAAGGCCAGACTTCATGATGTACATCTTTGAACCCACCATAACTCGATATAGACCTATTTCTTTTCAGTATTTACAAAAATAAACTTGTTCAAGGAGTGGTATTGAATTCCACTGGAAAATGAGAACTATAGTCTGTCAGCCTCCAAGAGCAGATATTGCACTTTAGAAGCAGTTTATAGTTATCATTAGTAGAACTGGTTAATGGCATATGCATCAAACACATAATATGCAGCATAGTTGGTGTATCATTTAAACATAGCATTGCTTATGAGACCATCGCCATTGTCAAAAGACTGATCATAGTTTGAGATCAATCTCTTTTTCTTTCCAAATGTAGAGAAGGTGTTGTACACATCCAGCTCTCCTCTGGGTGCCAGCTTCATGGTGCTGTACCCAGATGTGGTGCCAGGAATGTATACATTGTGCTGGTAGTCTGGTGGTTCAGAATGGGGCTGGGTGTACTTTGGAGTCCATGAGTAATTCGGAACCGCTCCCTCTTGAAGAGACATCTTGCATTCTGTAAAATGCGCATAAATTACAGTTTGTATCAGGAGATTATTTCTGCAAAGAACTCACATTTGCATACAGTATACTTGATCTGAATAAGGTGGTTTTAAAGGCATCTTTTTAATTTCTTTTTTTTGCAAAAACACCTCTTGCGGGGGCTTAAGTAGTTCTCATGTTGATGCGTTGAAATCCTCCCCAGTTTTGGGGCCTGGTGTTATCTGCTTTTGGGTTTACCATTTTATATTTCAGACTAAATCCTTAAGCAGAGACACACTAAGATCCCCTCCCCACATCTTCTTTCATGTGAACAATAACGAGCCCAGATTGCACAGCTGCCTCCACCTACCATTCATATGGTTTCCCCAGGTCCAGTACTGTGGTGCCACAGAGCAGGAAAATCCATCCCCATCATATTTTTGTTGCCGTGAAAGAGTGCCCTCCATATTTGCTGAACTATACCTAGAAAGATAAAAAAAGGCAGCATGAGTATCTTATATACATTTCTGCAGATATTTTACACGATAACTGACAGAATTATTCACCTCTTGTATGCTGAGTTGCGCTGATTCTTGGTCCATGTCCAGTCCTTATTTGAATACTTTGGCTGCACAGTTGAAACAAAAACCTTAGTGATCAGGTCAAGTAGGACAATTGCTATTCATTTATGTCTGGATTCAGTCATGTACAAACTGGTATAATAGCAAAGCTAAAGGCATCAGATATGTGATGTACTGTATATGGTCAAAGTCAGTATCAGTCATAATAGACAAAAAGTCATGACACCTTTTTGTCTGTGGTTCATATTAAAAGCGCAGTGAGAATGTTCCATGGAAAGAAAAATCTAACAAAAATTAACTTTTAGTTAAACAACATGGAAACAAGAAGTTTATGATTTCTGTTTTTACCAGACTACTAAAACAAATCGGACCCTTAATGCATTTACTTACAGACAAATAACATGAAAGGCTCTCTAGTGCAACATTATAATGCCTGAGAGCAATGTCACATCTCCTAAAAAAATGCTAAATGAGTTAGCAGCTAACCTGCCTATGGGACTAAAGTGAGTTTTAATATTGATGGGTAGACTGATGCTGGTGACGAGAGCATCATGTCGCAGAGTTAAGATCAAGACGCAACCGCCAGTCTGTGATAGGAATGTGTATCTCTTTCATCCCTTTTATGCCTGTGTCACACAGTGTGACATAGTGATAACCTGCCCAGACTGCAGGGGATGTTGTCACAACAAGTGAGTTGGGTGAAACTGCATTTTCCACTTGATTTCTTCGAGAAATGTGAAACCATACCTTTCTGTTGTCTTTACCCTAGTGTTGAAATAGATTTAATAGCATGTCTGTGATGATCGTTTGATTATTCTTCACACATTCAGTTAATATAACATTTTACAGTTAAGCATCCCTTCATACAGAACCACTTTTAAAGCAAAAATGATTTAAAGTGTAAGTCATGATAAATTGTGGTAGGTTGACCCCCTGTGTAAAATGCATTTTGACATTTCCCTGATCTTTTCTGGCATCTCTAAAAAGTGAGAAAGCAGGGCAACTAGTAGCAGGTATGACTGAGTGGTTGTAGTTTGGGGTAAATGTAATAGGAGAAATGACCCTTGTGTTGTGATGATTTATGTGTTACATTTGAGCAGCTTTGCCAGGCCTACCTCGTTTGGCGTTGCTGCTCTGTTGTTGGTCAGCTCATTATGGTCCAGTGTGCTCCAGCCAGAAGTCAGGTAGTCTGTGCTCTTGGAGTTATTTTGTTGGACTGACATTACCGGACTGCAGGGCTTGAGGAACATGAAGTCACTCTTAGACGATTCCGGTGTGAGGCACATCTTGTAGCAGTAGACTTGCGGAAGCGCGCCATTGCTGTTTGCCTCTGCGCAGCCGGGCGCGCCTGAGGACATCCTGACGTTTAAGTTGGACTTTTTGAACACCTCTGTGGTGGCGGTGGTTGCGTCTGAGCGGGAGCAGCAGCTACACCCGCTGATGGAGGGGAAGTTGGACTCTCTGTCGGACGACCTGCCCTTCAGTCGCCGTACTGCAACCAGGACAATAATAGCCACCAGAAATGTGAAGGAGATTGCGCCCAGAGACACGATTAAGTACAGGGTGAAGTTAGAGCTGTGATGTGGGCTTTGTGACAGGTCATCCAAATCGGGCTGCGAATCTGGCAGGCTGTCAACTACTGACAGAATGATGGAAACCGTGGCCGAGAGGGGTGGCTGACCATTGTCCTTCACCAGAATGACCAGTCTGTGCCTCGTGGGATCGTTCTCCATCAACTGCCGTATCGTCCTGATTTCGCCTGTGTACAGAGCAATGTTGAACAAGCTCGGGTCCGTTGCTTGGAGCATTTGATAGAAGAGACGCGAGTTTTGACCCGCGTCTGCATCGGCTGCGCTAATTTTGGTGACAAGGTAACCGGGGTCAGCTGATCTGGGCACTGCCTCGCCGGGTGCCGTTCCGTTTTGCGGAACCGGTGACACAATCACAGGTGCATTGTCGTTTTGATCCAAAATAAAGATGTTCACCGAAACGTTGTTGTTTAGTGGCGGAAAACCGGCGTCTTGAGCTTGAACCGTGATCTGAAAGTTTTTAAGTTGTTCGTGGTCAAAGGATCGCAGCGCGTAAATGTTCCCGTTGTCTGAGTTTATGGACACATATGTGGACACCGGCATCCCCTGTATACCCCCCTCCAATATAGAATAGGAGAGGTATGCGTTTTGACCCGAATCTGGATCCAGTGCAGTTAACGAGCAAATGGATGCCCCTGGCGCGTTATTCTCAGTCAAATACACAGTGTATGAGGGCTGTTTGAAGTGAGGCGCGTTATCATTCACATCAGACACTTGGACTAAAATAGTTTTGCGGGTGAATAAAGGTGGTGACCCCATATCTCGGGCAGTGAGGGTGATGTTATACTCTGCGACTGTCTCTCTGTCCAGAAAGTCAGAAGTTACAAGTGTATAGTAATTCTTAAAGGACGAGTGAAGCTGAAATGGAATCTGATGGGGAATCTCACAGTCAACATTCCCGTTTTCACCTGAGTCTTTGTCCATTACACTGATGACGGCGATCACCGTTCCCGGGGGCGCGTCCTCCTGCACAGGTGTGGACACTGATGTCAAGATCACCTCTGGAAGGTTGTCATTTTTATCCAAAACGTTCACCAGTACTTTGCAGTGAACTGCTACAGCGGAGGGACCTTTATCTTTAGCCTGGACATAAATTTCGTGCATCCTGGCCTTTTCATAATCTATCACTCCTTTGACTTTGATTTCTCCGGTGCGCGAGTCCACGCTGAAAAGCTGTCGCACCTTGATGGGAGCGTGGCCACTGAAAGAGTAGGTGATGTCAGCATTGGGACCCTCGTCTAAATCAGACGCATTGAGTTTTATGACAACTGTGCCTTTGGGTGCATTTTCAGCCAGTCTCACCCTGTAAAACGACTGATCAAACACAGGCGCGTTGTCGTTTGCGTCCAAAACGGTAATGTCAATTTGCGCAGTGCCGGATCTCTCAGGCGCGCCACCGTCCACCGCCGTCAGGACCATTTGATGCGCACTTTGCTGCTCTCTGTCCAGTGGGGTTTGTAGGACGAGTTCTGCAAATTTACTGCCATCACTGCGCGTCTGTATATCCAAAAGGAAATGGTCATTTACACTCAGCAGATAGGTGCGGAGCGAGTTAGATCCGACGTCTAAGTCCTGTGCGCTCTCAAGTGGGAAACGGGATCCTGGCGCAGCAGACTCCGATATGTCCAGGTTAAATTCGGTCCACGGAAAACTAGGAGAGTTATCGTTCACATCCAAAATGTCTATTTCTACCCTGTAAAGCTCTAGAGGGTTTTCTATGACTACTTGCAAGTGGAAAGAACAGGATAAACTCTGCTCGCAGAGTTCTTCACGATCAATTCGTTCATTGACAAACAAAACACCATTTTCTAAATTTACTTCCACATATTGCTTCTTGGCACCTGAGACTATTCGGAATCTGCGCGCCGAGAGTTTGTCCACATCCAAGCCCAAGTCCTCTGCAATGTTGCCAACAAAAGCTCCATGCTCCAGCTCCTCTGGGATTGAGTAGCGAATCTGTCCACAGACTGCATCCAAGAAACAAGTGAACAACGCAAAACGGCACACTACATGCCATTTCCCACAGAGTCTTCTCTTCGCCCCTTGTGTGTCCATCTGTAGGCTGAATCAATGCCGCAACTCACACCGAAGACTATGTCGCCAGTGTACTCACATGAAATGATAAAAGCAGAATACAGTCTGGAAAAAAAACTTGACTTTGGTCTGACTGGAGCAGCGACTGTCTGCATGAGAGGAAAGAGAGGGGAGAGAAAGGGATGTGCAAGGGCTACTAGCCTATCTCAGATTAGTGGTGCGCTTTGTGTGTCTGTGTGTGCGTGTGTTTGTTATTGGCCCTACTATTCCAATGGAGGGGAAACGACATCTGCTCGGATAATCTTTCCTGCCTACTAGCCCGATCAAATTCATGTCATAGTCTGTGGGCTTTGACCGCAGGTCAAACGTCCTTGATTTTTCTTACAGGAGCGGTTCATCACTTCGAACTAATATCCACTTGAGGATAATCGGATCGAAACAAATCCTCCTGCGGCATATTCACTCTAACTCTAAAGTTACAGACTTTTAATTCTTAATCAAGGTGGATTTGTTTGAAATGCTCGACTGATTTGAAATGAAATTATTCAATAAGAAACTTAAAAAAATAAACTCATTGTCGTGGCACACTGGAATGTGTAAATCACTATGAAAATCCATTAAACTATGTTATGGAATTTTTTTTCAGTTGAACCTTTATCAAATAGAGTAAGGAGGGAGCCTCATCTCAAACCAGTTTGAGAGACCTAAAGAGAATTATAGCAGTCCTTTAGAGGAATACAGGGAATGAATTCCAGTATTTTCATCTAAGAACATGGACACAGTTACTATAAACTTACAATAAAGGGACTATGGAGTCTCGAAATAGTATGTCAGTAAATTGTAAAATTGTCCTCAGGATGCAGTTCAAATTCCCAGACATTATCACAGTATCCTGGCAAGCATCGCTCCTGTTTAAAAACACCCTTTTCAGCATATTCCAGTGAATTTATACTCAATAAAGAGCAGTTGTATTTGTTTACCATCCACCTCAATGAACACTCCACCCGTTTGCTCTGAAAAACCCAGTTCCCTGGTTAAAAACTGAAAACACAATCTGTCTGCAGGAATGAAACTGCAGCAGATGGTGAGGTTTTCCATGGGCTCATGCTCTTTTTAATTAATGGAATGGAGATTAGAGGGCATTTTCCCTGGATCATTAGTGAACAGAGGAATTAAGACATTTTGTGAGGAATAATCCCAAGGCTATCCATGTGATGCATATGTGGTTTTCTCTCAGTGGTCATATTGACCTGCTTTTCACAGCCTAAGTGCATGGCATCACTTATGTGCTGCAGAAACTAAGTAGCTGGGATAAGGGAACACAACCACCACATTTAGGGATCAAAAATACAAAAGAGATTATCTCTCTGTCACTCTCCCTCACTCTCTGTCTCTGTCACACTCACACACACACACACACACACACACACACAGGCATACATGCACTCACTCTGCCTTCTCTCCCTCCCTCTTTCTCTCACTCAAGGGCAAAAGTAGAATATCAATCCCTTTGTCTTTAACTACTTTCCAGTTTTAAAACTGTAGGATTAGAATAGGTTAGCCTATATTCTGCAGCTTTTAACACAGTAAGCGGTTTTAGTTGGAAACAGTGTTTTGCCTTCCACTTAAACAGTAAAATGCCAGTCATGTAACAAGGTCTGAGTGCAACTAATTATTTAAGATTTTATTTAACCCCTCCTGCAAAACATTGCAGATGTTATGCACCACCTGGTATGAGGAGCCAAAAGCAAACTGAGATGACTTTTCACATGACTGCATCTGTATGGAAAGAAATACTAACGGCTAGTCTCCACTTTGTCTTGCCACATGCAGAGTTATACAAATACATTCTGTGAGTTCTTGTTATATTTATGATAAAGATGTTATGGGTATGGGGTTGCTGAAGAAAGGCATGGAATAATATGGGAACTGCAGCTCACAACATGAATTTTGATGGTCTTGCAAAAAGAGGTTGTGAATAAGATGTTGGCCTGGTGTGAGAGTACATGAATGCTTACACATAAAGGTTGGTCAGAAAGAAATTCATAGTTTTTCGAATGCACCCAGTAGAACAAATAACATTACCAGGAATAAGGATTTTGGCTCCAGTTCAGATATTCCATCTGTAAACATAGATTTTCATTAATAAATTAAGCAATTCAATAGTCTGCAAAAAATCCATTTGGATATTACCTCATGCGCATGGTTGATTGTGTTTATTAAAGTCTCTGCTGCACCAAGAAAATGCTGCTCTCTTTTACTTCAGAGTACAGAAAAATAAGTGAATTAAATTTAGCTCCTCTCATTATGTCAGTAGAGGGGGTACTTTCATATCTGTTATTATATGAATATTATGGTCAGAGGTATTATCACTAACTTAAAACTCTACTAAAACTCAGATTTTGTCTATGCTAGCTATATGTAGCTTCGTGATTTAATGTTAATCTAACCTTCTCCTTGCCTCCTGTAAATGTAGAAGCACTAGGGTTTCATGAGGTCATCACCTGCATTATTAAACCAGGCCCTGATGTGTTTGTTGGAACTTGACATGAATGTCACTGGACAGAGGGACAGGTGAGTGCAGAGCTGTTATTGGACTTGTCACATGGAACCCTCCTGACACCGACAGTTGGCACAGAAAACCTCTGGAATCACAAGCATTAAATTCTTGTCTGGGCAAGCCACAGTAACAAAAGAATATAGAGCAGTGTTAGGAGCCTCTTTGATTTCTCTTTTACTTATACCCCCTCCCCAACCTGACCCTCACTTGTGGTATTACAGCAAGATCATCAACCATCAACATATTGGGATGTCATGATTTATCTTAGCATTTCAGATATGCCCATTCCACACTGGAGTCCCTAATGTCTCCACAGTTCTTTCTAATAAGAATCCCTTTAAAAAGGCTTTATAAATGATGACTCAAATGGACCGTCAAAAAAACTTAACCTTCTGGAAAACTTATTTTTTGCAGGACATCCAGAACAAAATCCATTTATTACTGTTAACATCCAGACTGTAGATTGTAAGGAATAGTTCAAGAACCCTAGATTAATAATTTGTTAACATTCTGTTTTGTAGATGACTGAAACTGACAAACCTGTGACCCTTAACTGACATTTTTATCATTCGTAACTGTAGAATTGATGGTTTATTAAAACGCTGAATCCATTTCTCTTTATTAATGATTCACCAGCGTTTACAACTGCTGACCTGATGGTTTATCATAAAGTGAGAATCTCATGATCATTTAATAATGCCCTACGAGCATTTATATCTGATGACTCATAGATTTCTCTCTGTCTAAGAAGCCCCCATGTCAGCAGCTCTGTTATTGTTACTGTACGTCATTAATGAAGGCTAATGGCTCCAACGTCATAATAATAATCCATCAATTCTGCAGTCGCAAATGTTAATAAAGTCAGTAATAAAGGGTCACAGGGTCTCTCACTTTCAGTCATCTGCAATTCTAAATGTTAATAAATAATTAATGTAGAGTTCTCTCAGTAATCCATCACGTCTGCAGTTGTAAATGTTAATTAAGCTTTTAATAAATGGATTCTGGTCCAGATGTCCTGAAGGCCTTTTTCCAGAAGGTAAGTTGTCACATAGTTCATTTGATGGTTCATCCTGATGAATTAGCTAAAAATACAAAGCAATTGTCATGTTGATCTTATAACTGAACACTGAGCCACTAGTAAATCTTCTGTTGACTCATAATAAAGGCAATAATTTCTGCTCAGACACTGTTTAAGGATAATTTATTAAAACTATTATCAAAACTACAGCTCCTCAAATATGAGTTTCAAAGCTTTCCTGCTTTATTATTGTAATGGATGTCGATCTATTTTTTGTATATAGGTTCTGTACCATACTATTCAGAAGTTCAAACTCAAAAACAAAACAGTCATCAAAGCAATTAACTTACAGTACACGACCGAATTTGATGAGCACATGAAAACAAATCTAAGTAATATGTGTCAGAAATCAAAAATGTAAAATTCCTGGTCATACTTAAACAGCAAAATAGTTTTTTTCTCCTCCATGTGAGTTTTCTGATCTTGGTTTAGTTTAGGACACTATAGCTCAGGCAAAGACCTCTGTCCCAGTTAAGTTTAAGGACAGACCATTAGCATTGTTAGGGTTAAGACTCACACTGTTGGTGGGACACAGAATGCAAAGTGCCGTCTCTGATGATGAAGTTACACACTTTTGAAGTACCACCCATATGCCCTGACCTTTTTTAGTATTTGTTCCAAATACTGATAGCTGCGGCTGAGAAACCTTCAAAGCAATGGCCACACATCAGCACCAGAATATGAGGACATTTTTGCATATGAGAAAGGCTCTTAACATTCAGACTCAGAAATTTCAGAGCAATTCAGGTCACCCTGGTATATGGTCAGACTGAACAATTACCCCACCAACAAGCAGATGTCTGCACTGCAACATGCCAACACCACGCTTCAATAGAGAGACTGCTCAGTCTGTGTAGCATGATCTCTGTTTCCCAAGAGGACAGACTGGTAGACAACCAATTTGAGAAACTTCTCTCCTCTTGCTATGATAATTACTTTGGAAGGAAAGGAGAGACGGACTTCAGACAGAAGTGGAGACTGCTCATGACTGACTTTGAACTGCTGTACTGACCCATCATCAAGGCTTGGCATTTATATTTTAAGAATAACAGCTACCTTTTCTGCAGTTTAATCAACAATATCACAGTTTTCTCACTTTGCTTCACTTTCAGTATCTCCAAAACATCCAGAAATGTTGTTTGTGATATTCTTTTAAATGTGACATTGAAGTTTTGAAGGAAAGCGTTTAGAAAACAACATCATGCCACATTCAGTGACAAAAAGAGAGCCCATATGCTGCACTTGTGAGTAGCACAGTTTATGTCAGTCTTTGACTGTGCCCCAAATCCATATTTAAAATATACTTTTTTTGTATGTTCTTCTGGCAGATATATGGGCTGCAATTTGAATACAGACCATTTGGAAATTACATTTTTAACTTAGTTATTTTTCTGTCAGTTGACCAGTTGATTAATTGACCAATCATTTCAGCACTATGCTTACCAAAGATCTGGGAAGTAAACCTTCACAGGTGATTTTCATTGTTTTGGCAGATGCGAGGATTTCTCACGCCTGTGCGTGTACAGACTGTACTGAATCTACATATTCCTCACTGTCACTGTTGCCCCGTTTGCAGGAAAACAAATTAAACCTTTATCATTATAGGATAAAATTAAATATAGGAAAATTAACAATGAATGCAAGGTCTTGTTATTGCTGGCTCACTGTCACAATATCAGGGCTTACTTATGCATCATTAAATTTATTGAAAACGTCAAAGCGATAATGGCAGTGGCTAACCCATTTCAGTGTTTAGTGGATTTACAAGAATTAGAATATCATAACAGAAGAACTAATTTTGAAAAAATATAAATATTATCAGCTATTATCTTTATGAGTTATTATTCCTGCTTCCTTGCATTTTACATTTTAAACTGGTAAATGTAATTTTTTGCTGTTTATTTACTGTAACTGAAGGGAAGTTTAATTTATAACAATAAGTCACATTTTACTCATTAGATATTTTGTTTATACAACTTTGCCAAGTGATAAAGTTCACTAATTTATGGCTGCGTCAGTCGCCATGTTTTGCATAAACAGGCACGTGCAGTTAGGTTATGCCGCTCAGCCAATCAGTATGACGGGACCGTGACGTGGCGGGGAAGGCGACGAGCAGCTTGCGAATATAAGTAACTGTTACGTGCCTTGCAGAGGGATGCTCTGTTTTCTGTCTGTTGTTGGTCCTCCCCTTCCTCCTGTCTCCAGGTGTTCTGAAGATTGGCTCACACCTGAGCAGGCCCTGGCCAGCCTATCACGAATCAGGAGACCATATATATATAGCCCCCACAGGAAAACTCCGCCTCTCGCTTTCATTTCCTGGTTTTGACTGTGTTATGGGGGTATATGGTGGAGGTTCAGGACAAGGTGAAAATGGGGCGACCTGTACACTTCACACACACGTAGCGGTTGTTCTGTCTAACTCCCTAGGTTTATTGGTTGGTGCCGCCCGTGTATTTTTTTTTCTGGGAACTTTTGTAGGTAAGTGAGTTAATCTTTTGTTTTTTTTGATTTCATAGTCAGGGGAGGTAGTGAGGCCCTGTTTTGTTTGTATTTATTTATTTTGTTTGGCACAACCACTGTCCCGACCTCCACCACTGTTTTGTGTACCGGTTTTCCAAATGTTCGACTGTGAAATCCCACCGGTAATAAGAGCTTTCACTACAGCAACTGTATTCTTCCTCATTTTGGCTGTCGCGTTATGGTTCCGTTAGCCGGGCCGTAACAGTAACGCAGTTACATTAACAAACTACGCATATTGGTTTGTGTCACAAATAGTTTCTTTTGCGACACAAAGTTCACACCAGCATCACCGAGCAGACATGCGGCAACACCTGGGGACCCAGGTGGGATGGAGACGGAGGCAACAGGGGCTACTACAGCTAAGATAACGCCCCGGTGGCTAGCACGAACCAGGTTCGGCTACACCGGTTAATCCAGACTTCTGCCGCTGACGGCTCTTTCTCTTACGTGGGACCTAATGACCCAAACGAAGTCTGTTAGCAAGTTTATCCAGTGCTAAAATAATACAGTTGGCATAATAATATATGCCCCCCCCTCGCGCTTTCCCTGAACACAGGCGAGCCTTGCCCCACACGGGTGGCCCGTTTTGTGCCGCTGTTCCTCCAGAGAAGTCATAACCCCTCGCTACACTAATGAGTGGAAGGATATTAAAGATATTATCCTGAGACTGTCCGCAGCAACACCGCCGCCTTCAGCTATGCTAATGGGGAGTAGCATGTTCGTTTGATCCACTGGTGTGCTGGCTGTGTTCGGCTGTTCATTCCGGGTTTGGTCACAATACCTTTTGATAGAAGAGCAGTGCGGTAATTGCTCCATGTTCAAAAGCCTCTATGCTTGCCCATGAATATTAAAAAACAACAAAAAAACAACAAAACTTTTATGTGTCACCCTCTCTCCGTGTAAATACAATCAGTTGCCAATTAGGTACACCTAGCTCAAAGCCTAATACAATAGCCACAAAATCAATACATAGTTTATTATAAGATATTTATACCATGGGGCATTATACTGACAGATGTTTAGTATACCCCCATTGCCATAAATATATTGGGCAACATAGTAGAACCACTTATTAGTACAAGGTGATAGGATTCTACAACACAACAAACAGCGGTCAACAAAGTTGAACAACACCTCTAGTTTAAACAAACTGACCATAATCACCTCAGTGAAAGTAAGATTTATTGCAAGCCCATAGTATTAGGCCGCATAAGGGTTTGCTGGGAATACCATAATAAATTGGCAACTGAGCTGAAATCTGAGACTTGACCTTCAGACGATGCAAAGAGCGCCTCTTACCGCGAGGAGAGAAAATTGGTTTTGTCTTTTGGTTGTTGTGATTTTCAATCCTCAGGTTTAGTATGTTGGAAATGTGGCCATCTCCTACATGTTTGTGACCTTTTAATTTACCTGTGCTCTACAAAGTAGATGTCTACATTGTGGGCCTTTTACTTATCGGCGCACATAGACTCTGCTTTGCTTTTTCGGTCGACACAGCTTCCTGGTTCTGGTTACATTTTCTTTTCCCCCAGCATTTAAATTGTACTTACATCTTTTTTCTGTGGCTGCCTACCTCAGTCTCCCCTCTCAACCGCTATCAACTCAAACCTTTTATTATGTTAGCCCTCTGCAGAGTGCACTCCTCTCGTGGCAGACAATCAATATATGGCAGTTATTAACCAAGCATACGTAAGAAGTCTTTTTATCCCTGACCTAGTTCTGGTTCGGCTGATGTTTATCCTCCCTTTAGCACCATGTTTCTCACGTCTCTGAAGTGTGTCTTGCCACTCTGACTCATTCATGTCAGTGCTTCAAAGTAAACATGGAGCCCTGATAGTCAAGACAGGATATGGTCAGTTGCAATCGCGGTTACTTTCCAGCTATTGGCAGTAGACTATAACAAAGAACATTTTCTGAATGTTTGATTTAATTTGCCTTCCACAAGTGACAGGTTTTCTCACCAGATAACAAAAGCTGCACTTGTGGATCAGAATTCGTTATGCTTTTAGTGTAATGGGAATATTGGGTCATGACTCAGTACTATAAAGTCATATATCATTAAAGTTACTGTTTATTCTGCTACATTATCATGTTAAATGGGTTCTTTGAGGACCTTTTTTATGTTAACCAAGGCCTCTGATAACCTATCTAAGATAATCAGCAAAACAATGTGTTTTTGACCCTTGCTTTTATCAATGATTCAGTTCGCTCTGGTGATAAGAGGGAAAACATCTGCGGGCTTTGAAGAAAATTGCATTCTGTGAGATGCCCCGGCTTTGATAAAAATGCTGTATTCCCATGCAAAAAGAACAACAAGCCGACAAAGAGGAGGTTCTAGTCTGCAGACAGGCTTTACTGTACAGGTGCTCAATTTTAATGTACATGCGCTGCATAGGAAAAACAGGAATTCACGAAATGAAACGAGAGAGAAATAAAAAGTAACAACGTTAGGGAACATGAAAAAAATCCACAGTGTGACGGAGGAGCAGTAGGCTTTTAACATACTGACTCCTGATCCGATATATGTGCTGTTTCTCTTTTTGCGAGGATTTAAGATTAGGGAAATATATAGCAGATTGGATACCTCCCTGCATGGAATTAATTGGGTGAGATTTTTATGGAAGGTAACATGAGGCCAGGGTCACAGTGGCACCAAAAAACTGAGTCAGCAGCCAGCCTCGACTGAGTGAAGGCAAGAAACTGGAATTTACTGTGGATCGCTCACATCTGATTGATCACCGAAATACCGGCATCAGCGCCGGTACATATTCAGTGCCCTTCTCATTTCTCCTCTTTCCTCCTTGTTCGTTACGTTTTAAGACTTCTAAGGATTACACTCCAACCTTACACTGCGCTGTTATCTAAAATATCATCCCAATTAGTAAGGTATATTGACTTTTCCCTTCCTGTTCTGTCCGCCTGACTCCTGTGTTTCTCTTTTTTTCTTTTTATTATGAGCATTGCATTATGCAGTGCGTCTCTTTTTTGATTTGGGGTGATGCAGTCTTTTCAAAATATAAAATCCTATAATTTATTGCTTGGTAATGTGTTGAAGTAGTCGTTGCTGCCAAATGTAGCACACGTTAGCTTCACCATTGCCCTGGATGAATTAGATTTCAGTCATGAAGGTGATTAATTGTCATTTGTGGATGAGTATTATGATGTGTATGCTTGTACGTGGCTCGTTGGATGTACGGGTTCTGATATACATACATAGTACATATACATGCAGTTTTTTTCTAGTAGTATACTGCTCCTTCACACAGAACAGCCTCTGATCCTCTTGAATTTGTCAACTTGAAATATAATGCCATTTTTAATTACGAAGTCATGTCAGTGAGACTAGTTGGTTGTTTCTGGCAACTGATCAGGGACCTATATGTCTTCCCAAATGAGGTCACTCAGTCTGCAGTTGTTCTCCTCTAAAATTAAACTTGGTGAGTGGGAGTGCACAAAATCAAGTCCTAATACCAGAAAGTCCCTGAACAATCATAGCTGTATTAAATAGACTTAGCGTCAGTGAATTGTGATGTGATTCACGGAGGCACTGTTTGTGAGGGTTGTTTTTTTTTTTGTTAACACTTCAAGAATGAAATGACCACTGCTTTTGCCATCTTCACTTTGCAAGATGTCCTTGAGGAAGGTATGCAACCCAAACCGCTCCTGTGTATCTTACTGCCCGGTAGAGTCTTGGCAGTGGTAAAACAGTACAGGCATGGTCTGTCAACTGTCCCCAAATAAATAAGGTTTAAAAACCCATGCAGTGAAACATCATTATGTACTCCTCAGCTGACCAGTAAGCCGCGAGTCGCAGCCTGAGAGGACCTTGTGAATGAGACCCCTGTGTCTGTCTTTAGCTCATGTGCCAGTCACCATTAATGCTTGTTGCACCAGCGTGGCTTTTCCCTCTGCCCGACACACACTTGTACTCAGTCTACCCTCAATTGCTGTCACTTGTGTCCTAAAGGCTGTCATCTCCACTTTGTGCTCCATTGCCACCACGTCTTCTCCACCGCTCTATTTTCCCCAGTTCAGTCGGGCTTGTGGCTGTTTGTCAGTGGAGGCTGATAGCCCGGTTATTTGGTTTAGCTGTCTGCCTCCCTGTTGCTGTGCCACTGCATTTTGGCACCAGTGAGACATTTCATTATCTATCAGTGCCTCAGCGAGACCACGCTCCTCGGAGTACCTCATGCTCATCGTTTTGCTCAATTTCAGGAGCGAGTGTCATCCTATCTTGAAACATCTACACACTGCAATGTTTGGAGGCATGCAGGCCTCCAACACTGCTCAGTAAACTTTGCATGTTTGTATCTCAGAAATAATGGCATTTCATATCAGTTTTCTATTCTGATTAAAGCCCCTAATGTGCTCCATAATTTGAAGTGATATCTGTCAAGAATGCAAGGCAAAATCATACCTGTAGAGGTCAGCATCTGTCTAATCTTTTTATAATGGAATATGGATATTATGTGCACAGATGTGCTTATGATTCAGCAATCTTCTTCGGGGTTATTGTTTTTTTTTCTTTTTTTGCACAGAATGATAATGTTGACCTATGACTATTGCTGTTCACTCAGCACACTCAGTGGAATTAGAAACAAATAGATCGCAGAACATGAGATGACTTTTTCAACATGGGTTACAACACTTGCAGAGGTGAACAGCTCGGAGGGGATCTTAAAGAAAAACAAACCGACAAGTCGGAACCCTTTTTTTTTTCTTTCTCCGCAGCAGCTGCATGCCAAAGTAATTAATATTTATGTGTCAGTTCTTGTTAGTGTCCATGTCATACCAGTGCCATTTTTCAACATGGTGATTCAGAGGCTTCACAGTTGTTAGCCAGAGCTTGTCGAAACTGAAATGCCCTCTGGCTATTGGCATTTCAGTAAAACATTCCTAATTAGTCTTTAAAATGTTTGTCATTTAGATATTTGAAACTCTGGATCATCTGTATTCACATGGTGTACCATTCGACGGTATATGACTTCGCGCTCCCAAAGCCTTGCGTTCTCCTCTCTGTTTCCTCTAACCAGTTATAATTAGCTGAAATCCCTCAATGTCAAAACATGCCAACATGGATTAATATCTAAATTTGTAAACGTTCAATGCCTCAGGTAAATCTTTTACATATAAATTAATTACCACTCTTTGCTACTTAATTTGCAAATTAATTTGTACCAAAAAGTGGCACATTTTCATGGCTTCATGCCAGACTGGTATATTTTACAGATATAGGCCCCAGATGAACATTACATTATCTCTGAGTAACAGGGAAATCCCTTGTAGAGACGTACACGCACAAATTTGTACAGGTTGCGTTGAAGTGGGATGGTCAGGGTGCTGCTTCCACTGCAGCGCCGCTGGAGCGGCTTCGGCTTCATTGGCATGTTCAACAGGACTTTCTGGCGTTGTGTTGCTGTGTACTGTAGATGTAATATCAGTCCCCCCTTGCGTTCCCAGCGTAGTACACCCACAGGTTTTCCCACTACCAGAAATCAAAACAGCAACCTTTCATTCATCAGTCAGCATCTCTACCTCTGGGCCAACCTGACGTCCCGGGAGAGTTTTCATTGGCAGTTGTCAGCAGGACTCCGGTTTTTGAAGTGTTGGTGAATAACGCGATAAACTCCTCTCCCACTGTGTTGTACGCGGGCATAGGAACTTCCTGTGAACGCTGACACAAGGAGTTCGTTGTCTAAAAGAATAATATAGCATCGTACAAACAAATGCACGGGTGAACTCTGCTGAGCTGGAGTCTTAGTATTTACACCGAGGAGGCACATAGTTTTCCAACTTTGCCCGATTTGTTGGGAGCAGCAGAGCAGTTGACTTTGCTGGGGAGTATCTCAGTAGTTCTGCAGGGATCTACGCAGCTGAAAGCATCCATCTCTTCCCCTTTTCACTCAGATGGAAAAGAACCTAGCTGCTAAGAACATTCCATGTTCAGTATGTCTTTTCCAAAATCATTATTCTTGTAATTATAATTGTTAACATATCCACTTCTATAATTAATGGTTATAAATAACATCCACTTTGAAATACATTAAAATGAATACACTGGAACTAGAAGGTTGTTGTCGGTGGAGGAGTGTTTGAGTTCATCGAGCAGATGTGTGGGAGTACATCAGACAAAATGACTGGGAACCACCGGAGAAGGTGCTGCGGAAAGAAAGACTTCAGACTTAAGATTAAAAAAAAGAAATGAAAGTAGTAAGTTCAACTGGATATGTAATCTCACTGAAACCACAGAAGCTCTTCTGTCCGGAAATGTGACGTACTACGAAGCGAACTGTGGTCCTGCAACCGCACAGGGCGGATAAACAGAAAAAGATCATTCGGCGTGTTGGGTTTGTATGGAGGCAGTCAGTTGAGAGATGCGGTTCAGGTTGGAGGGCTGGCTGAGTAGGCGGACAGGTACTGGGAAAGAGGCTGCGGGAGCGGCAGGCAGAGCCGGCGTAGATGGACTAATTCCGCCTCCCACAAATCCTCCAACAGTTGATTGCCTGGGTGGGCAGTGTCGGAGGCAATCCTCCCTGCCCTCCTCTTTGCTCTGGCATTAGGCGACTGCTCAGTGGAGAGCAACTGGCAAGCAATGACCCTCTCAGCTGGATGACACACTGCAGGTTTTTTCCACTGGAGCGAGAAGAAATGGGGCTGTGGCAGACTGCGGAGGATATCAGGACTGTCGGGATTGTCGCTCTTTATCCCTGGATGGGATATGTTTATGCTCTGTGTTTGTCACACGGAGGAAAAAAAACCCATTCATGCCACTCTTTAAAGAAATATGTTTTTTTTTGCTTGAAACTTCTGTAATAATTAGGCTGCGCGGAAACAAACCTCAGGCATTGTTACTGCCGTCATTAGCGCGTCAACAAGCAGACATGATGTTAAAAATATGTCCCGTGGAATTTATGGATGGAATCTGTGCGCTTCTGGCTTTTGTACAAACCGCTCCATGACTTCACACTTGCTTTAGATGCTAAAATATGCGCTTGCTCGCCTTACCCTGTGGAGCGCCTTGAGATTGTGTGTGTATATATTGCGATAAAGATAAAATTGAATTGAAGTACACTGATTAACATCAGCGTCTCCAAACTAGAGAGTTCATGTTATCCCAGTTATTGAAAACGCAGTATGGGATTTGCTACGCACATGCCAATTTACAGGCAATTTATGTGTATGTACACACTGACAGAGCCATTTATATCCAGGTTCAATAGACATACAGTATATACATTTATGCAAATGCATTCTGTTTTACGGCGTGAACATATGAATGTTTGCAAACGTGCAGCAACTTCCCACTAAAAAGAACCAAACCCATGTCAAACTTTTTCAGTATATGGCTAAAAGTGAGCTCCTCTGTCTTGACAGAAGCTCAAAATCCAGGGCCTTCGATTTTCCTTGAACTGACGTATAGAGGATTATCTACAGGCTCTTGATGAGATTATAACTCAACTTCTCCGTAACAGCCCTCACTCCAAATTACTCATGCGTACTTCGCTTGGTTTTTTAGCATTCGGAGACTTAATGCTAAATATCAGGGATGGATGAGTGCAACTCATAAATCTCAGGCATCAAGCGCACATCTAAATGTCATGCTTCCCGAGACCGAGGCAATCTCTTGTTCCTTTTTCTCTTGAGCACAATCCGGCCAAGGAGCCACCTGTATCAACAGGCAAAACCCCCCCCCCAAAAAACAAACGGTAGTTATCAAGATGAAGCATGCTGATAATAGGTTCACCTTCTCTGTTGACCTAATGGGGAGAAATCAAAAGCAGGGCCTGAAACAGATTGCTGAATCAATATAAAGCACTTATCCTGATTGGGCAACACTACAGGGACAACAATGTTAAAGCTGGCAAGGCGGTTCGCTCACTTGCGCTCCCCGCCTTTTGGTTACCTCCTCTCGGACGAGAAACGCATTTACGCGCGCTTAAACTCCTCTAAAGTGTCGTGAGAAGGCATCGTTCCGTGGGTCTGGAGCGTTAATCTTCCGATACAGCGCGCATCATACAGTAATAAACAACATGCGCTAGCTCTAAATTAGTGTTGATGCAGCTGTCGGGAACGGCGCTGCGCACACGCTGTCCCTCGGCTCTGTAAATGGAACGCGGCCCCCTAGCCTCACACATGTTAGCAAGTACAAGGGTCCATCTGCCAAACGCTCAGCATTTGGCAGTTCATCAATAGCGATGCTATTAATAACTTGGTTCCAACACAACAGCCCAAGGACGAGGATAGATAAGAAATCATTAATCTCCTCAACAAGTCAAAGTGTTGAGCGGCATAAAAAACACAATTACAATTAACAAAGTACTCAATCAGCGGCCCTTTTCGGCAACCATTCCGCACTTATTGCATAAAACAATGTGTACTTAATGAGCTAATGTCCAAGTACAGGCTGTCATTAAAATCAATGATCTATGTGATGCTTCTAAGATGAATTAAGAAGAAATATTTTTTGTTCAGTAATTACTGCAGGAAATAGCAGCTACTCGCTGCCCCCGCCTCAGTCTTAACATCTGAACTGGCACTCTGACAGTCGCAGTGGATTGGAGAGTGGCAATTTTTCCTAATTTCTTGATGTGGGTAATCAAGTGCGTATTGTTAGCCTCAATAATGAACTTTTGTCAGTGGCAGCCAGGCACGTGTCCATGTCGAGTCCGGGCCTCGCATCTCACCAGTTTAAAAGATCAGCAGCTCGATGGAGCCCGCAGCTTCTAACGTCTGCGTTGGACCGGATGCGAAACGCACGTCGTCAACCAAGCGAGTGCCACTCACAACAGTAAACCATTTAATACAGAGATTCAAGAATTGTTCATCGGATTACCTGATGGCTGGAGAAGATGGCCTGTTTCAGATCCAGTTCATTCCACTTACTTGACGGATGTGCGGGGATGGAACTGCGGCGGCTAAATTGCCGGCATTTTTTGAACGGCCTTGCGAATTAAAATTAATTTTCAAGAGAGCTTGATGTTAGATGTTCTGTTAAAGAGCATATTTCTAACAGGAAGGGAAAAATTGAAGGGAACAGTTAATAATTGAGCACACTAAGATCTTCCATGTCAGACTGGGCCGTGGCAACATTAAGTCGCTCGTCGGTGATAAAATGTGGAGTGGAGTTTTTTTTTTTTTTTCCCCTTCACTTCAAAACACTATACATTAATCATACCTGAGGGGGAATATACCGCATCCAGTATTTCCTCTGTTGCTTATCAGACTAGTACCCTGATGTGTTGAGCGTTCAGCGCTGTTTGGCCTTCATCAGTGTCTGTAATTCCATATTTACTCCGGCAGCTGATGCAGAAAAAGGCATTGAGAGTCCCTGTTACCTATGCGCTGATGACATGTCTCAGTAATACGAGCTGCATTCATCCCACACTGCTTTAATAGTGCATCTCCATGCCAACCTATCTGATGACATCACTGAGTAATGCGATTCTCTCCCTTGTCTTGCACGGGTGTAAGAATTGAATTCTCATGTGATGCAATTCATCGCAATGAGTTTTATACTATCAGAAAATAAAGTAATTACAAGAATCCCCAAATTTGTATCAGGTGTACTACTTTGTTGCTTCAAAGTGGATTTATATTCCCCTTCAATGCAAATCAGTATCATTTGGTATTTTATCCTCATCATTTACCCTTTCACTGGTCTAGTTTAACTGCTCATTTATGTTTAAGGCACAGTGTAATATTACAGTACTAGCAACCCTTTTTTAAAATTGATTTGTATTAAAAATGTTGGGCATATCTCTATATTAAAATATTGAGCCAGTTTCAGCTCAGAATGTAAACAGTCCCATCCTTTTGTGTGCATTTACCCAAAGTGTTTCCGCCAAGCAATCTATTGCGAGCTCTGACTTTTTAATGAAAAACAAAAGCATCTTAGCGCCATTGCGTAAGCAGCAGGAAGGATCGCTTGCACTTGACAGGCTGGGGGCCAAATCAGAATAGATTGGGTTTTTCATTCATCCCATCACGCGCCGCGTAACTTGCTTAGCTATATTTTGGACTATTGACCCACTGCCTCGACTTCCCCAGGCATTAACGCTACAGCTCTTTGCATTTTTCCATTTCACTGTGTTTTGTTAGCGTCTGTGTTTATGTGCAGTGATGTATGCCTTGATACCCTAATGGGTCCCAGTCCTGAGGTGTTAAAGAAAATATAAATCATTACCCTCCAGACCCTGTATGTGAAAACACAGCCAGTGCACTTTCCCTTGGAATTTGTTTTTGGTCCCTCTTTCCATTCCCTCGCTACATGTTTATGTGTGACCATATTGTATAGCTTGAAGTAAGGTTTGAAGATAATCATTCTGTGAGATATGAACTGGAAATGACTGGTAAAGTCTGCTTGCCCCAGAATGAAGAAGGGTTTGTCAGTCTCAAATTTGGCTTGCGCAGTAAATGGACCAGCTAAATGCGTCTGACTTCCGTGATGAAATTGCACCAAAGAACCCATTTATAGTGACAGAAGGGTTATGATTTATGTTTTTCTTTTGAGCCCTGAGGAAATGGACTCTGATGTCATCTATATACAGGTGAATCACTTCACTTTCTTCGCTGTCATTGAGCATTCAGAAACAGTCCAGCATACGATGGAAAATGCCATTGCAGTGCTAACAAAGGACACCTGATGTTAGATTTGTTACCCAGAGAGACAAAGTTGGGACAATTACCCAAGGACAATACTGTTGACAATCAGTAATTACAACACAGACTATGAAACAATAAGGGAATGTTTGCCAGTGAGGCAATTTGGCCCCCATGAAACACGGAAATGAACGGTTTAATTAACAACGTTTTAAATTTACAGCATGACAGAAATTTCAGAGACCATTTTCCCCTCGCTGTTTTATGCAGATGTTTGATGTGTTGTTTTTCTTTCCCAGCCTGACAAAATATGTATGATGACAGGTGCGGCAAATGTATTTTGCAACCATATCATTCCAGATTAGATGGATAAGATTTACCACCCTCTTAGAGACCTCATTGCCTTTAACGTAATTGTGCCTTCTTGCCTTACGATATAACTGTATACAAGTTGACAGCCATGGCCGCATTATATTAATTATATTGCATTTCCCATAAGAGCAAAACTGGGTCATAGATTTAGCCATTATCAAGATATACCTTGTAAAAGAGGGTTTTACTGGACGCAAATGGTGAGGACGATCCGAGAATGAGCAAACAGAGCCACGACGAAGACGCAGTGCGCTCTAATAACTAATGAAATTCCACTAAGCTGAATTGTTATAATAGCATGTGATTTAAGGTCACTGTATATCGCGTTACAGATTGAATGCACAGTGCAGGCTGTAAAGCTTATCGGGGTAATTAGCCGATATCGTCTTCTTGTCAATATGCATGACGTAACGTTGAATAATACCATATACTTTTAGTAAATAAAAGTCACCAGAATTTATCATCCTGGTATTAATTATTGGAAAATAGCCAAGCAAGCGATGAAAGGAAAGCCATTCATTGTGCTTGAAAGCGGGTTCGGATGCGGCGATTGGACTGATTAATTCACTTCTTAAACTGTCAGAGCAAAGGACTCAGTGATGGGGAGAACCATTTCAAATATTCAAAGGGGCGAATGATCTTGTGAAACACCTATTAATCATGGACATTTTGGCCAAGCACATTAATTGTGGTGTCGGCTCTCTATGCACCGCCGCCACAGAATCATTAGCTACGACAGTCACTCAAGCCAGAACAGACATGGAGGCTAATCAGCGGCTGTAATGGACACACTTCATAATTGTCACCCTTTTTGTGGCATGGTGAGGAGAGCTTAGCTCGGGGGAGACGGAGAGCGTACTACGAAGCGCAGGGAGGCTTTGATCGCATGAGCTGAGAAAGCGATGTGCCTATATACTCATTATTTTACCTCCAGACTTGTGTCTAAAGAATACAGAGGATTTTCAACATTTAATACCACAGTATTTTCAAAGTACAAATGTCGTCCCATTCTTATACTTACTGAAGCGAAGTGAGTTCCCCTATAATTAAGGCAACTTTATAGGCACTGTTCCCAGGCGAGCGTATGTACGAGTACCTGTGTTAGATGTTTCATCTTTATTAGCCAGAGCATGGTAAGCCTAGCTCTTCATGCACTAATCCCCAGCTAAAGAAACAGCTTTCAAGGAATTAACATCAAAAGTAAAGCTTTGCGTGCCGGCGGGGGAGCTTTCAACAGAGCCTGCCTCAACTATCTCCTAAGTATTTTCAGAGCCTCGGGGATGAAGTGGAAGTTAAGTTTAACTTGCTCTGTGTTCTTCTGCAAGTCTTTGACCTTGTTCTCAGGTCTCTTTAATAATCCCTGATATGTTTGAATCTGAACAGCATTTGGGGCATTTCCGTGGGGCACAGCCAGAGGGCGAGGATTCTCAACTCGGGCCAAGTGCCCGGTCTTTCCTTTGCCCATAATTCCTGTGATCAGCAGGTTCGGGTACATGCAGTCGAGGCTTAGGATCTGACAGACATGAATTATCTACAGTATCAGCTACTGTGCATAGCAAATCTGTGAACCTTCAATGTGGTACATATTCATTACAAGCAACCGGGTGTGTTATTTTATTAAGTGGAAGCTGAAGGCCTAACTATTTCATTGTGACTTGAAAACCTGTGTTTTTCCCAAAGAAGGTTTTGTGAGCGGTTCATCACTGACGAAGGAGCTTGTTTTTGATTTCTTTGTTTTCTTATTGATATAACAACAGTTATCTGGAGAGATGTCGATGAAGTGTTTTTTGTGCTGCCATATTCCATCCGCTCAGGCAGCCTTCTGTCGCAACACCTCCCTTCCTCCTCTTATCTGCCTCTTCTCCTCAGATTTGCAGGTGAAGCAACAAATTTGAGTACTGTTGAATCTCTTAGACACCTAATGTTTCCTTGTTAATCTTCTATATGTTCGAGCGTTGCAAAGCAACACATCACTGCGTCCCAAAGCCCCTTACAAGAGATGGCCAGTGATTATTGCTTTCGCAATAGTTGCTCTCGCTTATGTACCCATAACTCTTTTTGGTCTTTCATAGACTGTGACAGCTTGGATTGAGCCGAGGGACAGGGATGACTGATTCGTTGTGTCCGTCCCAAGTACAGTTGGAGAAAATGACACTGGGAGCTCCGCTGTGTAGCTCAAAGCAGTAGCAACCACTATATCTCCTATCTTTTGAGGTCCACTATGAATTCTCCACGGTATAATAAATCGCTTGTCTGCCCGATGTTAACATCCCATCAGGCAATCATCTGGCAATCTTCTTTCTCCTCTCTAAATCAGTTTATATGGCTTTCTTGAAAGAAGTGCTGTGGGATTTATTTTGTCACATGTTACACAAGCTGTGGGGCCGTGAAACGGGCTGATCCGCAGGTCGCGTCGCAATGTCTCCATTCCACATACTTATGACAAGGTGTGGCAGTTGGACTGAGCCATCGCGTTAGGAATAAATATCTTTAATATCGTTTGAAAGTCCTCGACTATAAATCGGCGTGCCCGTGCAGGAACCAGAAACATTTACACAGGGGCAACATTGTGCATGGTTTTACAGCCAGTGCAATATCTACTATACCACCTACAAATTATGCTATAAATTACCATAATATGTTGTGTAGGGAAATGTAACGCCAGCACCAGTTGGTTTCCTGAGGACCGACACTCTTTCATTCAGCCCAGCTAAGGGGGGGATTTTATTTTCCACTAAAGGAGTATTTATTGGAGCCAACGCGGTTTGCATCGCTGAGACCTCGGTTCCTGTTTTGGTCAGGAACAGCCGCGGACGGAATGTTTTCATGCCCCTGTGGCATATTATTTAATCAGAAGTTTTAATAAATGCATTGACAGTCCTCACAGCCCGTTTAGGCGTTACATTCATTTCTGTCTACAGTTTGTTGATTATTGCCTTCTTTTGGGGAAAATCCAAGAATGATATTAGAATAATTTGTATTCTGTCTAAACGCACAGCTTGACAATATATATTTCAATATGGAGGAAAGACACAATGCTTTCCCTTTTCTTTCGATGTTGAAGCTCCTTGTGTTTTTATAAATGCCCTCATTTGGTCTTTGTCTTTTTGCACTTGGGAGTGAATTCTCTTAAAGGGATCAGTTAGCATCCACATATGCAAGAGGAAACAGAATAACAAGAAAAGGCAAAAGTAAACTCGGACATTCAAACTTGGAGGAAAAAGTTGCCCTGAGGGTTTCTGTTCAGAAGGTCTCTGGTTGGAGGAGACTCCACCCCCCCGCCCCGCGCGCTCCGTACGTATTTTGAATGACTTCCATAACCTGAACATTTGGTTCCTTGTGATGTGCATCTCTGAACTTTTGTGCTCTGGGATAGTTTGGCAGGAGTTGTGAACTCAAACTGTGTGTTTATTTTGTGAATCGACTTTATGTGTTCTGTTTGACCAGCTTAGACTCAAGAAAGTGGTCTGCTGAAAGATGTATTGCAATTAGCAGTCATTATTTTGTGTGCTGTCACTTGTCACGCTGTCAGAATTGATGAATTAGCCGCCCTTGGGTTCTGAGGGAATGAGAGAAGCGGCCGCGGGGGAACGCAGATAGCACACCCCCCCCCCAGTTCTTCTTTTATTGTCTGAGCCCTAATATGCATGAGGCAGGACACGCTCACGGGGTTGCTGAGAGTAACGTTCAAAGTTTTCCTGCGTAATTGGTTTGATGTGTAATAGGGGGAAAAAAACAACATCTTGTTGGGGTTGGATCACGAGGTCTCGTTTTTATTTTGAGATTCGTACTTTTTAGTGATGCGCCCATCCAGTCAGTTTGATCTAACACTTCTGTTTTATAACCCCGTGGATCAAAGCCATGGATCAACTCTGAACTGGATATCAAACATTCTCCACTGTGTCCTAAATCCCTCAAAGTCCGGGTCAGAGAATGTTAGAAATAAGCCCCTTTGGTGAACACTGTGTTTAGTACTCGATTTGTGCCAAGAGGAAAGTGCAGAGGATCTGTATTCTGGGCGGAGTTGAATTTGGATCGACTTTTGTTGCGGCAGGGGCGGAAATCAAAAAGACGTTGTTCTGAATGTGGAAAAAAAAGAAGCATAAATAGATCAATTGATGCACTGTCCGCGCTGGTTGGGCAGGCTCACGCCGGGTTTACCGTCGACGGATCTCTCTCTTGTTCGTCTCGGGACGTGGGGCTGAGTCGGGGGGCTGCGTCGGACTCGTTCCGTCTGGGGCCTGTTGTTTTTTCGCTTCTCATTTTCCTTTCTGCACAGCAGTTTGTGCAGAGCTTCGCTATCCATGGTAACTTCAAAAAAAAAAAAAAGAAATAACATTGGCGTTTTTTACAGGTAAGCAGGTTATCTTTCGGACTCTCTCTCAGACAAACCTCTGTGTTTGACAGCCGATTCTGGGATCGTCGCTGTGCCACTAATGGGGACCATAACGATGGCAGACAGAAAATTCGCCACTGCGCGACTGCGTGGCACACAACAACAACAGCACTTTAAAAAAAAAAAAAAGTCAAACTATTTATTGAGGAGACCAGAGCCAAATACGTTGTTGAGTTCGGTTTTGATAAATTGTAGTGCATTACCGGGGAGGGGGGGAACATAGACTTGCCTATTATTGAGTTGTCTGTGGGTTTTTATCAATATATTGTTTCTCACCCTCCAGATAATAACAGCAGCACCATTGTCAGATGTCTTCATTGTGAAGTCGTCATTATTTTGTAACCGCTGCTTGCCTTCCTCATCTCTCCGGGGACGCGTTGGAGGCAGCCTTTTCCTTTTTTCTTCCTGCAAGCGTCTCTTTCTGCTCAGGTTACAGCTTCGCCGCTGCGTTAAGAGGGCAGCACGCTTTTCAACTGCCGCTCGGTGTTGAGTCTTTTTATGATGGATGGTCACAATGTCCTCGTGCGATGAAGACATACAGTCACGCTCTGCAAAAAAAACAAACAAAAAACGACTCATTGAATGAATGTGATTCAATCACAGTAAAAAAGAAACAGTCTGCCTTGATTGTGTTATTTGAATGCCGACTGTATTTGTGGAAGAAACATAATATTTAAATGATTGATTTGGCTTTTGTTGCATGGGATTGTTTTTTTGCTTTACTCAGTCCAGTTAAATTCATTTGAATTGAGCGAACAATGGTGAGATTGCGTCGCACAACAAAGCCCGGACTTGCTGTATGAACTAGCGGAGGAATTATCTGTTTCAGTCTACAGCCGACTGAAATAATAAGGCTTTTGATAGCTTTTCTGATATCTGTCTCGTTATTTACAAAGAATGCTGCTTCCATTGCCAGTCCGAATAGGCGCTGTTTCCATTTAATGACCGAAGGCCCATTAACTTACACAAAAAAGTATGAAGCAAAACATGCAAAGCAACGTCAGACTTATTTGTTCCTACATCTGATACCCACTGAAATACTTGACGTGCATCTCGCTGCGTGAAATGAACGTTCAGCGAAAGCTCCCGCAGTCTGGTCCAAAAGAAGCGTGGAATAAATTCCCAATGTTCGTAATGTTCAGCGCGCAAGTGCGTGATCGTCACGGGAGATTTAGTTGGTGCTGCGGTCAAAGTACTTTACGCCGAGCGGTGTTAATATTCAGTCAGCCCTCTTTAGCAAAAGTGGTCGGACAAAAAAAAAATATTGGAAGTACCTCTACAAACCAGTTTTTTAAAAAAAGCGAACACTGTAGCCTTCATAATAGGTTCATATGTGATTACCCAGCCCAACGGCTTTAGTGAAAACATTCAAGAGGTTTAAGTGTTGAACTCGTTAAATGTCTATTTTGAACCCACTGTACATGTTGCTGAGTTTAAAGTGTAACTGCTTCACTCACAGAAATGTGCAGGCTAGGATACAGTTACTTTCAGAACTTATCCCAGTGATTTCCAAAGCTTTAAACTTTGCTCAGTGGAAAAAAACCCCACACAAAATCTGTCTGGGATGCAGACAAATACTTCATGAAAAATGCATGATCTGTTATTTTCAAAGTCACTCACACCAGCAGCTGCTTCTTCATCTTCTTTTTTTGTTTGTTGCAATGGCAACCTCTGCCTGTCCAGATTCAGGAAAATCTGCGGGACTTCATATGAGCATTTGAGGTCTGTCAGTCCAAATAAGAGTCCGGGACCTCCATTTCTTCCAGGCAGGAAAACGGCGTCCTCTGAGGTCAGGCCTGGCCTCTGCATCATCCCTTCATGTGACGCGTTGCTCCGTGAACTGTTGCCCTCGGTGTCGATGTTCTGTCAGGTAAAAACGCTGGGCCTGTGAACAAAGAGCACAACGAAATCCTGAAAGATAAAACGCCTCAAGGGAACGCTGGAAATAAAGCGCCGTGTGTTAAACGGACGCGTTGTGGAAAAGTGCCACACTCACAAATGACTTTTTTTAAGGAAGAAGTGACGTTAAGAGGAAATGATAGGTGTAAAGAAGTGATACAGGTACATTCGTTGGGAATCCGGTTAAAAAGTGAACCCGGTTGGAATCCACTGGACGAGCGGCGAAGTGGAAAAGAGACGAGGCGTGTCTGGTCGAGAGACAAACGATCTGCAGGCCTCGGCCGCAGAGAGGGGAGGTTGCGTCGCTCGACCGCATCCAGAGGCTTCGGCCTGTGGGAGCGCGGCTACAAAGGCAGCCCTACCTAAGAACCATGTCGAACCTGGCTTGCGGTTTCTCCGAGAGGATTTGCTTGACATCAAAGTCCTCGCGGGCGCGAGGCTCGCCACGCGGAAGCCATCTTGGCAACCCCACTGCACGCTGTCATTTTCTCCCCTGCGTACGCGAGGTTCAGGAATCGCACTGCAGATCCCAGTGAGTGGAAACTTTTCTTTAGGGAGAAGTTGCCTAACGACAATTGGTTAAATGGCATCTAATAACTCACTGTTGCTGTTAACCCTCCTGAGCGTAACTCCACATCCTCAAGTGGCGTTTTCCTTAGTACGCTTTCAGGCGGTCCTGCACACACGGCGTCCCTCGCCGTTCCCCGGTGTTTTTCTCGTGCAGCTCAGATGCTGCCGTGGAAGCAGATGGAGGTGAGTCCTCGCGTTCGCCGGCTGTGGCGCCTCTGGGAATGTTGAATGGGGACAAGAGCGTTCATTTTTGTCCAAAAATTTACTGACAACTCGCGTAAGAGGGACACGAGCCCGGGGGGCGTCAGCTTTGAGGACAAACGACTTTCCGCTCCAGCGGTCACCCTGACCCCCCACACCTTTACTTTTTACTACGCTACGTGAGAGTGCCATTATTTCCTTCAGTACCGAAAATGTGCCGTTAAATGCAAACTGCTAATTCAGCATGGTTTCAGATTAGTAGAGTACAGTTGACACGGTTGCGGTAACGTTTGTTGAATCATTGTGACACACACATACATACACACTTCTTGGCTTGTTTACACCTTCAACTTTGCCTGCGTTCCGCTGCTGTTTGTCAGCTTTTTTCAATTTCCAGTCATGCACCGCGCCTCTGTCTCTTCATAACTTGCGATTATCACAGTCGATCAAGAGAAAGCACCAATTTCAGGATCTCCCTGTGTGAATAAAGCAACAACACTGAGAAAAATTCCTGGGCGCTGTGGCACATTAAGGCCGCGCGCGGTAACGGCTCTGAGATTGTTTGCAAAATGGTCGGAGCGTTTTCCCTTTTATCTCTCGCTTTCCCTCCCATCAGTCATAAAGAGACCAATTTCGACACGTTTTATGCAAGCGCCACAAACAGCTCGTTTCATTGGCTTGTGCAAGCTGTTTATTTTTTTGGGAGGGGGAGTAAATTGTGGTAGAACGGCGCACGCTGTTGTCGCACGCCGACTGGATAAGAGGCAATTAAAACATGAAAAGAGCACCTACAAATGGAGCAGATTTATCAGTTACACTAAACTCTCCCGGGACCATTATTCTTAAGTCCTCATAAAAAAAAGGGGGGGGGGGGGGGCGATAGCACTTTCGCTTCCTAACTGATTAAGCACAAGTTTGATAAGGCTTTTATGAACACAATTTGGGTCTGCTAATGACAATGACAAGGTCACATGCTAATGTGGGGACTTAAACTCTGGCGCCGCGTCGTATTTCACCACGTTCAGGCCACGTTGACGGTACTTTGCAAAGTGATCCAGATGAATGGGGGGAAAAATCCGATTTCGTGGAAATTTTTAGAAATACCCGATTGATTCAAGGACTAAATGTCTTTTCAGGATACAAACCCATGTGTTGGATGTTACCATGCGTTTCAAAAATCAGAGCTGCTGCTGCAACGTCACGAAGTCGCGACTACACGATGCGCGTGCCACATCCTTCTTTGCTGGATTTCCCATGGCAAAAAGGCACTTCTTACCTTATCAGGATACATAAACTATTGAGAGGGCTGTTTAAAATTCCACAACGGTAGATGGTTTAATTTGAACCTAACTACCTCCGTTTTTTTTTACTAATATGACATGCTTTGCAGCCCGAAAGACAGCAGCGCAGCCCCGTAATGTTTCTGAACAGCACCGCAGGAGTCCGAGCGAGGGGGGAAAAGAGCAGCGTCTGGGAGTGATTAACCGCCCTCAAAATCATTTACCCAGTCACTTCATTTACCCGAGAATCTGAAGGCATGCATAATTCTCGGATAATACTTCTTCCGCTTCTGCTCGTGTCGACATCTCCCTGGACTTCTGCTTGTTCGGCTTTATCAGACAAAATGCCGAATATCTGCTGCGCCGGTATTAACGGCTGATTTGATAAATACATCAGTTCCGTTATGAATAAATAGATTAATTCATTGCATATTAATTGAATACATTATAGCAAAAGAAAAGCAGCTCCTCACTGTGCGCGGACGCATCAGCTCATTAGTCATTCTTATCTGCAGTCCAGAGCTGTTTTGGCGATATTTTTTTTTTTTTAAAGCATGCTTACACCAAAATGATTTATCCAGCAAAGTCCTGCGCTGAATATACTCTTGGAACAAAGCCTGGTAATCCATAACAGATGCTTCACTGGAGTCCTCTCCTGTTCCGTACATGAGTCATTGGGCTTTATTAAACCCATTCTGGGTTGAACACCACGCTGTGTGATTGACAGGCATGTTGCCGTCACCCTCTGGCCTTTGCTGTTGTCCAGAGGCACAGCAAGACCCTTTATTTGTGCGGCGGCGTGTGTTGAGTGTGATTGCAGGGGGCTGGTGGTAGATGCTGGCTGCGGCTGGGTTCCACTTTTATTGGGTTGTCAATAATCAGCCGAGTTCCCGGCGTAGGGCCTTTTCCCTCCTCCAGGTTTTGATCCCAGTGCACAAGTTGGCCGACGATGAATTTTGGCACGCTAAATACATTTCACTGAACCAAGCTCGTGTTGGACATTTGGTCTGATAAATCACTTAAATAATTAATGGATTTCAGAAATTGTTGGAGATACATTTTGTGCCTGTGGATGAACTGATTTATGCGCTCATTATTTCTGCGATAATAGCAATCACAAGGATATTGTGTCGCTTTCCTAATACGCTCGATGTCCCGTTGCAGAAAGCACTGCGAGTGTTGTGGACAGTGGGAGAGCGTGCCCGCGCAACTTAAGGCACTACAGCACTTTCTGGTGATGTACGACGTGAGCCAAGTCACGCTTTGGTGGGAATCACAATTAGAACTTCCATTGCATCAGTTCGTTCTGCCCTGTGGTATGAAAACACAATGTGCAACTTGTTTTTGTTTTGTTTCTTTTTCCACGTGACTTCATAACACAACACATTATTAATTTTTTTTTGGGGGGGGGGGCTCTTTTCCATTATAGTACACTGCCATTATCTCTCCTGATGAAAGTGGGATGCAAACGCATATAATGAGATTGTTTGACGTGACTGCACCTGCACCAGTTTGGGGCTTCGTGAAGTCGTGGTATTAAAAAAAAAAACAAACATCGCACAGGCAGTTTGAAATAATGGAGGAAAAGCTTGTCAAGGCAGCAGAACAACTTTAGTGGGTTTTTCAAACCTTTGACTTGGAAAAAGTGCATTACAACACAGCGTTTCATATGTTGTTGAAAGAAGCACAATGCTGACGCAGACTAAAAATTGCTCTTTTGTACACATGATTCTGCAGTAATGGCAGCTGTGGATGTTGGTTCAGCCAGAGGGTCGTTCGGCTTTTTTCGCTGTGCGTCATTTTGAGGAGCAGGGTCCTAACAAGTCTGTCATAATCTGTCATTACCTGTGAAAATGAGACATAGCCTAATCATCTCATTATTTAATCTTCAGAAAAAATTCAGGATGAACCAGCGGGTTATGTGTTTGTGAGGCCGTGGAGAGAAAAGATGAACTGAGACTCATGTCAACACGAAGCGAACGATTCTTTTTCTCTGCAGCGACAGCGGAGGGCACTCAAACCATTGTCCACTGGCCTTGTGCCAAAGAAAATATGAACTTGCAAACTGAACTTTGCATGAACTGCAAATTTACAGAATTGGATGACTACATCTGCAGATTTTGTTGTTTTGTTGAATTTTGTTGCGAAAATCCAATCCAGCGAACAGACAAAACCCCAAAACTTTCAAATCCTCGGCTGAGGTAATTACTGCGAGACTGATGAGACCAACTGGAGTAGCAGAGCAGAGGAGGCAGGTGCACGCCAAATTTAATAATAGTGAGCTGAAATTAATTCAAGTAAGTGATATAAGCGGTAATAATAAATGCACTGAGGCTGCTGTACTTGAAGATGACGTGCACCCTGGGAAAAAACGGTGATCTAAACTTGTAATGCCTGCTGATTCATCCGCGATTTGTGCTTGAAGTGTTTTCACTGCTGACATTAACAATGAATGAATCCAAACTGCAGACATCAGGAGACAAATGCTGCAGTAATCCAGTCAATTTTGTATCTTCCTCTGAGTCTGTTCCACTCTGATTATGGGCCTTTTACAGTACTTTGTCTGTAATGGATTATAATGTTTCATTTTGTTCCTCTGCTTGTCCGCGGCTGGACGTTTTCCCCTCGCTCACCATGCCCATATTTGTTGTGGAATCAGTGGCGCAGCAGCAGCAGCAGTAGCTTGATCCTTCCTTCAGTGGTGGAGACGTCACGCGCGGGCATCAGGCGCAGCACCACTGCGTCGGTCACGCGGTGTGGCAGCGCTCGGGGCCCAGTGCGCTATCATGGTAGCTGCACACCTAACACGGACTGGAAGCGTAAAAAAACGCACTTCAGGTGGTGGCGTAACAGGAGGAGGATCGTTTCGTTACGAGAGGCGCCGCACGCGAGGCCGAAAGAGCTGCTCGAACGTCGGCTGTGCGGAAAAGGCTCGAGGACGCCGCTCTGCGGGAATAACAGCTTTACTAATTGCATGGAGTTACCGGCGCTGCCAGCTGCTGCTTTTCGGTTGCACCTGTGCTGCTTCGTGAGAACGAGCAGCGTTTGCCGTTTCGGCCAGTTAGGCGATCGGATACTTGTCCCCGAATGTAGTTGAATGAATGTAGTCCATCGTCTTAGCATCAAAAGACACGCAGACACTCATTAACCATCTTTTTTTTTTCTCCTGCCAAAAAATAGGAGTCACTCTTCATGTACAGAGAATATGTCTAATTTTCTTCAAACCTAAAGCGGAGGCGGCTGCGTGCGGCGTTATCCTCGCTCCTCTCCGTGCAAGGCCCCCGAAAACATCTGGCCAGCGTGTCCTCTCAATCTGTGACACGCCTCAGGGCAGATTAGCGACGTTCCCGTCCACGCGAAGCGAACACAACGCCGGCGGTGTCCCTCGTAGCCCCCGAAAGTCCTCGCTGGTGTGACAGATGAACGCAGCGGTTGTTTGTCTGCCGCGGCGACAGGGTTAACAGCGGTGTGATACCCGAGCGCGAGGCTTACCAGTTGGCTTCGCGCTGGAATTTAACAGGCCAGTGCCACCGCGACCGGGGGGGGGACCCGCTCTCTCACACAGTGTCAGCAACAATTCAGAAAAAAATGGAAAAAAAATAGCACCGATGTATTATTTATGACAGCACAGTTGCATCAGATGAGATTTCTCTTACTGTGGTCACTCTGCACTGTAAATGACTTCCTCCCGCTCGCCGTTGAACCATCTGAGGATTGATGGCGTTTGTTTAGCTGGTGGGGAACGTGTAGAGCGCTGTTAAGATGGGAGGCGGAGGTTACCGTTTTGCTGCGATTTAGATTTATCGCCGAGGCACTGCTTTACGTGAGTCTCGCGCAGTGTGTCCTTTTTTTGTTTTCTTAAGCGGGACGGTTATGTTTCAGTTGCTCGGCGCTGTCTCGTCGCGTCTGCGGTGAGGAGAAATCACGCCTCGTCACCGTGAGAGAGAAGATTTAGCGCGCGCCGCCGCTCCGCATCGCCCGCACCGTGACTCAGCGGAGGAGAAGGCGAGTTCCAAATGGGGAGCGCTGAGACGAAGCTGGGACGGTTTATATCTGAGAGAGGCGCGCCAGCCCTGCGCCGCGCACGGGCGGGACGAACCGGGGACCGGAGAAGCGCGATTGTGGAGCGTGCGGTAGGGGCCCGGCAGGCACGGCTCTCATTAGACAGACGGGGTTTTAATTAGCGTGTGCGCAGGCGGCGATGCAGGTGTTTACATTTCGTGGAGGAAACTATGCCAAGAGCAGAGGGGGCACGCGCGCTCAGAGACGGAGCGGCATCGGCGAGGCGGCGCTCCCTCGACCCCGGAGGGTTTTCGCTAAGCAACCGAGAACGTGGGAAAGCACGGGCTATGCTTAGCTGAAGGAAAATATTTTGTGACAACACACAATTTATTTTCAGTCAGCAACGGCAAACGAGCAGGAAAACATCAGTTTTGCTTTAATATGCATCGGGAAATGAAGTATCCTCTCCACCCTTGTGCAGACGGCCATCGACCGTTTGCCTCATTTAAGTTTTGATTTCCTGTCTGTCAGTTTAAAAATCAAGCCTCGGCCGGCTCTCAGCCTTTTTCCCACAAGAGGGAAATGCGCAAAGCTTCAAGCGAACTTACCTCGTGACAAAAAAAATATTGCCCAAGTCGCGCTCCACCCCGAGTTGCATGTTCGCGGGCTGCAAAGCCAGGTGAAGCAGGACTCAGACCTCTCGGCTTCACCGTTCCCCTACGCATGACGATCGACTTTCAGTGCGCCCCATGGCATCCTCGCTTACGCTGCGAGTTTCGGCGCGGCTTGGATGCTCCCCATATAAGCTGAGCTGAGCTGTAAATCAAACCACCGCTACAGAGGCTTAGAACGAGTCGTCATGTAATCTGTACAGCACACTTAAAGGAGATTAAGATTATATCTATTTTATTTTATTTTTTAGTTTTTATCATGATTCTTATTTGTCATGTCTCGTAAATGCTTTATTACTTGAGTGGGACAAAAAAAACATGTTGGGGATTCTGATTTGTTTTGTCTAACGTGTCAGGAATTTCCCAAAGCAGTCAGTGGAGCAGGACGTTAGCTGCGGATTATTCTGGAAATAAGCGGACCAGCTCTCCTTGACGATTACCATGTAAAATAAATCTTCCTTCGGTGCCGCGTTTTGCACGTACCGCCATACGGCGCGCTCGCACGTCGCTGCTCCGCCGCCGCACCTGATACCGTGCGAGGACGGTTCACCGTCACGTGCTGATCACGTGCTGGAGAAAAGGATGGCAGGACAAAAGGATGTGTGCGTCTGGGTTCCAAACTTGAAAAAGTGTTGTGCTGAAATGACTTGCACCGAAGCCTCTGTAATGGAAATGAATCTTGCGTAAGATGGCGTCGGCCCTCTTTCCCTCTGTCATTATATCCGTGTTCATTAGGCCCCGCGTCGCTGGATAATGTTACTCTGAGGCTGTACAGCGTCTGACATGTTTGATGTCGAGATTAATGGCCTGACCGGGTGCTGGGAACTGAATCGTATTGATCCCCCGGTTAGAATGCGATACCTAGTATCCATGGCAGCAGAGCCGAATGCTGTGTGAAGTTGCATATCAATCCGAGAGGTCAGAAACTCCATTTGTCATCGGCGGTCGCTACCCGGTCCCGCGCAGCTCTCGAAAAAAAGGCGCAGAGACCCAGTCGTCTCTCCCGCGTGGTTATGCACGATGTCTGCCGGAGCTGGCGGCTTTCATGCTTTCCCGCTCGGCGTCGGATATCAAAGGATCTGCCTGTCAAACTGCTCCTCGTACCATTTCGAGCGTTGGAGTCGTTTGTTCGCCGTGGATGCTCTTAGCCTGCTGCATTTGGCTGATTTGAAAAAGTGCAAAAAGAAAAAAAAAAGAAAATGATTACAGAAACAGCGAACGACTGCGCGTCATTTATCACGGCGCATCTGCCAAATGTGAGGCTTTTAGGAACTGGAAATAAATGCCGGTGATATAAATCTCCATCAATCAATGGCAAAAAAAAGGGAATTGGATATAATAAGGGACGTTGTTATGGGAGAAGGAAGCAGGTCAGGACGTCTGCTCACTGTTACTGAGCCTTTGTGGACGCTATTAGCCGCATTACACAGTGCTGGAACTCCGAGCGGATCCATAATGGGCATCAGGGCTTAATAATGACTGCTTTATTACTTAGTTACTGTATAATTCATAACTTCCTCATTACACGCGCAATTCTTAACAGTGAGGATGGCTTTTCTGTCGACGCGCGCGCTTCACTGCGAGTCTGCTGACGGGGCGGGAGAGTCGGAGACAGCTGGTGGAGCAAGCGTTTACCCCAAGTTGTCCGTTTTCCGTGTGCGGTCGCTGCAGCCCGCGAGGACGCCAAACATGGGATGTTACTCAGGAGTTTCAGGGAGGCAGAGACGAGGAAAAACTTTGATGATCGCGTCACCCACCTCCCTGCTTAGGTTGGTTGTGTCTCTGTGTGTGTGTGTGTGTGTGTGCGTGCGTGCATAAGAATACGCAACACCCAAACTAAAATTGGCACTCAGTGGAGGGCGTACACCAGCCGAGGCCGAACGATCCTAAATATGCGAGATCCTTCTAAAATTGCGATCAATACATTGTCTCCTGAGGAAGCGGTGAAAATCTCCCTCAAAAATTCCAATGTCAAGGAAATCCTTGCCTCTTCCCTGGCCCATGCCCCCCCCGGCTCCGCTGCATGGGGAGCAAATCAGCTCCACACTTTTTGACAAACAAAACAGACATGGCTGATGTCATTAGAGTCAATCTGCGTTCTTCCAATCTTGACTGTACATACAGTATGTTGGATATTTATTACCCAACTTTGTTCACCTTACCCACCAACGGGAATATGACATTTGTAGTAAAAAAACAAAAACATAACATTTGGTCGAAAATGACTCAGTTGAGTCAAAGATCAAGCTAATATTTAATCGCCGCTTTTATCGCGCTCGGTTCAGTATTTGCACGTTTAGATATTTTCCCCATCTCAGCGATTTGTGCAATGACGGCAGAGAGGACGCAGTCTTCTCGGGAAACAGATCTCTTCTGAAGTGGCTTATTGCGTTTTAAGCACGGCTGATTGGTGCACTGATTGCCTCTACTGTATTTCTTCTGCGTGCTGCTGCAATGCACCAGCTACTATTTTTGAGGTTGATTACAATCACGCTTGTTTGCTTCTATTTTCTGCGATCCTGAGGCATCCCTGCAGCGCGGATCCCCGGTAATGTTTATTTATTTATCTGTTCATTAATTTTTTTTTCTCCAAAGAACACAAACAAGGCTGCAGCATTGGTAAAACACACAAGCCATAACTGCGATTCCCCTTATTACTTCTTGTGGTCAGTGGACGTGGATGCGCTTGGTTTGTGTACTTGCGGGTCTGGAGTGGAAAAAAAAGAATGGACACGGGGGTCTCCGGGACAACTTTAATTTCTCATCCCCCCTCCGTCTGTCAGGCAGGCGTTTTGAAGGCGTTGTTCGCCGAGAGTGACAAGCCGCAATTTTTCATTTGTACAATGCGAGGAAAAAGATTTTTTTTCTTTTGAATTTAGTACCGCGGCCCGTGCGCTACCCACGAGGAATTTCCTAACAATAGAGGATGGGATTGCTCCACTTCAGCATCAGTGTGGAGAAGAGAGACCCCTCGCCTTCATTTCTGCAAAAACATTTAGAAAATGTAGGATAACGGGGAAGTTCATTAGGAGACCAGTGCGGCTTCAGTTCTGCCGAGCAGAGGGGGATGCAGAGGCACGCGCGAGCGTTTGCCCTTCGGGGAGGAATATACGGAGCTACCGCACTCTTAACGTTGAACTCCCTGAGCATCTGCCGAACATCCAGTGGGCACGAACATCCAGCGAAGCGTCGTACAATGATGCCCTCATTTGCAAATCCCTCATGTGGTTAATAGGAGGGGAAAAAAAACAAAACAAGAAGTGTTACCCTAAAATAAATCAATGCCACCTTCGTTTTCGCATCGATCCTGAGCAGGCTAGCTATTTTTTTAAAACCAGCAGGACGCGGCACAAGGTGAACCCTGTCATCCCCCGGTCAGGGCCCTTCCGAATGTGTGTTTTTTTGGGTGTTTTTTTTGGTGCGCAGTTTGTCTGAGGAATGGAAACCAGGTCTCACATTAGAAGAGGTGCGCCCAATGCAACGAAGAGATGCCAGACACCCTGGCTGAGCGTCTCAAAAGAAATATGTGCCTGCGTATGAATTAAGTGGATGACTCACCGTCCGGAGTTGTTGCAGTCGGCCTTGGCCGGGCGATTTCGCCTGAGTAAACAAACAGCAGAGCCTGTTAGCGGACACGTCATGTCCGCCTTCGACGTGCCGGCTGTGTTGCCGTTGTGGCGAGATGCCAACATAGTAATTCACTCGCCAAATTTGCCCTCAACAGGTATGTGGCATGCCGCTTTACACGCGGCGCTGAAAACCACCCAATTTTAAAAATAAATAAATAAAAACAATTTTAAAAATAGTGTTTGCTGTCACACGTCTACGATCTTCAGAAGCGTTACACACTTTATTCTTCTTCTGCTGAGGTCGCAGCCGCAGCTGAGGGTATTGTTCTGCCAAGTAGTTATTGACTTGAAGTGACATTTAAGCGCCGCGTGACGCAGTTAACGCTGAATAGACAAAGGTGCGCGACTGCGAATTAAATGTGCTGAATCCATCTTTTTTTTCTTTTTTTTTTAAGGCGTCACATCACATAGTAAACGTTGTGATGCTCACCGTCTGGACAGGTAGGAATCTAAGGCGGCGTAAGTGCGGCACGATTCTGCCACAACTGTAAAACTAAATACAGAAACCAAAAAAAAAATTAGGTATTTGGATATGAGACAGAGTTGGAGGGCACCCGGGGGAGAGAGAGTTTGCAAGGCTTCACGAGTGAGTTCCGGGACGCGTGACATCTCGTGTGGACGACCTGTTGAGGTGATGCGTGACCTCAATCCCAGAGGAAAGCCGGTGGTACGGATAAGCATCTGTGGCGGACGGGAACGGTGACAGCTCTTCCTGACCCCTCCCCTCGCTCTGGTGTCCCTCCATCCTGTTTGTTGATCGGGGAGCATTCGAGGCAGTGCGTTGGCACTTCGGCGCTCGGCGTGGGAAGGAGCCAGAGCTTGTAAACCTACTGTACTACAAAAAAAAAAAAAACCGGGGCTTCTTCTCAGATGCTTCGCTTTGGCAGTTGTTGCACGTCTTGCGTTGACTTTCTTGAATAAGTATGCTGCTCTGGACACCAGACGCGCATTTGTCTGATCCTACTATTTAACATTTATTGTCATAATCTCGCTGGTTTATTCCTCGCCCTCCTGAAATTGCTAAATCTCAACCCTCCCCTTTTGATGCTGCACTTTCACTGGCTATTAATTCAGCTGTTTAACCTGTCACTCTCAGATCAGAAAGCCACATTGAGTCAAAAATCCCATTCAGCCTCTCTCCTCTGTTAACCTAATCTGTCTGCTACGGTATTGTTTTTGCCCTTCTTTTAGCAAGTTGCATCACTTACCTGAGCACCCCCCCCACACACACACAATCCATTGCTCTCCCTCTCCGTCTGTCAGCATGAGCCAAATGACTTCTGTGTCTCCTAAATCTCACGCTCCTTTCAAATCAAAGCCAACCATCCATCCCCATTGGCAACTGGACAAATTTTAGGTCATTAAATCCCATTTGAACATTTCAGCCTGGGGCGGGGGGGGGTGTGTGTGTGTGTGTGTGTGCTCATGAGGTAGAGCTACCAACCGGCCAGCGGCTCGATTCCCCATCAGCGTCTTGAGTGCCCTTGGGCAAGCTACCCAACCAGCACGGCCGCGATGTGGCACCGTCATTGGCGCCGCCCACCGGCCTCCGTTTGCCCAGGTTCACATTTTCTGGGCTCAAGATGAGTGTGGCGAACCTAAATCTCCGTTTCGTAACATTCCACCAGAAACCTCTGAGTGACATCACATGCTGCATCAACACCGTGCAGCAGCCCCGACCCTCCTTCCATCTCCCTGTGCCCGAGTCAGCAGCCGTAGCCCTCAGTGTCTCGTGTGCAGCTTGTGCTCTCAGGTCATACGTTTTAACCCGAGGATATCATTCGGGCTAGTTTACGGATGAAGATTTCCGACGGGAGGGTAAAAGAGAGACGGGGATGAGGTACATGATGACCGAGCACGTTTCGCTATTGGGATTGTCTTCAGTATCTGTGAGCTGGTTCTAAGCGTTTTTCTCCCCCGACAGCGAGCCACCCCCTCCTCCACGCTGGGGCCTCCATCCACCTTCCTCCTCGTGCACACAGCGTTGCTATGGGCAGACTGTGTCAGTATCTGCACCAAACTGGCAATCAGTAGCTGCTTGTTGACACCTCAGTTAGTGCCTGCCAGGGGGATTCCAGTTGCTAGGGGATGTGTCGAGCACGGCACTCTCGGCTTATCTTTTTGCATACTAACGACTGTACCGGCCTATGAATATTCATTTCCAGATCCTGAACAGGGAACTGGATTGCCGGCATTTTCCTTTCTTACTGATAGCCGAATAGATATTTTGAAAACGTAAAAATAATTTAAAAAAAAAAAAATCGGCAGCCTTTGAGTTCAAAGTCTGTCTGAGTCAGTTGCGTATTGAAAGGCCCAGCTGGTTAGTTTGCTCCCTCATTTCCTTACCTAAGCTTTTTAATCATCGACATGAGCCAACCACTCTGCGCACTCATGTACAAGCACGGAGAGTAAGTGGTTTGAAAGATGTCGTTTAATCACCAGAATGCATAGTAAGTAGCATAGCATGTTTTCCCTTTCTCAACAGGATGTTAAGACCCCAAAAAATCTTCCCCCGTGAATTTTGATTCACCGTGGCAAATCAGTACCATGCTTCGTATTAATTCTTATCATTTCCACAGATGTTTGTTATAGATGCATGACTTGGCATTTCCATGTAAGGTCAGATCCCAGGCAAATGTAAATTTGTGCGCTCATTAATGTTGCAAAGCTTGCATTTCGCTCAGTACTGCTGAGACCCGTGCCCTCCCCAGGGAAACAATTCATCGTCTCCCAATCAAAGCCGAGGCACAATATCATGATTGCAAGTTTATTGCAGAAAGCATTATCATTCAATATTTTTCTGGGAAGTTTTGGATGACGAAGCGGCGCAGTGTTCACTTTAATCCGGCAGGCGAGGAGGAAAATGGAAAGCGCATCTCGTCAAGACGGCAACACGGTGAATACAGATCCAGGAAGTCAGTGATCGCAGCGCCACGGCGTATTCAGTGGCGTAATGCCACTTTTGGAGGTTACAGGGGCCGAGGAAAACAGTGCAGTGAAGCTCGCCGAGCTTCAGATTCGCGAAACCTGATCTTCACAAGTGGGCGTCTCGGTCGTCCAGATTGAGAATACTGACAAAATGACATGAGTTTTTTCGAAAGGTTTCATTTTCGTAGCAGCAGCCTGACCCTTTGTGCACCAACATCCTCGCAGTTGCTCCCGTTCTCTGGTTATATCAGATTTAACAGTGATGACAGTTTAGGAGCGGTGGAAACAGTAAGGAGTGGATAAAAACCTGTAACAGTGTAGTAACACCTACGGCATAAAACGAGAATTTTGTTCATGAATCTGTTGCACCAGTGCGTGGTGGGAGGGTTCCCAATGTACCAACCCCGTGCATCTCTCGGCCAATGGAACGAATGCTGAGCATGATTTCAATTATCTAGTCATTTCTCCCTCACTTAAAGCACGGGTGCAAGATATCTTCATCCGGGATTAACAAATCAAACTGCAAACTGTGCTCAAAGAATGAGAATTAAGAGGATTATTGTAGCCTGACAACGGCATGTTGGATTAGTCCTGTTGTGTTCTTAAAAGTTAGAAAATGAACAGGTATCTTGCAGCATTAAACGCAGACCTGACAACTGTACTTAACTCTTCTGCGGCGCTGTGGAGAAACAGAGAGCCAGTGAGTCACAGAGAGGCTTCTGTAGATTGCGGTTTCGCCTCGGGACAGGAAAGCGAACCGACCAATTCTCCATTTGAAAGAAAACACAGTTACGGGGGCCCGCGCTGCATAGTAGGGTTACGGCTGCAGACGCTGAAGGAACTGCAGAAAGGTCACACCACAAGCCCCTGCCTCCATCGTTCACTCTTTCTTCTTCAGTGACCAAGAAAAAGCTTGCACCTTAAAAAGAAAAGAAAAAAAGCATCTATCCTTTAAATTAGTGTACATCCAATATATCTACCAATGGAATAGCAGCTCGGGAGGGAGTACGGTGTCAGCACCTCGCTCATTGACCTTTCAGCTGTGTTGGGTATTTGACAACGGCATGGCTTCAATCCAGCTTCACTTCTGACTGCTGGTCCGTCTTTCTAACGACCGGGCCCTCGCCCCCGCTTGATGGCTTTGCTTGAGGTGTTTTTTTAATGAAATGAATCGCTTGCACAAACATTGACTTCGGTGGCGTTCATTCGAACAGCGCTCCCTTTTTAGGAGTAAGACTCACCTGCACCCTAAGAAGGTTGGAGCATGCAGCATGCAAGGGTGCAGGCTCCAGTCATATCCGTGATGTAATGGCGAGCGGCGGCTTCAAAACAAGTCGATTTTAGTAGTAGTCTAAAACGGCTTGTTCAGCGACCTACAGTTTCACAGAATGTAATTCGACGGTTTTCTTGCAAAAGAAAAACTAGCATTTTTTTCCCCCAAAATGACATTTGCGGAAACCCCTCGGTGCGTTGGATTCAATTTTGAACTTGATGGCAGGTCCCCGTCGTAAAAAACCTCTCGAACGCGTTCCAGGATCTCACGCTGACGCACTCGAGAAAAACCTGCAGATTAACTCTCCTCCCTCTGTCAAGGGCAGTGTCGCCATGATAAGCATAATCTGTTTATTGCCTAATGCGCCCCATTTCAACTGAATAACTGAACTGTCCTCTGGGAGGGAATTGCCCAAACTCATGTTAGAGCGGGTCATTTAGAGTTCCACCGGCAGCCCCCGAAATTGAAAAGCCAAGGATGAGCGTGATCAATTATGACAATGTAACATTGTTGTAATGAATGACTTTTGGCATGCGCTTTGTCATTGCGCTGACAGCGGGTTCTGCCAAAACGCTTCTTTGAATTGTTTCTTTTTCCTTTCACATTTCATTTTCAGGTGACGGGGGGTGGGGGACAGAATGTTGCTGGCATAACGCACAGTTTGAATTTTCTGTCACCAACAAACTGAATGCCCTGCCTCATTACCTGATGCTGCAAAGTTAAATGACTACTGAATCCCACTGGAAACACCGCCGAGGCAATACAGGCCATCGCAATATTCTCTCAGCGCAAATGGGGTCGCACTGGTGTAACGTCTTTGAAATTGCACTATAATTCAGATAATGAAGGTTTACAAAGTGAAGTTTCTCCTCTCTATCATTCCAGTCATTAGATTCTTTTTTTAAATTTATAGGTGTGCACGAATATTTTGGAAATACCTGTATTTGCTTTCAGGCGGGAGAAAATTAATTCTGCTCTGGCATCTTTCTGTTGAATATAACGCCTTTTGTTGGTATACTGTACTGATGATTATTATGGCTTTTACATGTGTTGGATGACTTAAAGGGTCAGAATGGTTTAGGACGTTCAGTGAACTGTATGTCAGCCACTTTCATCTCGACTGAAATGTTCCAACTGTATTTGGATATGCCGCCTTGGAGTTTTGTGCACATGTTCATTGTCTCAAGAGTTTGAACTCTGCTGACTTTTTTACCTGACTTTTTCCTTCACCTGCAAAATATTCCAAATATTGCAACGTGTTGGAATGAGAATCTTGTTTGAGTATTCGTGGTCCCCAGAGGATGGATTCCAATTGCTTTTTCCTCTCGTCCTGCCATGACGTTCAAATTTCAGTTTGTGCAATCCTTTGATATAAATGTTAGCATGCTAACACGCAAAAACTAAGATGGTGAACGTAACAAACGTTGCACAACACACCACACAACGCCGTACTCGTGCTGTGCTTCAGAACATGTTAGCATGGCAATGCATTTAGCTCGCAGCACTCAGTCGCTCACAGTACGATCCTGGTTGTAGACCCTTTGTCCTTGCTTGTTCAAGCATCAGCTTATTCTGTTTTTCTCCTTCCACTTCCCATTCGCCCTAAGTGCGGCAATTTTAAAAAGCCGAAATGGTTTGGTTAAAAACCCGTCACAAGGCCATTACAAATATAATGTTGGACTGGAGTTCCAGCTCCAAATATTTTGTTATCTCTCTCAGAGAACAGCTTATTTATGTGTTTATTCAGAAAAATGGCTCCTGTTGAATAAAACAAAATTAATTCTGTTTTAAAGGATGGGGTTTTAAGTACCGTAATCTTGTGTAGACATAAAATGTTAGGTTGTAGCCTACGTTATCCAGGCCTTCATTTCAACAAAGGAAGAAAGCGTAATATTGAGGTAGAGGGGTAATAACGACCGAGGAAGAAGAACAGTGAAATTTGTCATCTGGCTGCAGTAATGCTGTCTCTCATTTGTCAGCGTGGAAAGCGAAGCCACGCCAAATTTGCGGTGCGGCAATAACACACTGGTTTGGTGTTGTTCTGCTGCTCGTCCCTGTACCGTGTCATTCCAGCAGCATTTACCGCGCGGGCGAGGAATCAACATGTCAGATCGGCCATCGGAGAATAGCACAGCAACGCGCAGGAGATCTGAAACTATTTTCCTCAACGATTCAAGGATGGTGGTGGTGGCACTGAAGCACGGCTGTTTCTTTTACCTTGTGCCATTTCTGTCTCTCTCTCTGGATAACTACGAAGCTACTGACTCACAGTGTTCTGGGGTTTGTCGGGTCAGAGTGGTGACAGATGAGATGCATCCCTCTCTGCTCACAGCGAGGGTTTTGCACCTACCTACCTCATGTTAGCAGTTCCACGTGGTTTCAAACAGGGCGGGAGACAGAATAAAGGCTGAAGCATCCTGCAAGAATGATTAATTGTTATCTATCCAGTTAACAGTTACCAGCTTTGTTAGCCACATTTACAAACTAAGAAGAAGTCCACTGCCGGCCGTGTAATGTTGCAAACATGCAGTATTAGCTCAAAGCGATAGTTTAGTATGTGGAGATCTCTCTCTCCTTCCTGTGGCCGTGGCAAGTGGCTGTTTTGGTTTATTTATGAAGTTACGTTTTAGGCCTCGGTGTCGAGCACTTACCTGCGCTGAATGTTGGGAATGATTTGGAGAAGGGAGTGTGTTTTTCTTTGTTCCAGCCCGACAAAAAATAACAGGAGTTTTGTTCGAGAAGTCACGGCTGTTGGCTGGCAGAGGCAGCCTCCATTGTCTTGAAGCCTTTTTGTTTCGTTTTTTTAAGACCTAGTGTTAGTCTGATATTTTTATTTCCGAATATGACAGATGGTCAGAAAACCTGAAATAGTTTTTGACTAGAAGGACTGGAAGGTCATCTCACAGCTCCCACTTGCCAAGTTAGGATAAAAAACGTGGTGGTGCTGAAATAAGTAGAGTAAAAATAAGTAAAAGAGTAAAAGCGGGCACTTATTGTGCGTTTCAAATCAACCTCGTAGTGGAAGGAGCCCTCAACGTCCGCCCGTCTGTGTCTGTGCGCACTTGACGACCGGCTGTCCGTACGTCGCTTGTTCTAAAGTGTTCGGAGGTTTTAATTTCAACCCGCGGGATTGAATTAATTCTCCATCGGTGTTTTCCCGACGTACAGCATGTGGGGAAAACTGAGCTTGTGAGGTGTAATCTGGCGTTTTTGAGGCGGGATTTCAGATGCCAAAATACAAACATTAGGTGAGGTATATTCAAGCGACGGGCGGCCACTAAGCGAGGTAACCATCACACTCAGTCGTCCTTTTTGCTCCAGTGACTATAACCCTTTTTGCTTCAAATTGCACGGGGAGATATTTCCAGACGTTATGTCATTTTTACTGGAATCTTTGTGATCAGCGGGCGCTCGAAAGGTGCTGTTACCTTGGAGCTAAGAACCGCTGAGTTCTTTTGTTTGGCTGAGTTTTTTTTTTTTTTTTTTTATCAAGTCACAGCACTTCGTTACTGACTTTGGCTTTTGGGCCGTGACTGAGGCAGGATTCTCCGAGTTAACTCAGCACTTTAGTTCCGAGGGTGTGGCATTGCGATCTCCTGTATGTGAATCGGTCGCGCGCTTGTGTTTGGTTGATTCGCGCTTTTTCTTATCTACATCATTACTGATGGGTTTTCTCCCTTGCACCTCATTGCGCCAGGAGAAATCTATTATTCACTGCCCTGTACATGCAGTGCAAGCGCCCCTGCCTATGACCCTAAAAATGCTACTTTCAATGTCCTATCCTATTACCTGGGATGTGAAAACATCAGCTCTCCTTGGTCACGAGTAAAAGTTCTCATAGCTTTGAAATAGCTCAGATGTGAGATCCTCCCGCAGTGTCTTTTTGAGAGCGTCAGGCTGCCAGCAGAAAAGAAGCGTGCTGTCCTGCCTCTCGCCGCCCTCACTTCCCATCACCGGCCAAACAACGTCACAGTTAGTTTTGCGGCCTGGCCATTGTGAGTCAAGACTCGGTTTGTGAGCTTTACAGCCTGCCACGGTGTTTCTCCTGTATCGTGCTGAAAGACGTCTCACTGCGAGGCAGCTTAAAAAAAAAAAAGAAAAGAAAAGAAAAAAGCGGAGGGTCTTCTTAACTTGATACAGCAGCTCATCGACTTTTAGAGGGTGTTTTCGGGTATTGCTCCAAGTTTTTGATTATAAGGCCTGCTGATATGGTATGGATGGATTGGACAGTAAAGTTTAGCATTCACCGCTGATTTAAAAAAAAAAAAAAAGGAGAAAAACGCATTCCACCTACCAGGAAGTCACTAAATGATTGCGGGTTTGATTGAGTCATGTTATACATGAGCGCAGTAACTGTGTCTCTGTGTGCGTCTGTGTCTGGAGTACACAGGATAAGTACCAGTCCCGACTGGCAGTCGTCCTCCGGTGCGTGCCGTTGTTGGATGGCGAGTTTCCCCCGTCACTGAAAATTTGTCCGCGAAAAAAAAAAAAAAAAGACATCAAATATTATTTTGTTAATGGCATTGTGACATTAACTTTTTGGCATTTCCCATAATTGAAATGTCACATCATTAAATTAGTATTTAATTTTTAATGAAATATTCCTCTCAGAGTGAGCCCTATCAACAAGTGAGACTGCAGGAAATTAGTGGTCATTTTATCTCAAAGTTCAGCCACACTATTTGATAAATTGGCCAGAGGCGGAGGCCAAACAGCCAGCCTAATCTTGCATAGGCTTGCCTCGGGCTACTTAGAATTCATTTAACATCTCTGTTTATTGGGACTTTAAATATGGATGGTTTTTAAAGGCAAGTCCATTTTCTTTGAGACCTTTTGTTGGAGCTTATTGTGGCCTTGATTTAATTAGAATTTGCACTTTGACCAACGCTCAAGACCTTTCTCTTTGCCTTTCATCAGGGCAGGCCTATAGGACAGATCAAACGCTGCGCTTCCTCTCGGCCTCGTCAAGGTTCGCTGAAAACGCTCATATATAAACCTGTTGCGCGCTTTTTCATTTGGCATTACTTGCTAAGCCCTGTTGGAGTCAATTCTTTTTCGTTTTCCATCAGCTGCACAGAAGCCACTCTTGATGTCCTGTATCAATATTTTAGTGAAATGCATTTTTTTTCCTACTTACATCTACGGTGCGGTAATTTACTGCTTTACGACAGTGTTTTGAGACAACTGTGGAGCAGAGAAATGACTGGCCTTTCTATATTACAGCAGGTATCTAAAGCTAATTTGTTGCCCGTCACATATTTTATTGAAAGGATGCTCATGGGAACCTCTTATCAGATGGACGCCTTCCAACAGCTTTGTGCAGCCTAAAAGGCTTGGAAAAGTCAACCATTTACCTCGGCCCAGAGGTTTGGGATGGTTCTTTGTTTGCGAGAGCTCAAAGGCTTAGAAAGGCCAAACGCTTATCATAGACCAAAAGACCTTTAAGGCTTTAAGGCCACCTGCTCACCAAATAAAATCTGTTTTGTGACTCTGCAGCTGGTGATTAATGCTACTGCAAGCTGACAAGAAAGGCATCCACTCAATCCTTTTTCTTGGGGCATTGTGTTACCTGCCCTTTGTGCTTTTTATGCTGTGATTTTAAGGGGTTTTTTTATTGAGCGTGTATTTGTGATAGCGATAAAAAAAAGAAAAGAAAGTGGCTTGTTAGCATTGTAATTGACTTTGTTTTCTCTGCTGAATGCCTGCACTACAGGCTTGCTCAGATTGGTCCCGTTTAATTTCGAGGTGTCGAATTTGATGTTTTCTTTAAATCATAGTCATGTTGCAATGTGTGTCACGCAGCTCAACTTCCACTGTTCCCATGCTCGAGCCAAGCAAAGGCTTTAATGAATGATCTGACATGAGCTTATTACAGCTCCATAAAGAGCCTTTGCATATCTGCATCCCCTCCTTGATTTCAAGGTTGCTCGCTGGCATGTGTGGTATTTTTCCCTGATCAAAGAGATATCCAGACTGCCCTCCAACCTGGTTGTCATGGGAACAGGTGTCACATGACCTAAAGTGAGACAAACTTTGGATGAGACAGGATTGGCTCTCTGGAGGGCGTCAGTCCCCCCCTCTCAATTCATCTGACATGGTTACCTAGGAAACAGGGCTGTGAGACAGGAAGCTGAGAAGAGATGTAAGCTCCTGTTTGTTTGGATAGCAGCAAAGAAGCTGCCTGGGCTCCGGGCATCTCAGGGATATGCTATTAACCTGAAAATGTTAAGCATACCCTAAAATCCGTCTGTCTGTCTTTAAAAATCTATTGTTTAGTCTGCTGTTCTGTCAATGCGTCTATATTTAAGTCGTTCCGTTCCATGACCACAGCAGTGAATGGGAACTCGTTGGCGTTCCACTTGACAACAAAGACAAATGAATAATAATTCATTTAACATCAAACAGCAAGCTTAATGGGTTAATAAGAGAGGGCGTTTGATGCTCCCAGTAGCAGCCCCTCCACGATTGACACTCACATTTCTTCCTGGCGGCGCTGAGAAACCAGCCCCACAGTCTCCCGATAGCAGTGAATGTCCGTGCGCTGATGGTGGGGGGGGCGGTAATCATCATTTTGCCTTGGGGTGTTCTACAGGTCCCACTGGCTGTCAGTCATCTCATACTCCAGTCACTGCCGGGGCCCGTGTGTTATTCACTCCGTGCCGGCGCGGCGCCGGTGTTTGTCGACGAGATTAAAGGAGGAATCATTCAGGCCGGTTTTGCATGATAGGAGTGCGCCACTCTTCGAGTGAGTCCTGTTTTTAAGAGGAAATGACTTTTATGCCCAGCGCCGCATGCCAATCAGAAACCCTCCCCTCCACCTCGACGCCGCCGCTGAACTTCAGCCGATTCGCTTGCTGAGAGCGTTGATGGGCCACTTTGCAGCAAACTGTACGTTCCCCCCCTTTATTTGGTTGGAGGGGTCAGGTCGGCCATGAACGGAAGATCGCTTGCTTTCCTCACCTTCCTCTTTCACCCTCCTTTCATCGAGAAACTTGAAGCCTGCTCCACAGTGAGCCATCAAAAGAACCATCCAATATCATATCATACCAATGTGCTGTTGCGCGCCAGCGCCAGTTCAATAATCAGTGACCCAGTTTTTTTAATTGCTTACCCACAAACACAAAGAGGGAAGAAAAAGATAAATAGCACAATGTTGTTCCTGCACCAGCGCTGTATGCCATAAATAAGGAGGGTCTCCCCATTAACTAGCATGTGATCAAGGCATTCTCTTGCACAAAATCATGAAAGGGAATATATAAACAGCCAAATATCCAGAACCATGTTTGTTCTGTGTAAAAACAAAAGGGCAGAATCCGAGGCATAACTCAAAACACTTTCTGACCTAATAACAGAAGAAAGAGAGCCATCCTGGGCTTTTCAGGTACCCTGTGGGAGCCGCAGCAAATTACCTTTATATTTCTTACAAGCGGCGCTCTTTGTCGCAGCTTCAGAACCGTTATGTTTTAGTGAGGATAATTCACTGCGCTCCATTTGAATAAAGTGGCGGTGAATTGTGGCAGGAGAGACAGATTTGTGAACAGATTTGTTTGGTTCAGCTGTCAGTGTAACAAAACTGTGGCACCCCCCCCCCCACACACACACACACATACACACACACACACACTCCAGCATCTACATCATCCCAGTTTCGTGGCCTGTCTCAGTTTCAACCATGGAAACCGGGTGCCAGCAGAAACGGGTTGGCACAAACATCTCTGATGTGGAAAATAACGCGGCAATCCGAGGTGCCTTCCCCCGTGCCAACCGTGCGCTTGCGTCGCTTCCTGAATCGCATCCCCGCGATCCAATCGCATCAATTTAGCCTTTGAACAGGGGCGTCGCAATATGGCTTTAGTAGCTCCACCAGACCTCTTCAATCAGTCAGTGAGGAATTTAAGACTTGACCCGGGGCCTCGGCTATCGTGCCGCACTCTTGTTTTCAAGTCTTTTTCACTAGTCACCAGACTTTGAGATGATTGCCTTATCGTCCGAGTGTAATGCACAAGAAACGGACTGTTCCATTTTTATTGAGAAGGCCTGCAGAAAAAAAAATGCCCCTGTCCTTATAGTTATGTTGTAATGAAACATTAAGGAATCGTGTTTAAATGTTGATTTAATCCATTAGAGGAAGTAGCCTGAGCATGAAGGAGAATTGGGTCACAGCACCAGGCACAGCTGATGAGTAAATCTTTTTGTAAGAAAGTCCTACTTCTGTTTTGGCTTTGCATGCCTCACTAGGCAGCACAAGCAACAGCCATTTAATATTTCATGTCTTCTTGTATATTTTTGGCCGAGCTGGGGTTTGTGTTTCTTCTGCTGCAGTGAATGGTGGGAATTGATATTTTTAGGTATACTTTTGACAACAAACTGGTTAAAGATCATAAAGAAATTACTATCTCTCTTAATTATTGAGCAGCCCACCACGGCGGCCCGGATTGAATTGAAAATATCGGTGGTGACTGGATGGATTGCTACGAAACTTTGCATCGATGTATCTTCAGAGGATGTATCCCGCTGAATTCAGTGGTACCCTCACATTACATCTACCGCCACACCCATTGAAATGCATTCTTTATTAATATACATGTTTCACGAGCAGTGGTCTCACGACTTTTCTCCAGGTCATAATATATCCATTTATCCAATACCTGAAGACAAATGTCATCCTCATCGTCCGGTCCAAAGTACCTCTGGTGCGTTTGCCCGTTCAGGTCGGTTCGTTGGTGGTTGATGGGAAATCTGTCAACCGAACCCTTATGCAAATCAAACAACCAGACCGGGACCGCCTGAAAAGGCCGTGGCAGTTTGTTTGTGTGGTTTGTGTGTAGAGAGCAGATAATATTAATAGTATTCTCCGTACAGTGGCTTCGGAAAGTATGCACTCCCCTTCACTTACTGGACACCTGAACTGTATCGTCGACTTAATTGTAAAGTGATTGAAATCGCCCATTTTGCCTACCAGTCTACACTTAATCACCGATAATGACCAAGTGGAAAGGCCTTCTTCATAATTTTTGCACCTTTCCTCCTGTACTGCTGAGAAGCCCCCCCATCCACTGTGGGGATGGTATTAACCAGTGGCGTTCACCACATCTAGTGTTCGCAGTTCTTCCTGAGGCGTTCACTTTTGGTCTCATCAGACCAGAGAGTCTTTTTCCTCACGCTCTCTGACTTTGGCAAACTCCAAGCAGCCTGTCATGTGCCTTTTACTCAGACCATAAAGGCCTGATTGATGGAGTGCTGCTGACATGGCCGCCCTTCTGGCAGGTCCTCCCATCACCGCACAGGACTTCTGAAGCCCTGTTAGAGAGACTGCCGGGCTCTCACCTCCCTCACCGAGACCCATCTCGCCCATTCACTCGGTTCGGGCGGACAGAGGAGTCGTGGTGATCCCAAACTTCTGCTTCTCTACTGTTCAAGTTGCAGACTTGATAATAGATGATGATGCTTTTGAATCGGTTCCTTCTTTGTGAGCTATTAGTGACGAATGAGTGACGATGGTTACAACCTGCAAGTCCTGTTTGTACGTAAAGCTCAAGTGTGAAGACAGAAGTGGACCAGAACTGTCCGTTTCCCTCGGTCTGGACCAAATGAACCGAGCTGCGGGTGCCAAACCGGCCGAGACAGTCAACACAGCCAACACTAATTCACATCAGCACATGGTTACTGCGAGCAAACCGACGGCTGCATTCAGCCGGGCTCACCTCTGTCGCTCAGCGCAGCCTCACAGAGCCTCCGGCGTGGATGCAAACTCGCCGTGCCGCTGCGGCGTGACACCCTCGTAATACTTGCAGCTGCTCAGTAATGGTTATGCAAACAACAGGCAGGCAAGGTTCAGCGAGATAATACAGACTCCCGTGCTTATCTCGCACGCTTCGCGCGGGCCGCGAGTTGCGAGATTCTCAGCCGCTTGAAAAGCAACCGCTGATCTGCGGGCCGGACCTATCTGCCCACACGCTGTGGGCTGGAGAAATTAGACGATGAGACGCGACGCCGCAAGCCCATGTGCAAAAACACGCATGCCCAGCATTCCCACCGACCAAAACGTTACATGTTACTGATTGATTGGGTCTCTCCGTCCGTGCACGCCGTGAGCTCATGAGCCCCAGCTGACAGGGGATCCAAAGCCGTCTCATTTAATCAAAAATCCTCAAATATTTAACACTAAGCACTGTCGCTTGTGAAAGTGATTAAGATGTAGTCCTATGTCCATGTAATCTGGGTATGTATTTTCAATAAATTATCAATAAATTGATGAAGTCATTGACTTAAGATAGAGGTGTAATAAAAATCAGCCTCACCGCATTTTGAATAAATGCGTTTCAATTAGAAAGAATGTTTAGATGATAATAATCAAACATACAGCAAATGGACTTAAAAGGAGATGAGTCATGACTCTCTTCAGTCCCCCCCCCACCCACCCACACACCCCTGTGCATATGTTTCAGTGGAGGAACTAAAAGTGCAAAGATAACAGAAATCTGCCATTCCAAACTTTATCAGACATAATTGACATTTGCAACCTTTATCACGCTCCCTCCAGGCCCTGCGCGAATGAGTCGGCATCTGGACTGTGGCCTGTGACATTTAGACAACAGTTAGAGCAATTTCAGTCGCCATTAAAGCCCCGCTCGTTGCTATAAATCCCCTCTTTTTTTGTTGTTTTTTTTTCTTTCTTATTTGGACAGATTTGGGAGAATGATTTCAGGGTCTGGAATTTTAAGCAACTCTTTCAAAATGACAGAAATAAATCGATAAATAATCTCTGTTCAAAAGCCATTAAATCACTAATTGTTGCTGTGAAAGGTGCATTGTGAGTCTTCATTCACCTTTGTCTTTAAAATGCTGATGAGGTGGTTATTGGCTATCAAGAGTGGTCTGTCAGGACAGCTTGGGACACGTTTTGTGTGTGTGTGTGTGTGTGTGTGTGTGTGTGTGTGTCATCGGGACAAAATGGGGTCCCAGAGATGCGGTCTTGACAAGCGTTTGTGCGTGCGTTTTAAAATTTCCCCGCTGTGTTCCCGCGCACCAAAGGCGGGATAGCTGTTGCGCGTCTGTATTTCCATGTGCGCTGACATCAATTTGATGCCGCTATGTGATCAATTTCACCGGCGCACACCGTAGAGATAATACCATCATCAAGCGCATGATAATTATTGCCGCGGGCTCTTCATTGATCTCCGGGCAGAAGGGGTGATCCCCGTTCAGCTGCAGAATAATAGCCCGACCTTCAACCTGGACGCGAATCGATAAACCTGCAGGATCCCCCCCCTCGCTGTGAAGGAGCATCACCGCCGAACTCCCGTGAGGCACGACGGTCGTGAAATTTGACCAATGTTTTCTTTCCGGGGAAACTTGCATTAAACCACCCTGTTTGATTTGCGATGAGCTGATTGTTCTTTATATTAATTACGTGCAGAAAAAGCGAGGAAATCTGGGCATGGATGAATAATTCATGTTTGTTTTTTGAACCAGCCTTGTAAAACTGGCATTCGCTAAATAATGTATGACTGTGTGTCTTTGATAATAGGGTTTGCATTAGAAGTAATATGCTTGCCTTCGTTCCACGGGGCAGATTCTTGCCTGGGCTAGTTATTGTGAGAAAGTGAGGAAAAAAAACGAAGAAAAATTGATTTCCCTAAAACCCTGTGTGCCAGAAGACATTAGTCAGCGTTGTCTGGGAGCCAGTGTTGTACATAAGAACGGGCCCCACGTGTTGCCACTGGAAGGTGCGGGATTTTTTTTTTTAATCTCATATATGCAGCCTTGGTAAATCTGATTACTCCTTTTAATGAAGAGAAATTGCTGAACAGAGAGATCAATAAGATTTAAAGTACACAACCATCCGCGATGATGAGAAATCTACATATTGAATTTGAATCGGGACCTGTGTTGAACGGGGTTTGTAACGTCCAAATGAGATTTCCCGGTACTAAGTGGCAAGTACGTGAACCTTTAGCAATTAGTATTTAAGATATCCCCGGCTCACCGAAGCTTGAAGGCAAAGTGCGTTGCGCGTATAATTCGCTGCAGCGTGTGTAATTTGGGCGAGAGAGTTGCCTTGATGAGCGTTCAGACGAAGCGGGGCGTTAATATGATGCCCGTGCATCCAAACATATAGGCTGAGGGGCAAATGAGACTGCCACGTGAATACGCCGCGGCTTCACGTACAAGCTTCACGGCTAATCGGGACCGGTGTCATGATTTGGAGATGTCTTTTTGTTACCGGGAAAGTGAATGAAATTCATCAAACCAGAGTTCGATATTACGTCTCCTTTCTCACGGGTGAATGTTGTTTTGTTTTATTCATGCCATTGTGACATTCAGCAAATAAATACTCTGGAGTGAACACAGAGCCAGCGAAATGGTTGGATTTCAGTTTGACATTTGTGGGTTTTGCGATATTTTTAGATGCTCTGACAAAAACAACAACATGACAAAGCATTGATCATTGTATTTGTCAGAGATGGGGGCTGACAGAAACAGATTTCTGTCAAAACTTGGCTTCATAATATGTCACGCTCGAATTCACGATTACAAACGCGTCGACATAGAACTGGTTCATTTTCCCCATTTATTATTTCAAAGCTGAGATTAATCACATGGAGGGAAATAATGACTAAACCTAATCACAGACTTCTGCTTCTTGCTCAGCAATAATTACAGTCAGACCGGCTGCCCAGCTATATGATTTATGACGGAAGTTGATGGATATTAATGGATTTTGTAATCGGTGCACATGTTTATGAAAAAGGCTGTCTGGCTGCGACAATATGAAGGGATGTCAGGTGAAGCGAGGCTCGTCCCCAAAGCTGGCCCGTCGATGGCGACGCGAGGGCCATCGCACGCGGAAGATGGAGTTAAACAGAGCTGATAAACATGCCCCCGTGATGTAAGCGGAGAGTCGGAAGATCGTGCCGTCGTCCGTGCAGTGACGGGGCGGCTTTACTGCAGACGCCGCTGAGAGTTAACAGTCCGCCAGGAAAAAAAACAAAACAAAAAAAACCCAGCCGAGATGTTGCACGAATGCCCCGTTCTGACAGGCTCAGTACGTTTAAACTTTCAGCTGCATTTCTGGTCACACTTCTAGAGCCCCCCAAAAAAAGGAAACATCAAGGAATCAAAAAGAAAACAAAGCCCAACCCTGCTCGGTTTGGCTGTCAAAATAATTTCCACGCCAGAGAATAACTAACTCATGTCCTGCGTTATAATTGATGACCATCTTATTCTGCCCCTGTTGCTATGGCTCCTCAGAGCGCAACGTATTATTCTTAAATTCCCTACTAGCACAGGGAGATAGCATAATGCTCGGCACCTCAACACGCAACACGCGGCTGATAACAAAGATTAACTGACTGAATCCCGCCTCGGCGCAAGGATAAACACACGGTATGTGATGGATGCCGCTCCTAAGTGGATCACGTGACTTGTTGCCCCTAGATTATGGCTGCTGCCCCAGAAATGAGCATCAGATCTCAGCCGGGAAGATGAAGGATATATACAGAGCTAATGACGGAAAGAGCCGGGTGTGAGCAAAACCTTAAGTTAAAAAAGCAGCCGGGGAGTTCGGCTGTTTTTACTCTCTCATGTTAAGTTGCCGTCCTGTCGGACCTTCAACAAGTGGACGTCCAATAGACCTCCTGAAGTGCCACACAGTCCAGTTAATGACAGGTTGGGTTGTGAGGCACACTTTTGTTATCAACTTACTTTCACACCAACTTCCCAGTGATAGTGAGAGCGTGACCGAGCCTTAATGAGTGATAGCGGGTGAGTGGCTTTGACTGAGATGTGTCTTTTGTGAGGCGTACATTTACGGTACGCCACTGGCGGAGACGGACAAAATCGGACCGAGACAGATATTGTGAGAGGGAAAGGGTTGCAGCAGATAAGAGGTGAGGGTAGGTGGGTAGAGGAGCGGTCAGGCTGTTCATGCTGGCAGAAAGGGTCCCAGAAAAGAGTGAATCGAATGCAGCGCTTCTGCAATTGCAGAAATTGCATGCAGTTTCTGCAATGGTCGTGCCTCCAGTATTCTCCGCTGAGTGTAATACCATAAGAGATTTGTACTACATAATCATTGGCCTGCTGCGGGAGCTGACATTCGTACGGTATCTTCAAAGTAATGAGGTGGAATACTTCATGATCAGTAATAATCCACCAGTGTAGCCCAGGGGGATGTAATATTCTATCTGCAAATGTCAGGAGACTGTCAAATTATGACACAATAAAGTGAATAACTATGTGAGGCTGCTATCTGAGCTATTTTATTCTGATAATTGATCTGTTTGAGGGCCGTCTTTGTACTCCGTGTTTGTCAGTTTAGCTGTGATTGTTCTGAGTTAATGTTTCCATCATAACTTTGGATGTAGACTTGGAATGAAAGATTTTTTTTTTGTTTTTCTCTAGCGTAAGCGGACGAAAGAAAGGAAAGTTGAGTCAGCTTTCAGTCAGATCTATTCCGGCCTCCTGGAAAGAGACCCGCTCGATCAACAGAATCTGGAAAGCAGGTGGCAACCAGTACCTCGACCGCGTGACTCTTTCACCAGCTGGAGAGAGGCCAAACACTAAACAGCAAAAAAAAAAGAAAAGCAGATGAGGTGACCGCCTATATATGTGATTTATTTAGAGGAAAAAAAAGAAGGTACATCCTAAAAACTGCTAACACCCCAGGGCCTGGACTTTTATAACTAAGCAAAGTGAAATTGCTGTCGTCAATTTAAAGTACGTAGCTAGCGTTGTGCTGACTTGGAAGGTCAGCGACTGCCTGCGTGAGCTGCAGGCCCTCCGAGCAGAGGCTCTGCTCCCTCTAACTTTGCAAAGCGAGACTCCATATGGAACAGGTTGAACGGCACAAATCGAAGGTCTGCTTTTTATTTCGCTGCGATTCACTTCACAAAGTTAAAGGATAAATGGGTGTATGGGCCGTGCAAACTCCATGTTATTGTGCCTTCTCATTTCTCCGCTTCAATTCGGTTATCCTTCTGCAAACAAACGGGTGTCTGATGACAGCAGTCCATTAGGGGAGATGTCGACGGAGATGTGAAGCGGCGAACAGTATCTGACCGCAAAATACACTCTTTACTTCCAGATGTTGGCGAAGGTGGCAAGGTATCGGTTGATACTCCCCAAGATTATGGATTAATAATTAAATTAATCAATTAATGATCACTTCACAGAGTGAAGTGAAAGATCAATCAAAAAGGTACAAACAGTGTGTAGGAGAGCGGACAGTTTTAAGAGGATAATTTGAGCATGGATGTTGATTCCAGGGAATTGTACATTAACAAAATAATCAAAACCCAAAGGTCCACTTACTCCCTTCTGGAGCATTTAAAAACCACAAAAAAACTTTAACACCCACAACTACTGTATACACAACTTCTAACTTTTTTTGTGTAGAAAAGGTCATGAAATTTTATAAAGAGCGTTTAATTACACAAGACAGAGCAAAGCCAAGCTGCAAGCAAGGGTAATTAAAATTAGAGGGCCAGATGTTTGCTGCTGCTGTTGACTAAACGTATCCCTTTTGGCAGTAAAAGCTTCCTGCCAAACACGAGGGATTTTGACTCCCCATGAAGTTAAAAAAAAACAGACACACGTTCGTGACGTTTGGCCCCGAAACATGGGCGGGAATTTGGGAAGGGTGAAGGCGCCCGTCGCGGTGCTGACAGTGGGCGGCCGGCGGCAGCACCGCTCTCGATAAAGGTCGGTCGAAAAACAAACCTACGCAGAAAGTGATGAAATGCAGCATGAGTTCTGTTGCCTGTTAGTGAAGGAATCCAGCGTTTAATCCTGAGCAGGGAACTCCTTTTTCTATTTGCAGCCATGTTGACTGGCCAATATCAAGCCTTCAGAATGCAGGTCTCACAGCGTGGTCAGCGCTGTCGCCTCACACTGACAAGCCCGTGGGGTTTCGGCTCAGCCCCCCGCGGTAAACTGGGCGACCCGATCGGGGCGTATCCCCCCCCTCGCCCCATGTCAGCTGGGATTGTGCTCCAGACGGTCCCGCAAGCCCTCTAAAGGACAAGCGTTGTAGCAAGAGACGGAAAGACTGATTAAAATCGGAACACAACATTCGAAATCTAAGGCAACCTTTCGCCTTTTTATGAAAACCCGATCGATGCCCTCGATCCTCTGCACCCACACGAGAAGCCTATCACCCACCCAGGGCGATCACGCCAAGGTGATAGTTATAATTACTTAAAATCGACTGCGGCTTTATTCACCTAACACAACTGTGGAATGTAGGAGCTTGGATGTGCATGCACCTGCCCTCCACCACCATCACCAAGGAAGCCTCTTTCACCTTGGACGCGGCACAAGCGCCCTCAAAACGATCACCCCGTGCCGTAAAATAGACGGAAGGCTACTGACGCCTGCGGTAAACGCACGCAAAGTTCTGCAACTCCCTGGACACAAGGTGATTTTTGTACGGCTGAACACAGGGGTACTGCTCTGCCTTTACCTGTGGTGTGCGTCCTCGGCAGTGTGCGTGTTTTCGCTTCTTGTTTACTGTTCACCTAGTTGTGGAGGGGGGGGGTTGGGAAGTTTCCTATCCCAGTTTTCAGACAACTCCCCCCAGGCTGACTGGTGCACTGTGAGGAGTGCGTCATCTGTCAGGATTTAGGGAGAAAAAAAAAAGTGTCATTTTCCCCCCATATCTCTTAGCTGCCCGTGTTGGTTTTTTTTTTTTGTGCAAGTGTGTGGTCCTCCCAGCTGGGACAATTTTTTTCCCAGCCCCTTATGCTCACTCCTTATATGCAATACAAACTATAATTAGTGCGCACACAATAATAATAATAATAATAATAATAATAATAATAATGTCAAACTAACCTTTCTTTCATGATGAATCAGGATGAGCTTAAAGGAATAGCAGGAATAGTTTGTTTACTTCCCATACTTGGTACTTTAGCGAGGTAGCTCAGATCCAGTTCACAAAAACATTGTACATCGGTTTCAAATCAAATCAAAAGTTGTCAATCAGCAGAAACGCACAACATCTTGCATGTTTTCAGATGCTTGTTTTCTTTGTCCAGATTGTTTTTAAAAGATCTTTTTGTACATGTACAGAATCCGTTATGACTTAAGTGAATTAACAGGTGAGATGCATCATCTTTCATTTTCACATTAAACATGATGACTTACTTAGTGCACGGCTCTAAATGTTAAAAAAACATCTTGTAGTCAGTGCAGGGTAGATAATCTTGCATTTACAACAATAACAACTGTTGTCTGTCGCATGTCTTCCGATGTAGATGAGATTTGCATATGCATTTACATATCAAAATATGTATTGAGAACATATTGTGAAAAATGCGTCATGTTTTAGATTCCAACATATTTGTCATGCAAAATACAGCGTGAAGGAATTTGAATACATTGCACACGGTAACAATTTTCCATGGCGGCAGAGTTCATGCTGTTCCCCTTCTATATTGATGCACCAAGTGCGTCAGCTGACCACACGCCGGCCATGCTGCAAAGTTGAGCAACCACACATGCCAGTCCTCAGAAACGTGAGGTTCGGTTTAATGAGCGCTATTTAAAACGGAACTGAGTGCGCCAGACGGCGCGCCGTGGTCCCTCGCTCATGGCTATGAAGCGAATCTTTGCATGCGTCGATGTTAGAAGACTGACCTACTTCCGCAACTAGCAGGCAGGACGGTTTTCTGAAGTCAAGATGCTAAAACCAGATTCTGGCAGGGTCCGCTGACAAACAAACCCCCCCCAAAAAATAAAATCTTTGTGACTCTTCCAACGTCGGCTTCAAAATAACTTCAAGTATGTCGTATCAAATCCACATTACCCTTAGACAGTAATTCTCTGAGCTCAGTGTCAGAGGAGTCACTTCAGTTTCCAAGCTGTGGGAGGTTTTTTCCCCATCTATGATATCGCCCCATAACCCTAATCCCAGGGGCCCTATAGGTGGAGAAAACATCCAACCAATAATCTTTTAAAAAAAAGACATCTAGAAAGGAGAAATCAGTAAAAGGCGATTGGACAGATCTTAAAAACTTAGAAAACACTTTACCTTCATTGTCCCCTAATTCAAAGCAAGGGGAAGTACAGAAACAGACAAGCGTCCCATTTTCAAATGTAGATATTGTGAGAACACGTGAAATTTGTGCAGAAAAAAAACACGTCCTGGCTTCATTTTTCGAAATCCCAACCCTTCCCGTGCCGCGGCCGCTCTTGGCAGCTCACTGCAAAGCGATTACGGTCGTTTTTTTTTTTTTTTATGCTGATGTTTGCTTCGCCGCACTTACTTGACTCGAGCATGGTTAATTAAACAGATTCTTCATTGTTTGCCCAGACGCAGTCGAGGTTAAAGTTCCCTGCGTGTGGGAAAAGCTGCTGTCGTGCTGCGCTGGAAACTGAATCCAGCGGAGGCTCTCCCACCTGTCTGCCCTGTTCTTCCCTTGTTAGTTGTATTTCCATGCCTGTGCAAAGACAAAAAAAAACACACACACACACACACTTTAAATTGCGAGTGCACCAAACTATGGCGGTACACACAAAGTGATGCCACCCATGCCGTACTTCTTATGTTTATCTATTATGACACTCTCTCTCATGCACTTGGCATTGCCCTTTACCATATTTGAGCGTTAATATCACACTCGTGGAAGCTAATGGTGCCCGAAATATAGCAGACCTCGACACTCAAGCAGCCAAGCATCTTTTAATTAAAGGTCCAGTTAGTCTGTGTAATATTGCACTCTCATTCCTCCTCAGCACTCTCTCTCCCTTTTTTTATTGTCTGTTTCCTCCAGTGAGTGGGACTGGCTAGTGATGCCAGGCCAGGGTTGTTTCCGTGGTAATGAGCTGTCAGGGATATAAAGAAGGCTGTTCTTTTTTTTTTTTTTTTTGCATATCTCTCGCTTCCAAACAAGGACCATCAACGGGGACCGCGAGTCTGGCAGCGGCGTCGGCGCGGACCACGCCCCGGGGATTGTGGTGTCACAGATGCCGTCTGAGAGCCACGTGAATGGCGAGGCTGTCCCCGGCCCGCGGGGCTGCGGGACCGGGGAGATGATTAGACCTTTTAGATGTTGTCTGTTGAATAATGGCCGGGTGCTGAGGTGCTCGGAAAGACCGGTCCAAAGGACTGATTCAATTTGCCAGCCTCTAACGGCAAAAAAATAAATTCTGCAATCAGTCTCTGCTCTTTCGGGTTTGCTGATATGTTTCCCCTTTGATTGTGTAAGTACTAATTGTCTCTTTCATCATGCATTTCAGCTCGCCTCAAAGCAGCGCGCTGGTTCGCCAGTGACATGCGAAGTTTATGGCTGGCTGAAGAGGAAATTTAATTATTTTTAGTCATCCCTCTCTCCCTGTCGCTCTCCACCAGCGTCACGCACGCCGCTCTCTGTGTTTCCAATTTCTATTTTTAAGAAAATCTAACTGAGATCAACTGAACAATTTGGATAATCTGCACAACAGAAACAGATTTCACTTTGGTGACAGATGTCGCCTCATAGTCACAAATAAACTGCACGAAAAAACCAACCCCGAAAACGAAACATTTTTTTTTCTTTTGTTTAATTACCCTCGACTTCCATCGTTTTCATTTGCCGGCTCAAACTTTCCGTTTCCAACAGTCGCCGGTTGTTGTGTTACCGTTGTAAATACTGACTGCTCCTCTTCCCTGGGTGTTCCTTTTACTCTGTGATTGACAGGTCATTAATTAGCTACTAAGAGCTGAGAGAGTGCCAATTTGTTGAACTCCGTTCAGTGCCGAGCAACGCAAGGAGCATTACAAGAGCCCAAGAGTCCACTTCACTGAATTTTTTACCATGAAAATTAGGGAACTTAATAATAAGTACACATTTCAGTCAGTGCACAACAAACAGGGTTGGTAAGCAAGACTTGGGGACAACAGGATGTGGCCGTTGACAGGGCTGCTGTGCTGAGTCTGCACGTGCTGCATGTCCCGAGTTATAGCTCAGCTTAATTTGTACGTGTTTTTGTTCGCCGCAAACAAATGTGCACTTGTCCTTCTGCTGATAACGACTTACAAGCCCCGTACCATAAATATCTGGGCTTTTGGGTCGATGGAGAACTTGCTTTTAAAATCCACACTGATATGCTGTTACCAAAACTGAGATTGGAGTTGGGCTTCCTTTTTAGAGAAATAAATCTTGCTTCCCTTGCTGGGACCAGGGGGCGATGTTATTTATGGGCGGGAAGCCAGTTCCACCCTCAAACCTTTTAGATGCAGTATATTACTCCACATTATGATTCATCACAGGAGATAGTTAAGGGGAAACACTGTTGCCCACTATACCAAAAAAAAAAAAACCAACTGGCTCGTCTGCTCTGTCGGTGAGGAGGGATCGGCGTTTATTCTTATTTACTTAAGAAGCTATTCTACAAAAGGTCCCCACGCTCCGTCTCTCAGCCCGGCTTTCCTGGAATATCGGAAGCCATTTTTTCCCCGTTCGCAGCCGGGGCTCACCCCGCGGGTGCCGAAGGTGCAGACACAGTTGGGGAGATCTGCTTTTTGTTGGTGTTGGTGTTTGGGGGGAGTAACGCATTCATTTAATTATGTTTTTATTACCCTAAATGTATGTATTTAACCGTCTTTATTCTGATTGCTCTCAGTGTTTCAGCCGTCTCATTGTCAGTCCCCACGCTTTAACTTTTACCGTTCTTACCTTGACCTCATTTCAGTTCATACAGCCATGTGTTCTTCTTTTATGGCAATTTGATTGTAGTCGTGTCTGCATTCATTGCGAGTCCGTACCTCGGCGCCATTGTGTCTTCAGAGGACTGTAAATAACTAAGTGAATGAACGCATGAATGGACAGATGTCGCATCAAGGCTGCTCCTTACGGCAGCGCGGTTCACCTTGTAATCTTTTTCTTTTATCTTTATTTTTTTTTTCTCCAAATGTGGTTCATAGATACGGGTTCATGGCTGCAGACTGTTATTATCTTAAAACTGGATGCCGTATAACTCGCATCTTCTTCTTCGAACGACCACTGGTGCGTGTGCAATGGTTGCGCAGTGCTTTTTCAATTGTTATGGTGCCTGCGCAGATTCCATCTGCACCAAATAGACGTCCCTATTATCCTGACATCTGGACGTCTCGGGAAAGAGCTCGAAATGTTATAGCGCTGGTACGAAGATGGCACTATCTTCGCATTAACCTGAGTCCCGAACTAAAATTGAGACAACGCTGTATTGAATAAAACAAACAGGGAAAACAGGGAAATGTGAAAATGTATTCAAAGTCTGGCTACTCTTGACACTGTGATGATCAGCGTGGGGAGAAAATGCAGAAAGTGCTTCTGCTGCTCATCTTACAGTGTCAGGCTGCAGCGGAAATCAAATTAATTTTCCACCCGGGATTGCATATCACCAGCCAGACAAGAATGATGTATTGCACTTGATATTCATTTTCCATCATCTTTGGCAATCTTTGCACTTTTTGACAGGCTAATAGAGGTCTTTTAAGAGCAGGGACATCATCCATTTGGAATTCAAGATAACCACTCCTGTTACATAATGACAGTCGACCTGTCTGCGGGGATGTTTCCAACCCAACTTTCGGCGTTTACAAGCCAGTGTGAGATGGGTATCTGCTCAAAGGAGGGATTCTCATCTGGAGCAATTTGAGATGATGATAATAGTACAAAACCCAAATGCTCTGACACCGTGACTTTCCCTTTAAAGTAATTAACGACTTAAGGGTTAATTTGAGGATAAAATCAGTGTTCCTTTTGGGTTTATCACAATCTGACTGATAAACCTGAGCTCCTGGTGCAGTTAAACAAGGAGTGTTTACGTCTGCTGTACTTCAGAATACGCTCCATCGGTCTCCATCATTCCAGGATGTGTATGTTGCATCGCACAGAAGCAAGACGTAGATGAAAGATAATTAGATTTTTTTTTTTTCAAAAAGTTTCTCTTGTCACTTTATGATTTTCTTGTAATTACACTGGGGAAACTGCGAGGCTGTTGATGTGGCAACAGTCGGAGGAGTGGGACGCCGATGGAAAAACACACACAGCCACGCCGTGATGTGGGCTACAGTAAGAAATCCCGAGCAGCTTGGTTCATTAAAGCTGCTGCCACCGCCGCCGCCGTGGGCTCAGCATCACCGTCAGTTCGTGCTTCCTCCACATCACGCCCTGTATCCGACGTGGCGGCAAAAACATGTGACGTGGGGACAGAATGAACAGGTGGGCCGCTGTTCTCTCAAAAATGACAATAAATTAACAAATACTGTATCCCGGAGTCCTTTTCATGCCTCTGCAGATAATATGCGCCTCGAAGGTACTGTAAGCAGAGGTGATGTCAGGACAAAATAAACAGATGGCCTGCTAATGGATATAATCTCGAGAGAGAGAGGCAGTGACAGACATATCCCCACCAGTGAGAGCACGCCGCTTTACACTGTGCAAATACGCACAATGCACGCCCCGATACGATACTCCCATGGGGAGGATATGTGAAGACGTGGCGCCGTTAAGCTTGATTGACTCATTTTGTCGCCGTGCTCTGTACTGCTGCATTGTTCATTATTTGTAGCAGTAACTTAGGGAGGGGGGGGACAAAAGGAGAGGATTAGTATGAGGTTGCAGTGTGTGTGTGTATATATATTTATATATATAGTAAGTAGAGGATAGAAAGTTGGGGTTTTTTCTCATTACAATCTTTTATTCTTCCCTCCACTCTGCATCACAGGTTACATAATGCTCAGGGAAAAGGGAGGCAAGTCTGAACCTGTCGTGTTTCAACTGCGTGCGCTCATTTCCGTTCAGTCAAAAAGTCCACGCATCGGTTAAGAACTGCGGTTGGATGTCTGACGTACCTGCTTAATTTCCACTTTCCCCAAAACGGAGGTAACCGCGGAGCCCTCGGTGTAGTCCATATATGGACAACAAAAACCTCTGTCATTGACAGCTGATGTCGCTTTAGATAACGGACTGGGTGAAAGTTCAGTCTGCCTCTGTTGCCCCCGTTGCCTCTTCCGCCTCGCTCCTCGCTTCTTGAGTGGGAAGGGCCGAGATGTGAAGGTCTGAGCGGCGCGCGCTCTCTTTTTTTTGGTACCTTGAATTACACGTGTAAATTATGATAATCACCTGTCAGATATAGTTTGCAGACCATCTGAATTCAGCATGCCCAATTTTTCTTTTTTACTTGCTATTCAGTACGAGGCGGTTTCATTCTTCCTCTGTTTAATATTCCTTTTTAGATCAGTGTCTGTCATGAATCACTTTTTGGCATTAATCCTAACATTTGGGCAGGGTTTGCGAGCATTTCGTTGAGGGGGCGCAGTCGACGCCAAATGAAAGCATTATACGGGGCACACCAAACTGCACGTGCAAAAGTTTTGAGACACGCATTCCGGTAAGTGTATGCAGTCCGAGACCACTCTCCCAGACTTTTGGACCCCGCTGTATATTGCATTATTATAATGGCGGAAACCACAAATGACACCGACAACCTCATACTGTGTTAAAGGGCAGCCTGGGCTACAAGGGGCGAAGTGAGTCACCGAAAACCACCCACCATTGATCATGCCAAGGGGGGGGAGGGGGAGAATCCCGCCGAAACGGGTCCACGTGGGAAACGGGAGAGCGGCTGCAGGTGGGCTGGATCGCACGAGACGGCGCTCGCCGAGCTCTGCGTGAACGTTTGCTCCATGGCTGGCCACCGCAGGGAGGACAAACAAATTCCGCTCATCTGATCTGATAGTTTTGCTGTTGTGTTTATGGATTGTTCCGCAGCACTGCCACCAATTACTTACAGGCTTGTTAGCTGGCGCCGCAGCTGTTGCGCTCGCCTCCCCTCCAGACATAGTGGGACGCTTACAGCTTCAGCAGAAAGGCAGGCTATTATCTGCTGTTATGTTATCAGACTTTCACTGCTATGCTGGCAGGGCGAAGACCCCTGAAGCGTATTGATGCCGGTAGCTGAATAGTTAGCTTTAACTTGAAGTGATAAGGAAATTGTTTTACGCGCGGTTGTATCATCTTTTTTCTTTGCGGCTCGTGCATGCATGCGTGTGTGCCAGCGTCCCCTTGAGATTCGGATGAGGCGGCGCTGGCGGTTGTGCCGTCTTTTTTTTTTCTCCCCCTTTTCACTTAAGATTTTCATTAGTTAGCTGTCTGACTGTATTCCAGCTGACAGCCCAGTCATTGTTTCAGAGTTCAGGCAAACAAACAGAAATGCTCAAAAGGCTGAAATATCCAGTTGTATTAGTTGACTTTAGCATAATTTAACAACAGCAAAGTACACGAGTAACTCCTCTAAATCCATTTTTTCTCCCCCCCATGCTTTCTCTTTCCTAATTACTGGAGTAGAATCGATTTTGCCATTTACTGCGCAGCTACTTTTCCTTCCTCAGATACGCCAATGCCATTTATTTGATTAAGTTTAAATGCGCTGCGATACTGGGAATCCGCTGCCATCTGGGTTATGAATTACACATGCGTGTGCTGGATTTCGTCTCAGCGGTGACAGCCGACAAGGAGAAGCTCAGGCTTCGTTCAGGGTCAGCAGAATTAGCGCTTTATTTACAGTGAGTTAACAGAAACATTAAAATATTGATATTTTTGACATATATATAATATGACTTGCTGTTATTTTAATTTAATGAAGCGTTACACAAAACAAACAAAAACAACCAGCTGTTGTCTGTATTACGTTGTTAGCTGAACACCCTTCATAATTTCAACTCTCTTTCACTCACAGTACAAGAGTAAAAAAGGGGCAAACATCTTGGTGCTCCAAAACTAATAAAACAAAAGGGATTAGAGACTGATTAGCGGAGCTGCCAGTCAAGAGCTCACACAAGGGAGGCCCTCCACGTCGGTTCCCCTGTTGGTTTTCTGTGTGTACGCGCTTGCGGGATGAGTGACATGCAAACTCAACCGTCGTTTTCTTCCCCAGTATCGTCGGTTTCGTTTTCCAGGCGGATGGCGTCAACATGTCGTCGTACGGTACAGGAAAACGGAGGGGAATCCAAACTCTTCAGCGATGCCGTTTTAAGCCACATCGGGGCAGTGTGAGAAACTGTACACACAATGCTGATGTCGATGTGGCGATTGTATTCCATCCATCAGATCAGGGACATCATTTGCACTCATTTGGAGTCCCGTTTCTGGACACTGGGCAATTATTCACTTTCTTGGTGTGGTCTTTCACTGCGAGATGTCCAATTTTGTCACAAAATAGTCACAAAATTTGTCCCATTTGGTGCTGGGTGGGTTGTGTACAGTGGGTTTATTTTGATACGTTTAAAGAGAAACAACAACAACAAAAATAAAAACCCTGCTGCTTGCTGTATCTGGTAACAACGGGGAGACGAGTTGGTAAAACTGAGCCAAAGGAACAAAGATGAAGGCCATGAAAACGAAAACACTGAGTTAAAAATGGTTTAATGTTCTGGTGGAATTGCAGAGTGGTTCTTGTCACAACAAGAAACGCCTTTTTATGTAATGCGTAGCCATTCCATGCATTTCGGCAGTGAATCTCGCATGGAGGACACATGCTCTTGTGCTGACACGGGTTGATCGGCGGAAGGCGCCTGTGTTCTCGACCGTCCCTGTCGCCGCCCACCTCTATACTCTCACTCCGGTTCTGGGATTTTCCTGGTGCGTAAACCAAGGTTTACAGTCGCAGATGAAAGTCAAACGGCTGGAGCTTAATTTCGCCTCACAGTGGTTTAATGCCCTTTATAAATAAAGCACAAAAGGGATAATCCAAAGGTCAGCTCAGTCTATTAGCCTCAATAGTACGTTGCATGATCAGTACCCAGAGTCATTTTCAATTATTCATCATATATACAGTAATATACAGTTTAGTGCACGAACTAAAGGATAGAGTTTTTTGAAAATAACGAAAATCCATCTGACCCATCCAACTTCTGGGAGTCCTTTTGAAATGTGCAGTTAGAGGACACACCACCAAAATGGGGTCACTGAGAAAAAAAATGATGGAGAGGAGTTAAATGAACTAGATAAATGGACTGAATAAAAGGCTGGAATGAAATGCCATCGCTCTCCACAGAAACAGCATATTTGATCAAACATAAATGACTGGAACGGTAGAATTTACACTCTCGGCGTGCAAATCGTGTTATCGATAGATCTCGCGCCACACAGACGGGGGGGAAAAAAAGGGGAGAAACGCGCCGCACATTTCCTGATTTTAAATCAAAGCACTTCTGTCCAGAAAGGCATTATGAACTTGTGTACCACAAATGGTGTTACACTTGCATCTCCACAGGAAATCTCATTTGAGGAGGTGGATCATTTCACAGCTCTGTTTTCTATCGAGAAGGCGCCGGAGTCACTGAGATGTTTCTGGCAAACTATGATCACACACTTTCATGTGCAGTTAACTTGGGTTTGCGTTGTGGGGCAAACTTCAACTACATCGCACTGGCTGTAAACTTCCAACAATGGGTGAGTGACTGCTCAACAGCCGGTGCAACTATTACGCTGTTATTGCTTATGTTCGCTGTGTTAATTTAAGGATACAAGATTATAGTGTTGGAAACGAAGAAGAGGAGATGTGAGGAGTTGAGGGGATGGGGAAAAGGAAGCGCAGGGATTAGGAGCATAGTAATGAACACAAAGAGAGCTGGAGGACAGGAATAAATGAGAGGAACAGAGAAACACAAAAGGAGAGGAGAGGACGGAGGAGAGCATTACAAGAGAAAAAGGCAAAGAGGAAAGATACGGGGTGAGGAATAATACAGGAGGAAACAAAGGAGCGAGGAGCGGAGGAATTTGAAAAAAAAAAAAAAGAAATTGGTGATTGGAGACAAACAAGCAAAGTGCGAAGACGTGTGAATAACAAAAGGTAAAAATGAGAGAACGAACAAGGCGAAGGGGTAAAAGAAGATAAAGGAAATCAAACGGTGAGAAAGAAAAGCAAAAGCCGGAAACCTTGAAGTAAGAATAGTGAGTCAACAATGAATGTAATTTCAAATAAGCACACGAGCCCATATAATCACATGTAATAAGGAGAAATGAATATCCGTAAGGCAGGAAAGTTTAAAAATACAGATTATGAGTTTTAAGTCTGAAGTTCTTGATTTAAGCTTTGCAGAAAATTGCGCCCCTTCCCCCGTTTTTAAATGCTTTTAGAATGCAGAGATAATAAAAATGTCAGCTCACATATTGTGCAGAGAGCCGTGCTCATTTTGTGCTATCGTATAGATGTAATTTATGTCTTCGTGGTTACGTAACCGCTTTTCGAACACCATTGTCCTCCTTATATTTATTCTGCATTACTTCTCGCGCCGTGTAAACTCGCATAACTGTCGTCCGCAAGCTGCAACCTTGTCACTCTGACCCCCGTTTTCATGCTCTCCATTTAAAAAATGAAATCCAGAACCTTTAGAACGCTGAAAGCCACAGCTGTTACATTTCTATGAGTTTGTCCACTTGGCCTTGCATAAAATAGTGACGATAAATCATCAAAGCCTGTCACTAAAAAGCAAAAATATGCTCTCTCAGAATCACATAATCTGTCTGAGTACACAGCATTTAGGCCTTTTGAGTACCAGTGAAGGAGACTTGAGGCTGAAACATTTGCGCCATCCCCATTCCCTCTTTTCTGATCACAGACATGACAAAGAGCATGTGGAGCGTTCGGACCAGCTCCGCGAGTCCTTTTCATGAAAAAGGTTTATTCCACTTCTGTGAAGGGCGGCTCGGTCAAAAGCGCCCTGCTGGAGGTGGCCCGAAGCAGCGCAGCGCTGCTCCTCCTGCAAGGACGGTGGCGCTCGCCTCGTCTGGAGTGGAAGCGCGCTCAATTCGCAAAGAAAAGCTTCTTGTTTTGAGTGCGCGTTGTCCACCGGGGCTGTTGACGTGTTACCGTCTGTGCTGAGCATGACTGAGCAATCATTTTTAATGCACTTGTGGATCAATATTCACTCAATAGCAGAATGTCCAATTTAAGCCTTTTCTTCTAGCTTATAATGTGACTCGACTCCGATGTCTCCAACAGAAAAAAATGCTGAAATCTTTCATGCAGAAAAAAAACGCTCTGCAAGCCTATAAAGCCTTGGTTTGGGCCACGGCGTCTGATTTCATCGGCTCAGAATGTGCAGCCCACTCCACTGTGTCTCTGCTCATTGCAAGTTCTTAATTACGGGTCTGTGACGTTGCAGAAAGGCAGCACAAAGTACCCACTATGCTGTCTTCTCCGAAGCTGTGGGCCATGTCTGCTGGTTTGAATTAATGACGGGGCTCGCGCATGAAAACGAATCAGGCTCAGCCAAAGGGTACACTGACCTGTCAACTGGAATAATGACCGGAGCGCAGCGGATCCCTAATGAATCAGTACACAGTCAATCGTTCAATATCATGGCCAGAGGATAAAGGAAGTTGCACTACAGCCCGATTAGACGGTTATGCAGTCTAAACGTGGCCAGAAAGAACAGGTTAGGTATTACAGAAAAAAAACCCAGTAATAATTGCATTGTGAAAAAGTATGCAGTTGACAATCCAGCTTGTCACGCAGCAAAAGAAGAAAAATGAAACACCAGAACAAAACAATTAGTGATGGTTAATGACTTGCCGGTCGAAAACCGTTCACACTCCAACAAGCTGGTATCTCGAACATTGTAAAAGCAGAGAACCAGACAGCAGGGGCTGACACGACGACAACAGCAACTGAAAGAGCAGATCACTGAAATTTGGACTGATGAGGGATTCATCGACGAGGGAAAGTTGCTGTTTGAAAGTTCATATAATTAGAAACAAACAAACATGAAATAAAATTGGAAAAAAAAAATCAACTGCAGATAACCTGCCTCAATTCAGACAGATGGAATCTTTGAAAAATGAAAATAAAAGAAAAGGGTGCATGGACCAATACTGTCACCTGTAATGAGAGGGACAGAGAACAGCGGAGACGGAGACGCGAAACGCACATGGGAATTTGCTGGATAGGTTCCAACCACAAGCCTTATTTATCTTGATTTTATTTTTTGCACCACCACGTACAACCATGAGACCCATTTATTTTTAAACATCACTAACAAACAGTGCGTGCCGTGCACTTCACCGTTATTAACTTTAATAGGGATGCTAACATCCTGGCTGTTTGGCCTTTTACTGTAAAATACACGCCTTTTTTTATCGCAGTACTTGGAAATGTAATCGTGCATGCTTTCCAGCTTTCACTGGAATAGCAGGGGTCAGTGTGAGAGCAAATCATTGCATGTGTGTCCATTAATTTCTTCTGTCCCTGCGTATAATAAACATAATTGTTTTAATAACTGTTTCCTGACTTGGATTTTTTTTTCTTATTTTCTATTTTTCTTCCAGTGCAGAGTGGCTGATTTTCTGTGCCACATGTTTCTCATCCCCGTGCGCGCTCGCTGTCGGCCCGTGGCGGGCGTGGACAGCCGCGTACTGAGTCACATCAGCTGCCTCCTTTCATCAGTGAGACACCTGCCTGGGAGGACCCCAAATCGCGTGGAACCTGGCGGCGCGGCGCTCACCCCTGAAGATCCCCCTCTGCTCAACCCATCGGTCGAGACACGAGGGCGGCGGGAGAGAGCGCGATCCCCGGCCCACTTCCCACTTGCGGCGCGGTGCCGGTCGCGTTAGGTGGAGCGTCTGGCCGAGTAAGAGCTGATCCTGCGGGACTCGGGCGAATGACATTGTTTCCTTATATTCAACGTGGCTCTTGTGATGGCAGCGTCAGTCCCTCCATTCATCCGCTAGACTGCTATCTATAAAAAAAACTGAGACAAACCCTAACTATCCAAAAAAAATCATAGGGTCAGAGTGAATGTCTCCTGGCAACTACTGGGTGGATTGTCATTCATGTCATGTCTCGTTTTATCACCAAGCACCTACAAAACTAGCCACAGCTGTACTTCACTATAATTTGCTGGTATTAGCATGCTAACATACTAAGCTAAGCTAGTGAACGTGGTAAACGTAGCATTTAGGTGCAGTACAGCCTCTCACAGCTGCTAGCACGGCCGTAGCTTCATAGCAGGCTATTTGCTAAGCCCATTGCAAATTAATGTCAGGGTGTTTTTTTTTTTAAACATACTGCAAAGTGCTGAGTTTTGCTGGTTATTTAATCAGACTAAAGATAATCACAGCAACTGCAGTTCCTCCGATTGTCATGCAGGGTCACGCCATATGATCTGACGCCATGCTGTTTTGACAACTCTTGCGCGTGGCTGAAAGAGCAGTGGGGCGTAAGAGAAAGTGTTTTCTGGAGCTGAACTTGGAATTTTTCTTTTCTTTTTTTTGAAGAAGAGACACTTGGCATGACAAGAGAACTGCGGCGCTGTCTTTGTCCTCCAAGACGGAACCTGAATGCGCGGAACAGCCTCTCGCTGCCAATTCAACAATAAAGAGTAGTAATTAGATAGGTAACAAGTGAGTATGGCAGACCTTAGGTAAAACTCTGACTCGATCATTGGTGTAAACAGATAAAAATAATATAAGGGCCTACTTAGTAAGTATTAATGGTATCGAGCTGCTGCGAAAGATTAAAAGTCGGGAGAAAGTAAGCAGGAGGGACCCGCAGGAAACACAAAAGTGTAAAATATATCAGGTTGTTAAACTGCTGCTCCTTTGTTTTGCGTTGCTGTGCTGAGCGGAGCATCTGCCTGCCTCTGCTCCTCCTGACTATAGTCTCTCCCTGACTGTGTGCCTGATACAACGGCGTCACACATTCAACACCTGCTTTTCCCTGACTGCCAGACAGAGTATCCTCTGTCACAGTGGTCGGTCTGCATTAATAACTCAGGATTCAGGAGCTATTTTGTATGAAGTTTTGCATGAATATTTAATATTTGTATTAATTTCCTTTCCCTCCTCCCACAGCCGTGAACATATGAGGTCGCTTGCCATGGTCATTTCTCTCGCACCCCCACAACTACATGCTCCCTCCAGCCTTGCAAACCTGTAGGAGCATGGTCTGGTTCCAGCGTCATTACCGAGAAAACCAACAAGCAGCCGTTTGTCTGTGGGGGGAGGGTGCGACAGTCTAAACAAACTTGTGTTTGTGACTGTAAGTTAGGGGCAGAAAAGTTTTGTTCACAGTTATGTTAAAGAGGAAGGGACATTGGCATTGTGTTTCTGTGTCGAGAGCTCTCGGTACTGCTTTAGCAGTATGAAGGCTAACGGCGGATGGTGAACCAGCATGGTGAGTGAATGAGTGGGCGAGCGGCGGTGTGGCTGCTGTCGGGGCAGAGTAGCTGGGTGAGCAGTTATACGCTGTGGATGCAACTGTACATATAGTATGCAGCTGCGTGTGCAGGGTTTCCATCCATACAATATTCAATGGACATTCAGCTAGTACAAATATTGCTTCACCGTTAAAACAAGAATGGCCAAAGTGTATGAAATGAAACTTACAGAGAAATAACGAAAAAGACAGCAGACTTACAGCATGCATCCCACTTTGTGAAGTGTTTGCTAATACCTTGCATGTCCTCTCTCGGCCTTTATAACCTCCTCTGACCTCTTTGGGCACCGTCTGAGCAGCTTTTGTATCCTCTTAGAAGTAATTTTTTTGTCCATTCTTCACAGCAGATTTATTAGAATTCTACCAGATCGCTTGGCTGACTCCCATGTACAGTCTTCTTCAAATCCATCTAAAGATTTTGATGATATTCAAAACTGGAGACTGGCAAGGTCATGGCAAAACATCATTTTTATTCTTTTTACAACATTCCTGAGTCGACTTTGCCTTGTGCTCTGGATCGTTGTCTTGTTGAGGAATCCACTGCCTCTTCATTTTTAGCTTTTTGACTGATGTCAGGACGCTTTGCTTTGCAATCTTTTTTTTTCCACTGGGTTCCGTTCACTCTTCATTCCTCTTTATGCAGAGCTCCAGTGGCTGATACAGATAATATACCCCCAAAAAGTTGAGAGGAAGAGTTGTTTCCTCGCCACATTTATCTGTGTGAAAAATGACCAGATGTTTCAACTTTGGTCTCATCAGACCAACTAGTCTTGTTCTAAAACTCATTTGATTTGTCTTGGTGGCTCCACATTTCTTCCATATCTGGATTACGGTCTTCAAAGTTGGTATTGGTATCCCAAAACACTCTGAAATATCTTTGTATCCCTCTCCAGCTTTATGAAGCTTTAGCACTTTAATTTTGAGGCGGTGTGACAGCTGTTTACCTGATCCCATTGTTTTTGTTGTTCTCATTAAATTACTTGAGATTGCTCCTGCAGATCTACTCACATGCAAGCCCAATTTAACACACCCGGTGCCACTCCTCAAGCATTGAGTGTTAGACACTTGATTTTACCTGTTCATTACAGGAAGTGTTCAAACACAGGGGGTGCTAACTTTTGCACCAGTTTTCCGGTTTTCATTCATTTTCGTGCACCCTGTGACCATCCTGGAGCCAGGCTTACTGTAGCCTTCCATCAAAGCTGATCCCAAGCCACCTTGTGAGTCGATTTGTGCTCGGCCAATCAGGCTGTTTGCTGACCAGTAGTGGGCGGTTACTTGCACCTAGCAGCAAAATCTGACCATTTGTCAATGGGACAGAAAGAGGCCCTCAGAAATGTGCGGGTATGTCAGATAAACTTTGCTGTAAAACACTGTTACAGAAGCTTAAAGGGTGCACATAAATGACATAGATAAAACTAATTTCTAAAAAGGGGGCCTTTAAGGTGAATCCTAGACAGATCTACAATTATACATACTACATGCTATTTATATTTACAGAATACATTTCGCACAAGAAAGCACAAGTTCTTTTCTAACTGCATATCAAAACAGCTGTTATGGCTGTGCAAGAGAACCTTCAGTTTCAGATGTTCTGGAACATCGGATACTCTCATTTCAAAGGTGTTAGTAACATGCAGCCAGTCTTCTAATACTGCATGAAAACACTGGCATTCAAACATTCAGTGGGCAGATGAATCACGTTATAAATCATGTTGTGCTTAAGAGGGACACTGGATTGAATTGAATAGGCATACAGCGTATGTGAGACTCTTAAAGAAAGGTTCTCATTTTATCAGTCCTTATGAGACTGGTCCTGTTAGGCAAACCTTGCTGCTCTTTCATGCCGTGCTCATATCACCATGGCAACACACCAGCCCCTGCAGGCGTCTGCCAAATTGACAGTGTAAAACAGAGCGCACACATCCACCCATTCATCCAGCCCCCTCTCTTTCTTTTGCACAGAGACACCAGTTATATGGTTAATTAGTTTATGTATAGCATACGCACTCATATATCAGCTGGTATGAATTGCCCTATGTGAGCAATAATGATTGCACAGCATCTCAGTGATTGCTTTGTGCCTTTTTTTAATGGTTAATTTGTTGAAATTCGAGAGAAGTAAATTGCAATAGATGCTGCTGACCAAAAGCCTTCCAGGTTGAGAGAGAATCAGGCGTAGGAGCAGGATCACAGTGTAGGAGGATTTAATAGACCCTTACCTGCAGGGTATACAAGCATTTTCAGCGATTGAGCTGTGATGTTAGTAAGCTGTGAGAAAGCTGGAGATGACACACACTGTGACTTTGCCACTGTCTCTCGACATAAAGACCATCTATGTACTTTCAGCACACAGTGGGCATCAGTAGCCATGATCTTTATCATTACAAATCTATTATTTTTGACATTTTGCATTTTGACAATAGAGCAGAAAGAGAAACGGAGATTACTCACATGACAAACCCAAAAAATTGCATTCAAAAATACAAAATATGCATCTGAAAACAGGCTTTTGGGTGGTATTCATTGCACAGCAAATGATCTGCACAAACTCATTTGAAGACATATTGTTTTCCGAATCTGTACACTTTGGACTGATAGCCTGCAGTCTGCAAGCTCTTCTTAATAGATACTCCCAAAGGAGTGTACAATGCTTAGATGCTCCGAGGCTATGCATGATGCACTTGTCAGTCTCAACTTGTTTTCAATGCAGTAAATTTAAATAATTATAATTACAATATTTTCCATTGCAAAAGATTTTATATCAGAGAGTAAATTATTAGCATTTTTGTAGCTGATTTTTTAAAGAAAGAAAATGTCACTTGTAATGTGACAGAATAGCTGGCAAATAAAATGTGAATCTAGATTTACAATACAATATGAACTCCTCGTTCATTTTAAGTGTTCAGTAGAGATAATTCTGACAAAACAGGCAAAATTAGGCTTCATGCATGTGTTTATGCACATTATAATGATCAAGTTCATGTTTTTTACATTAAATCAGAACTAATATGCATAAATGTTATGTTCCTGGGGAATGCTAACAATCGCCCAGATAGATACCCAACTAAAATTGCACACAATGAACTGGTCATATGTACTGTACATGTGAAAGGAGATTTCCACATATTAGGCCGTAATAGGTTGGTGGGGGCCCTGCTATGCTAAAGATTGAAATGATCTATGCTCATTAACAGTCCCTAGTGCAGTCTAATTAGCATGTAATAGGACACCAAATCCAGCACAGGAGGCTTGTTATTTAAGGATAAAGCTCATCTCTCATTTGAATGCATTTTTCATAAGCTGCTCTAATTAAGTTTCATTAGCATTATTAATTAAACATGAAAAGCTTCTCATTTCCTCTGTATCATGGCATCTACTTCAAAACAGCACAGAGTGACAGTTCTCATGGAAATGGAAATCCTCGATTATGATATCTTATGCCTCAAAACACAACATGTCTTCAAACCTTCTTGAATAGTGAGATAAAAACCCTACACAAATCTTTGTTCATTGTATGACTGAGTTATTATATTATTATGGGTTTATATATTTTCTATTATTCAAAAATAACAACCTGTGTGAACCTCTCGCCCATGGAACAGGCTGGTGCTTTAAAACATCCTTGTACAAAGTAACACAATGGGTGGTTTGAGGACTGCAGCGATGGATTACAAAAGCCCTCTGCTCACAGAACTGCTGATCTGTATCCCCAAGGTTCACCCAGGATAGCTCCGAAAGTCACAATTATTCTTTCTTAGTCAAAAGCTGAAGTACCATCATCCTTTCAAAGAAAAGCCTCTTGTAACCATCTTACTTCTGTTTCCCGCCCGTAAATCATGTAGAGTTACAGTCGTACAGCCCATCTGGCGTGTTGGAAAAGAGGGTGGCTTCATCAAGCACCACATTAAATGTGACTCATTTCTGCATGACTATACTTGTAATTTATATGCAAAACCACTCTTTTTGTTTAAAATTTTGCCAGCCTTTCCCCCAAAATCACCTTTAAAAAATACCCTTTGACACTGATATACTCAACACAAAGGGACACATCTGTTTAAAAACTAGTATTACAGCTTATCAATAGAACTGGTCTGATGAGATATGAAAATTAATTTTCCAGACATGCAAAGTATGTGAAGATTAAAATGTGATGCACTTCCCTGCAGTGCTCTTCCTGAATATAATAATCAAAACTGAAGTAGTACCATTGCACATTTGTACATGCACAAATTCTGTCTGACATTAACAGCATTTCCTTCTGTTATTATTTGTACAAAGTTTGACATCTATCTACAAACCTCTCTTTTCCCAGCAGGCGTGTTGATGGTCTTGAGTAGTTTCCATTTTGAGGTTTAGTAGTCAAAGGCAGGTTCCTCTTTTCCTGATCCATTCGTTAGCACATGCAAAAGAGTGCCCCTGTCAACAGAGGTCGTTCAATGGCATGCAAATAAATTTGGCAGCAGTTTTGGAGAAAGAGGATGTGAATCTTCTCTGGACATTGCCTTGCCTGATCATGATCAAATTGCTCACTATTCAAAGAATACGTAATCAATGAACCTGTATGCAAATTTCCGACTGTCCTTAAAGTAACGTCTGCCGTCAGCGAAACAAGAGACCGATTTTTGCCCTCAGCTGTTTGCTTCTTTATCAGATACTTCTTTACTCCAGTGCTACTAAAGGGTTATTGTGTGTAGAACACCAACAAGTTGAAAATCATACGTTTCACATGATTCATGTGAAGATATTGTGGTTATCATATTACAAACATTTTAGAGAACAGTTGTCTGTTTAAAAACTGTATGCAGGTGGCGTAATCTTGGTTTGCCAGAGCTTTTTCTTTCTTTAGGAAACTGATGAGACCTGTAAGACTAAAGTAAGCAGTAAATTTGTGGGCTGGGAATAAAAAAAGGCTTTAACAGGCTGTGAATCTATCTCGATCTGAGGGGGATTGCAAAGATAGGTGAGCATTTGTTAGGGTTGGCACTTCAAGCAACCCCTTTAACACTTCATGTAGTTTAACATTAATATTACACCAGCTTTGCACTGCAGAAAAAAAGCCTTTTGGAATTGTCTTGTGAGGCAAGGCATATATCACTGGTCTTGGGAATAGAAAGAACATAGATTTAGTGTTGTGTTCTCCGGAGAAAGATGCAGCCACATTGTCTAAAAAGCCCTTTGCACAGCATTTGCACTTGAGAAAGTTGGCAAGAAATAAAGGAACACATTGATTTTGATTTTTGTGGAGGCAAACAATGAACAAACAACATCAAGGTAGAGTGAGCAAGGAGACCATGGACCAACAACATGTTGTTTATTTTTTTTGCGGGAATTGTGTTAAGCATGTTGGCCTTTTCTCTGATGATAATGTACTGAGCATCGTGAAGAAGTGCCTGGTTGTTTATGGAGAAATACTTCATGCTGGTATACCAGCACTTTCCCTCCTCGGTGGGCAATTCAAGTAATTATGAGAAAGCTATCAAAGCAATTTAAAAGCAGCAAAAGAAACTGGTTGTGTAAAAGAAGCGCAACTACCATGATAAACCTGTCATCTTTGCTGAAACTGGACAGAACTAAATCTCGAAAAGTGATGAACTTCCAATTTTCTTGGCTGCGACATCCCTCCATTCTCCGTTGATTAGATGACAGATATCCATCAAATTCATGGTGTAGATATGCATGAGTACCTCAAGGATGGTCACTTATAAATAGTGTTATATTTCACTGTCTGCTGCCATTAATCTGTCATACTCTATTCAAACATTTTTTTCTCAAGTTCTCTCGGCGCAATCATAACCACTAATTACACAAACAACCAGAATATACAGTTTAATGCCTCATCTGCATTCACAATGGACAAATAAAAGGCATGACTAAATTTTCATTATTATTGAGTTGACAGGAACAATTAAAGCTTGGTGAAAACAAATTCAGCCATTCAGTGTTCCCAAGCAATATCACAAATTATCAGAGTAAACTTACAGCTTGCATAAAGAGTATTTATGAATATAACATGAGGCTGTTTAGTTCATTTTGTAAAACTTAAACGGGGCTCTACTGGCTTGTCTTTGCATGATTTACAGTTCAAAAAACTATTTATCTTGCACTGGCCCTTTATGCAGCCCTTCAGACCAGCCTCTGTCTGAAAGAAATCCTAAGAATGGACAGCTACAGGATGGATGGCTGTTTGTGTGCATGCCCAAATGATCTATGTCACTTTGAGGGGGAAGTAGAATTAAAATGACTAAAATCAAAAAATGAGCCATTCAGAGGAGGCTGAAGTCTCAGGGTTTGACTTGCAGGGAGCATTTCTACTCACCCTCACCTCAGATTTTGGGACTTTGACCATTTACATATGAATTGTTTCTAAATTACCAACAAAATAGTATTATATGTCCTCTGTAAAACCAAAATAGTTTATTGTTTTGTTTTTAATCATTCATTTTGTCTTTGAATCCTGCAGCTCAGAATTAAGTAGTTAGACACCATCCATATATAAGGCTTGAGCAGAGCACTCAAATGTATTTGAACACCATTGGGGTAGAGATTGCATTGGGTTTAAATACCTTAGTCTCACCTTGGTGGCTCCTCTTCTGTCGTGGTTGAGTTTAGCATGGTTCCAGGTTGCGACAAAGCCTGCCTGCCCGACTATGAAAGAAGACTGCAGATACATGCCAGGCCATGCTACTGCTGTTTGACCTTCTCGGGGCAGGTTGCCTGTTACTGCTCTATGTCTTATTGTCTCTCTGTTGGTGTTCACGATCGCACATTGTACTGATTACTTTTAACACTCTGGTATGTCTGAGTGAAGCGACTTGTGATCTTTTAACCTGAACAAGTATGTAACCTGACAACCTCAGGAGCCCCCTGGCCATTCTGCAGTCTAGGCTAAAGACCAAAGGCAGTTCAGGCTTTGCTTTACAGGCCCTCAGGCTTTGTGAACATCGTACCTGGGGAGTCTAAATTGTTGGAGTCAGTGCACCTCCTGGTTTTCTTATTAGATGTCTATGAGCAGGGAAAACTTAAATGTTATATAATAGTTATGTAATTCTTCTCCAATCAAGGCATTTTTTCATATTATGGTTAAGATTATTTTACAAATTTACAGCTGTGTTTGAAAAGTGCTGCACAATAATCATCAAATTACAATATGCACTTATGAAATTTCACAGCCTTACATAAACAACCTCAAAGAACAAAGCACACTATCATACCATAGCAAAAAATAAAAAAGGCACTTGACAAATAATAATTTAATGAATTCTTAACATAAAACTGTTTTAATGAAGGACAACCCCTCAATACAGTTTAATGATTGATGCAACTCCAGTGTGTGTATAATTTTTTCTTTTATTCATATAGCCTTGGTTTATTCTGGCAAGATTTACAGACACAAAACCTTTACCAACACATTTCCAACAAGAATGCATTTCATGCATTACAAGGAAGAATACTGAAATTGGAAGAGAAAATATTGTAAATGGGAAACCAAATGCAAACAGTAAAGGTCCAGTTGCTACATGGATTTTTTGGTGTTATTTTTCTGTGTTAAGCTTCAGATCCTGTGGCAGCTGCTAACTGGCACTTGAAAGGCAATGCAATGTCAATTTCACTGACTCCACTGACCGGAACATGCTTTTTCCCCCCTTTAAGAACAAGTCAGAACATTTGTTACGCACGATTTAGCATTTAAGATCACCCATCATGCTGTGCAGTTTTTAATCTTATTAGAAAGTGCAAGCTGTCAAACTAGGTTATAACTAGCCCCAATTCATGATGTGGATGCCAGTTAGCCTTGTTTGCTAGTGTTAGCACCTGCTCTGTCAATATGACTAGTCATCGGCAGCCCCCCACACACTAAATGCTTTGTTTGACTCAAGAAAACAAAGGGTCCAGGGAGTGTAAGCTACAAAGTTTTAGTCTGCCCTGAGATGGTTTTTGGTACTTAAATCCACAGATATATATGAATATCAAAATTTCAAATAAAATACCAGAAAAGTGTAAAATATGTAGCCTTTACACACATTTACATAACCAGTCACCAAAGTCTTATAGGACGCTATGGTACAGGGCACGGAGAAAATGAACTTTCTTTTGTTATATGTCCAAGCTTAAGTCAGCAAAAAAAAAGATCACAGGACATTACACTATTCAGCTGCTCAGCACAGCCTAAATAATAGTAAGGCTTATCAAGTACCCCCCTTTAAAAAAAATAAAGGTATGCCTTACTTGAGCTTATGCATGGGCAGGGCTGACCGGTCCTGAAACACTATGTAAAGCGGTGTCTGAGAGACTGCCCAAAGAATGCTTTAGGAAAGATTAGAGCTTCAAACTTTGGACCCATTTAGAGCAGTGAAGCAGTTTTCCTCCCTATCTGATGTAAACTCACTCCAGAGTACTTTGTATAGATTCAAGTGCATTTTCTGCTTCAGTGCTGGTTGCACATCCGTTGAACTCCCCTAATTTGAGCATATAAAATCTCACATCAAACAAACAAACTGACAAAATAACTCTCCGTGTTTACAATGCAACTTCAGACATCATGCCCCAAATCTAAGTCTGGTGCATCGTACCACTAAAATTCCTGCAGCATGATTTATTATAGCGTGCTGAGTTTAGAATATATATTTTTAAGCTGTTCTTGAATACAAGGCTATTAATGGTCAGGCATTTCCAAACAAATTGACTTTAAATGACTGTCTTATATTTTATTATTTTAGTCCGCATCATGTCGCCAAGTATTCCTCAAGGAAAAAAAATCCCCGAGAATGAAAAATGAAAGAAATCCCAATGCTAAATCTAATTAAAATTTGAAGGCCAGATGTTTTGCCTTCTCTCTTTTCCCAAAAGTGTTCTATTGGCAGGATCCAGCCTCTGTATTTTTCAAGAAGCTATTTGGATGCACATTAAAGCAAGGAAAAAAAAATATTTAATTTTCAGCCAGTGGATATTCCGATATAGATGTCATTTGCCGAATGTTTTTCATCCAGAAAGCCCTATGAGACCACGAGGGTATACACACTGTTCACACTGGCCTGCTCTCATATTATTTTGTGTTTGCTTTATGACCAACGTGGTCAACACCAGTGAATACTTGATTTGTGTCTTTTCCTTTGGATATCTGCCATATTAACGCCCACTGAGGAGTTAATATGGCAATTTCTTCAATGGTATGACTATTACTGACACAAGATAGCACACCAAGGCTTTTGTTCTCCGAGGTGTGAGATTTAGGAATCACTGGAGCTGCAATGAATTACTTTTTTTTCTCTTCGCAGTCCTGAAGATTCGATAATGCTCATCACGCTTATGTTGGGGGGCCGAGAAAGATTCTCTTCCATTTTTGGAAAGCACAGGAATAACACCTACAGTATATTTGTCAGCCTCCTATCAGTCTCCGCAGTCCTCAAAGCTGTTCACAAAATAGATCCTTCTTTAGACTGTGAACGTTAACTCAAATGATGTTAACAAGAGTGAATACACTTTGTTCATTTATAGCTGTTTTCCGTGAAAATGATCTGTTACAGGTTTGTGTTGCGACCTCTGAATATACCCTGAAGTGTCTCTTTTTCTAAAACAATATATACACAAAAAAATCCAGTGTATGTGCAGGTTGTGGACAGAATAATAGACAATGTCCTGTAAAATCTGAAATCCAGTACAGCATTACTATAATCAACAGCCAAAAAAGAAAAAAATCCTATTTCCTAAGCTTTAGCCAGATGGTGATTGTTGCAAGGTAATCAGATTGCAAAACAGTGTTTCTCTTTGTAAATAGCCTTAGTTTTGCTTAGGGTGTGTACTGTAAATTGGCCTGAGCAGTTTTTTTTTTTTTTACACATTTTTAACCTGGAACAAGTAGCATTACAGCAGTGCAACACAGACACAGTTAATAAACAACATGCAACCACGACCACGTCTCAATTCTTCTGCACTGGTCAAAAGGTATTTGAAAACTCAACACATTGGTATGTCACACGAGAGTTACTGTGCGTTTGACCCACATTGCTTCAGAAGGGTTTGTTTAATGGTCTCTCCAGCTCTGACAGGTGAAAAACTGTAGAGTCTACCCCCTCTTGAACTCTCGTCTTTATATTCAGAATAAAGTGCAGATAATGACGGCTCACTCCGTGCTTTGTCTGGACACCAACTCAAAGAGTGCTGGGGCTGAATTGGAAAAGGAGTATCAAATGCAACCAAATTCGTATTATCAAGGACATGGGTTTTTATGTAAGAACAGATTGATTTAGAATAGGTCAGAAGGTGTGGGTAGTCATGGTGATGCGCCAACGCAAGAGCGTTAATGCATTTAAGATTGTGCAGCTTTAGATTTATTGTCCTTTCCAAAGGAGATTGACATACAGGGAAGCCAAATGTCCCACTTGGACCTCATTGCTACGGAGAGCAGGCACACAAACACCGAAAAGTCTTAAGGGTGAGAGGGAACACTCACGACGTGAGCAGCAACAACTTGGCTGTAAACAGAGTCCAGCGCGTTTTCACCTCCAGGAGCAAACCTGACATGTTGGTGGAATTTTTCGGCAAAACAAAAGTCGCCGGCGCTGATCAAAAATTCGCCGGCGTACACTGTCTGTTGATCTCTGAAGATGTTGCCGCGGAGCCCTCACAGATGGCAGGTCACCATCGTAAACTCGGCATTCGCACGTGTTTCCCGGTGTAGATAAACACGGGCCGCAGTGTCGCCGTGAATGAGGATGCAGCAGTTCTTTATTTCACACTGGGCGGTCCGTTGTGCTCCCTCTGCCAATCTCAAGGAGAGCTTCCCAGCTGTAGCTGAGTTTTGCTGCATAAGAGTTGCTCTTGAGAGCTGGAGACACGTAGAAAAGATAATGCCTTTTCTCCACGTGCCACCATGGCAACCATCCTGTTAGATGGTCATTTTAAGATTGCAGGTAATAGAATTAGAATAAAAATGAAATATTCTACATTGTGTTAAACCATACGGTCTGTGGGTGTGATGTACTCAATTGCACTGTTCTTTGGATGATTCGTTCCATTCCACCGCCCAGAATATGCAGTCGCATGTTCGACCAAAGTGTTGTTATGTTGCCTTGTGGTAGTTTTAAATAAGGGGAACGAGAAACGAATATAATCTCACACCAAATGATTTAGCTGTGGGAGTTCATTAGTGCGGTTGTTACCAAAGATGATGAGTTTCGCTTTCAAGGACTAAAGTGTTATCAACAGGAAAGAGGGGGAAAAAAATCACAAGACCTGTGAGTTAAATAATCATAATAACAGCAATCATCAGATCATTTATTGTCACTTTAGCCACCAACCACTGTTATATAGGTGAGCCAATTACTGGTTGGAGCATTTATGAAGCCGTTGAATCAATGAATGGGTCAGCTTCTGTCACACCTGGGCTGGTGGCCGAGGTCTAAATGCTGCTGTTCCTAAGGAAATATTTCATCTCTTGCTCTTTCGCGGCGTGCAGCAGGATTCGTGTGACAGGCTGCTTGACAGTGATTCGCGCACGCACAGACGCTGCCATGCTGCTGTTGTTGTTGTTGTTGTTGCTGCTGCGCATCCAAAACAGCCCCATATTTTGGGTGCTTATCTCATATTTATTACAAATACAGTGTTCATTAAGTTGACTTTAATCATTTGCAGATGACAAACAAAAAGTGATTTCCTGCTTTAGCCCGTCCTCAAATTTCTTCAGAGGCCTGAATCTGATCCTCAGCATTATTGCGGTCATGGAAATGAGATCTCCCTTTTCCCGACACCTAATAATGAAAATAACAATACGGTTAACACACGGACACTTTCGTCTGCCCGCTGAACTCTTTCTGCTTGCAAACCCATATATTTCCCAGACATTTTTTAGTTTTATATGGAATAATATATCCCACTACAAGGATCTTATACCCATCATCCATTTCGCAGTGTTATATTAGATTTGGTGCCAGGATATGTGGGAATCTTTTATTATTAAAGCGCATCGTTCATGAAAATGAATCGAAAATGAAAAAGTTTTTACGTTTGAAAATGTATGCGGGTGAGAGCTGGAACCACAGATCATGATGTGTGCTAGGGGACTTATTTAGTGTGCTCAGTCGCTTCATGGCTAAAGCTAAATAACCAGGGAGGTTGTAGGCATCGTAGGAAATAGCAAGCAGGTCTCACTGGATAATTAACTCAGTAGCTCTGCGTCAAACTAATCATGAGCACCGTTAAAGCCTGTCTCGCTTCATGCCACTTTACCATAATGCACAAGCCAAATATTAATCTGGAAGTACATCGCTATTAAGTAATTATGAATATTTAATTGAAAATGTATTACCAAATCAAGGAAATAGCTGAATCCCAACCTGTTATCTATTATATTTCTTTCTAAGTGACCTGGCTGTTGGTCTATTACTTTATTATATCAGATGGGTTTGCAAGAGCTTGCACAGAGAAGTTACTATACTCACATTAAAGCTCGTTGCTAAGAACTTGAAGACCTCTGCTTTTTTCCTGCAATTACTGTACATCAGCTAGTGCAGAGCAATCAGGAGACCTTCCCGCTGCCATTAGAGTGGCTCTATAATCAGCTGAAAAGGTTTTGGACTATACACAGTAAATAAAAAATATATTTATATATCCATACAAGTTTGGAAAATGAGACAAAATAATGTGATCCACAATTCAATTAGTGGAGCCCCTGATTCAGATTGCAAAACTAGATGAATGCTACCATTTGCTAACCCATTGGAATCTATAATATTTATTTCTTGACTTTGTGCATAATTTAATCTTTTTAAAAAGCAAGAGCAAACTTTTAAGTAGCTTAATTTGCCCTTTCTCTCTGTCTCTCTCTCTGTCTCTCTGTCGCAGTTTCTTCAGATGGTGCTGGGTGAGCAGTTGAGCTGTGCAGCAAATGACTGCAGGAGTGTTTAAAAACCCACTGTTTCTCTATCAGAAATGTTATTGTTGCTGCTACTGCATGCCTAACTGTCAGAATCATGTGGGTATAATCCCAGCCCAGTGGCAAACATAAACAATAAGCAAGGAAAGCAAATGGAAACTACTGTAGCTCCTGGCATGGTTAACACCCCCCCACCCCCCATAAGAGAAAAGGAAAAAGACTTGCAGCACTGCTACATAAAACCTGGAATAAATGCAATGAATAAGATAAGGAGAGTATAAGACAGACGCATATTTACATGACAGTAACAGGATTACTCATCCCCACAGTGCAGTATACTCATCGCACACACTGTGTCGGTACATTCATTTTAAAAAATGTACCCATTGGTTGCTTTCTTTGAAGTCCAGATTTGTGAACATGAAGGAACTGCTTCCAAGGCACCTTGTTTTCCCCCAAATTCAGATATTGCATTTTGTACGGGGGTGGGGGTGGGTGAAGGCGGGGGGTGGGGGGTGGGGGAGCGATGTGGATCCTCCCACCTCTTAATACTCTCTGCTTGATAGAGAGCCCCATTCTGTTAATTAACCAAACCACATGGGGCCAAACACAAGTCCAAACGCTCTCTCTTGTTTTGATTTAAGTTCACTGTATATTCTCCCAGTGAGCGAGAGCCGGAGCCAGAGGCTGCGCATGAAATTTATATGAACATATACCTGCATGTGTGACGCTATGATGGGAGTTGAGGGTCAGATCACGCAGAATAAAAGAGTACTGTAAATAAGTGCGTTAACCTATGACCATACCCTCCCCCTTTGTCTTCCAACTCCTACTGGCTTTGTCATATTATTGATGGTCTTCTTATTCTCTCTCTCTTTCTCTCTCCCCATACATCAGAGCTCGTCTCAGTGCTAAGCTCCCCACCTGTTCCACCTGCAATATTGTTTAGAAAAGATGAACAAGTGCGCATGAGGCAAAGCGATAACCGCGTCAGCAGCTGTTGGTGGAATTATTAGTAGGTAAACGGTCCAGCTTTTTGTAACTGCCAAAGGCACACGCACACACACACACACACACAGCTAAATCATCACAGGAGTGACAGCGAGTTGTTCGTGTGGCGCCGACAGCTTTACTGTAGGACCCCACCTCTTTTAAATCTCCTCGAATGCCCGCATGCCATTGGGAAATCACTTGTCCATTAACACATTTCAGTCGTTAGATTACACCAACCTTCAGAAAATAATGGCTCTCTCTCTTTCCTTTTTTTTTCTTAAACGTTGGGTCCATGTCTTATTGAAATGAAATATCAAATGCAAAATTAAACTCCACCGACACAAGAACGAATGAAATAAAATTCGAGTGCATGGGAGTGTAAGTGGGTATGTGAGTCAAGCGAATGCCCTGTTTGAGACAAAAACAAAAGCAGCTGGCATTAATACTTCAACAGTGATATGGCCGCATGTTTATTAAGAGGGTTTACAAAGCTAAACCGGCTCCTCGCCAACTCTGCTGTATATAATCCTCACTTCCTATTTTCTCACCATTTGGGGTTTACGTGTAATGTATTGGTGATACTGATAGAAAACCTGGTCTTATTGTAGGAAAAAAACCCACTTATGATTGGACTGTGTAGAATAACATGATAAGGAAGTAACATAAATTTCTGCTGCGGAACATGGAACCGAAGCAAATATTAGTCATGTAGCAAAGTTAACTGAAGTCGAGCAGGGTACAAAAGAAATCTGCTACGATGATAGAACTGTTACAGCTGAAGAAATACTAATTAAATGAAGGAATTAAAAGTGAGGAAGATGAGTCGATGTGCATCCCCCATTACTGAATCAATGCCCACGTTGAGGAATAATCCCCCGATTAGATATTCTTTTTAAATGTGTATAGATTCGCAAATAACTCAGAGCTTCAGTAGTGATGAAAACATTTTCTTTTCCTATCAGATTCTCATCAGTATATATATATATATGTATAGAGAGAGAGAGAGAGATTTTTAAACTGCCTCTCTATTGCTGAGCTATGACTGAACAGTTCAAGAATCATGGAGTTTCTCTTCTCGCATCGCTGCTCCTCCTGCTATCCCGCGGTTGACCCATCTGTAACCGCTCCCGCTCGGCGAGCGGATGTGCCGCAGATCTGAATGCAATCTTTAACTCATTGTCTGCTCGGGAAGAGAGAAGAAAGTGTGAAGAAGGTGAAAGATGTTTCTCCCCATCTCTGAGGATGAAGTATCCCGATCTCTTTTTTAAACATTTTTTTTTATTGCTGTGACATTTAGAGAGTGAATTCTCACCGAAGCACATATGGCAGAAAGCTGCTGCTGCACCGATGCCTGCGGGGCACGAGTGCTGTTGCAAGTCTGGCCACACCCCGTGATGTCACAGTAGGTGTTTTCAGTCGGCTGTCAAAGGCAACTTTTGCTGCAGTTTTTCTGCAACTTGTTTTCTTCTGCCTCATTTTTTTCCCCATCTCTTTAGATACATATATCTCCCCATTTGTCTTATACACACCCGTCTGTGCGTGTGTGTGTGTGTGTGTGTGTTCGCCTTTTTCTCTGTGTATACCTCCTGTGAAAGTGGTCCAGGTGTCACTCGTGATAAGAGAATAGATGTAAATGCGTACGGATCACATTCACGGGCTGTGTCGCCGCGCGCCGCAGTAGTAAACAAACCACTCCGCCTGCCTCCAGCGTATTCGAGCACGCTGAGCTTCAAAGTTCTCAGCGACGCTCGACGCAAAAATGTGCATAGATTCTCGAGAATGCATCTCTGGAAGAAAACCTGCCGCTTCACGGATGAGTGTTGAGTATGCTTGAGTGCGGGGCTGTGATATTCAGGGCACTGGCCACAGACGCTGCGCTGGCCAGGCACCGCAGGGTGGGCACACTGTTTGGGGGAATTTGGGAGCGTTGGAGGGCATTCTTCGTTCTGATGCACCAATTACCCTTGCCTTGTCCTTGCTTTGCTTCTCTTCTATTCAAATGTGGGCGGGAGTCAGACAGAGCTTTGCTTTCTGAAACTTACAAATAAAGACATCAAATGAAGCAGCATTTCGGCCCACACGCGGAGCCATAATGGACGCTTCCACCGTCCAGCTCTGCGGCCTGGTGTTAAGAATTTCTGTTCAACTATGAGTGCCGTGTACATGCAGTGTACTTATCTTAAAAACGCTGCCATAAAGTTTCAGTTTTTTCTTTTTTAACGATTCTTAGTTCCAAAAGAAAACAGCATTCGGTTAAGCTGCGAAAGATCATCAAACTTAATTTGCGGTAACTCACGAGATTATGAATTTAAATTGCTTGCAGTCACAATAACACCTTATTCTAAATGAGGCTTTAAGAGATTGAAAATGATATTTGACTCAGATGGCTGGACACTCACCACTGGAACACTGACTCACTCAGTTTCCTCATTAGATGATTTGGTCTTTTTTGCTGGCGCACACATCAATCTCAGCTGCTGCTCCTGTTATGTTGCGGCTTTGTTGTTTCTCTCTCATTCTCCCTCTACCTGCTCTCTTCTCAGACGCCTTATGGGCCACCTGTGAAAATACTTAAACGTTATTAGCATGGTTGGTGAAGAGCAGCATAGCATCGCAGTGCGTGGGCGGGAGCTCTAATATGATTGGCTCGGGGACACTGTAAGCCTGAGTGGCAGCCCTTAATGGGAGCCCTGGAGAGGTAACCCAACAGCTGTGTGTTTGCAGCTAATGAGAGATGGGGGAGGAGTAAAGGATCACAGACTGGAAACACTCTGATAAACTCTTGCTTCGGAATGGCTGTGGGAGATACAGTAGGAAATCAAGTTTTCTCCAGAGGACATTGCTTAAGGCTTTCCTTTGTGACAAAAGCCGCGTTTGACTCATTGTTCCTGGTTCATTGCTTATGCTTAAGCAGTTATGATCACTGGCATCATCGTTTTGGGAAGAAAGGGAGAGTAAGTGTGGCGTGGGGTGGATTTCACTCCCTGCTGAGCCATGCTGATTTATAGCCCTGAGCAAAAGCATTGTTTTGTTTTTTTATGTATATTATTATTTTTAATTAGCTACACTACTGCAGTTTTAATAGATGGTGTCAGACACAGTTTATTCCAATGTACCCCAGCAGCATTGCCCCCCCCCCACCCCCCACCCTGTGCAATTGATAGTCGCTGTCTCCACCGGGCAAGCATCTAATATTGAAATGTGAATTACTCCAACATCAAGCAACGTTAACATTCAATTCCTCCAATTCTCTCCGGCTCATGTGGAGGACTGTGGACCACTTTCCCTCCTTTATTATAACCGCCTGAGGGTGGCGCCAAATGAATAAATAGTGGCCGACCAGCTTCCATTTTAGGCCACTCTCTTTTTTCGTGCTACATGGCATGCATATCAACAAGTAAACTGTCACTGGCTACCTGTTACATCAAATTTCGACAAGTTGTAAGCGGTGCAAATTCTTAATCAGCGGGATGCAGCGATGCTTCGCAGCAGGAATTAACGGAGCGTCAGGACGCGCACGGGGCGCGCGCGGCGCGCTTATTTAGTTAGGTGCGTGCCCCTGTTTGGGCTCGACCCAGTTCGACGAGGTCTCCTCAAAAACAGAACAGAATCACACAATTTCCTGGCGAGCGGCCCCGCGCGTAATGTGGCGCTGAGTGTGAAGTTGCTGTGCGCTGCGGTGGATGAGAGCCCCACCTCCTCCCACACGCTCTGGTGAGTATAGGGAGAGGGAGAGGGAGAGAGGGGAGCAACTCGGCAGTGTCTCACCACTTGCTCTCTGGAAAAGCTTCAGATGGGCTCCTTGTTTAGGACCGTCTAGCCGTTCCGTTTCTCGTGGCGAAAAAAAATAAAGAGATTTGCGTCGCTGCCGGCGCGTGCTCTCAGTGCGCTCTAGGCTACTTATATCAGGGGAAGAGCCGGAGAAACTTGGACCAAAGGGATGCGCCAGCGAGTGCACGTCTTGGCAGGGATCAGTTACTGAGGATTGGAAATGGCACAAGGCGGGCTGCCCTCACGGAATAAGACTCTTCGTCTCCCAGCTCTGTCATAAAATAATATGACACCAGCCGCGCGCAACTCCTAACATTCCCGCGGACAGAAAGCTCCATCCGCGTCCACAAGCCTAACCGGACGACGGGCGCGGGATCCCGAATTTTCATGCGGAAAGTTGTAAAGGCGGTGAATGGATTTTTGCGGACGCTGAAGTTCGTTTGATGTCAGCACCGTGACGGAGGTTTGAGGGTTGGACACCTGCCTCTCGGAGCACCGGTGGACAAGATCAGTCGCGGACGGACCGGCTACGTACGCGACAAGCGCTCGCGGAGAAGTCTCTGGCTCAGGTACACGAAACGACTGCGGGAATTAGGAGAGAAAGTTGGTCTGATCGCGCCTGAAGCGTTTGTCGAAGACGCGCGTCGCGATATGAATGAAGTTTGGTTTGCAGAAAAATAAATAATTATATATATTTCCGACTTGTCTTGAAGTGATGCCCGATGACGCAGGCCGTGGTCCGATCAGACGGCTCATACAACAAGTTGTCCGCGGTGCACTTTGTGATCGACGAGCTGCTCGGTGTTACAGGTTGATGTGGGATGCGGCGATAGAGAGGCAACAGTCTGGATGTGTCATCCAACAGTAACGACGCGCTGAGTGATTGAAGACGATCCGCCTGCAATGAAAACACGTCCGAGCAGACTCGGGGTCTAGCCTCCGTGCGTAATGGCATTAAGTCATTAAGCCTGCACATCATTGCACTTCAGCTACAATATGAGCGCATATGCACTTCAGTCAGATCCGTACCGGCGGTCGGCTAATTACATTTTATTATACCATTATGATCCTGTGAAGCAGAAAATGTGATCCATTTGTATCAGTCCTCTCTCGCCATTTCTTTTGTACTGGCTGCAAACATCGTACTAATTGCCTGTATCACTGAATCCTCATCTGGAGCTGTTTACTCACGAGTAACGATTTCTGCGCGAATCGAGTAATTTTGACGTACAGCCTGCCACGTTAATAATTAATCGTCAGTTTGCCTGTATGGAGAGATTGGTGCATATAATTGGAGGAGAAAAGGGGGAAAAAAATCTTTGATCAGTGCATCCGCACGGGTAATCTCCTCTTGCTCTCAAGTGAGAGTCTGGGGTGTTGTTTCTCGCCACTCCACCGACCACCGGGCACATTTTAATAGTCTGCTCTACATAGTGATGTCGCAAGTTCCCACACATACTGCAGGCCACGGGACCAAAAAAACAGATCAGATCAAAATAGGCCCTGCAACCCAGTTGTGGTCCACGTCAGGCAAACTGTCCCTAAGACATAAACCTGATGAATGTGATGGCCTGAAGTCAGTCAGTTATGAAGCAGTTGTGAAATGGGAGTGTGACCAGTCTATAAATCTATCTATACATGAAATGATGAACTAGTGGCAAACGGAAAGGCTGTCATGAAATTTCTTCTCGACATTTTCCTTTACGTTTGTCAAGAACCCACTCAGCTGGACAATTTTGTGAACTTAACAATTCCTGCAATAACATGCAAAGTGTCACGTAATGGAGCAGGTGAAGGGAGGCTCGCTGTTTGCCATTTGGTAAACATGGAATCACGACAAAAGGGCTGCTCCGTGATGCCTCCAACAGCTGCTCGAGAGAGCGAAAAGTGCTAAAATCCCCCCGTAAGGTAATCTAACTACAATCTGCTTTTAGTCACATCCACAGATGAACAAAGAAGAAGTGTATGATCTGTCAGTATGCTCATATCTCCCTTTTAACACCCTGACAATTCAGCCTCTTTGATCTCAGTGTAGATAATGGGATTTTTTTGTGGTAGGAGTGACCCTCCATCGATGTTTTTTGTGTGGAGCAGCCCACATGAATAGCTAAATCAAATGCCCATGCCTAGAACAAGTGATTCCGACCAAAGGCCATTACTTTCTCATTACCAGTGGCCGGGCTTCACAGTCACGTGAAGTGTGTTGGGTAACATTTTGCAGTAAATTCTATTGGAAGATCAGCTGTAAGGAGACCCATAGCTGCGATACTACCCATCATAAATCATGCTGGTGGGAGGGTAATGGATTTTACCTGTTATACTAGCTAAAGGCGCAGAGTCAGCCAATATATCAAATCACATCAGTTGAGAAAATCATTAAATCATCCGTTATCTTTCCACACTGTGGCAGAGCAGGGAAGAGCACATCCCACGGCAGAAATTCACAGGTTTGATTTCTACCAAGAAACAGGTGAAAACTCAGGTTCTGCAGAGGTAGAAGAAACCTGCTAGTGCAGCTGAGTCATAATCCCACCTCCAGTTAGTACAAAAAACATAGAGTTTGTAGAAAATAAGCTGTTTCATGTATTTACTGAAGGTTTTTTTTTTTTTCGAGACACCACCCTAACCATTTGACATATAAAGAATTTGTACGATTATGCCCCGCTTAAGTCCAAGCTTGAGTCATTTCCGCTGGACTTGCAGAGCTTAAAGAGCAAATGTCACCCAGTCAGTCACTGAGTTGACTCAGTCAGTACATAGTCTGTCTCTATGGTAACCAGGACAGGAGCACATGCCCAGCAACACAATTATATGTTCATATTTTAAATACCTGACTTTTTTTTAAAACCCCAAACCTGTTTTGTTTTTATGTTGCTGTTATGTTTTATGACTGAACAATTATTCATGTTTTCCTTCTTCTACTTTAAGCCAGAATCTGCTGCATCTTAAATCTGCTTTAATATGTTTCAAGACAATACTGTAAATGCTAATTATTTTACTGTACAAATAAACAGCAAAATGTGCATGTCACGCAGAAAATGGATGATGATGATGATGATGAGAGATTAAAGATGTCATTCACTTTGGCGAGACATAAGTGATGAAGTATACTCGTTAACACCTACTTAACATGTTTTTGCTATTTTCGACTTGAGTCCTTTTACCTTTACATTTTCCACACTATGTTTTCCCCATTAAACATTAAAATAATTGTTATACTATCAGAACAGGATCTACTGGCCCAGAATACCAATATTTGTTCCATTTAAAATGCATCCAGAATCAATTAGTATGGATGCTTTGTTCCCCAAACCTCAAATGCCAGTTATCCGTATATTTTTCATTGCTTCCATCTATAAAATGTCAAAATGCCTGGAAACAGTTTGACAACTGCCTGTGGTGCAAAAGACACACGGCAGCTAAGACTTGCGGAGCAGTTTTATGGGAGTCAGAATGAATGAACAGGGCATATCCATGGAGTCAAGGTGATTCAGATGTTTCTGCATTGCATGAGCGGGTTCAGCACCCCTGGCATCATTAAGGTATCCCTCTCCAGCACGGGGCCAACTGTGCACGGTCTGAGCGAGAAGGTAAGTTGATTGTGGACAGTGCGATCAGCTGGGTGGTGCACTGTGTGAGGGCTTCAGGCGGGACTCAATCAGAGCTTGCCGTTTGACTGATGTTTAGCTGCCAGTGAAGTCTTTCACCTTCAGCGCGGCACTGGTGCTGGGCACGGAGCCCTCAGGGGAGAGGTGGAGGGCTCGAGGATTGCGGGCAGTTGCTAGGAAGAATTCGGGGGTTCACTGTCATTCAGAATTGTGCTGGAGGAAATGGGCAGATCCACGAGGCAAGGAGAGATAAGAGCCACAATGTGAGGTGACATCCCCCCACCCTTTGCTGAAACCAAATCTTCTCTCTTTTCCTTCTTGAATTCGCTGCAGCTATCACAATACTCTGATTATGATTTCAACATCTTTGCTCTGTCTCATAAGCATATTTTGTTTTCTAACAAATCAAATTAATGGTTTTAGGCGTTTTATGGCTTTATTATTCTATAAACAATCAATATACAGTATATACGTGCACTTTTTCAGAGCTGAGTGTATTTGTTGTCGAGAAAGGTGCCCAAGTGTCACCATTTGACACCATAGCTATCTATCTATGGCTATCTACCTATCACTTTTGCATTTGAGTGAATCTTCCACCCTAAGTGACAACAGACTCGAGGTGACACAGTGGGCAGGAGTGACAACCACTTTCTCTCGAAGCAACTCTCATCTATACGGGTCATTGGCAGGTGAAGGGGTATGCTTGGGTGAGCTTCTCCTGCAGCTTGTGAGCCTGTGGACCGAAGGCCACGCTGAGCATGAGTCATGAAACACAGACTCACTAGACCAGTTTTGTTCTTAGACTTGGCTCCCCCGATGGTCTTAATGAGCTGGCTTTGGGGCCGGGCAGTGTTGTCGCCACGTGTCAAGTCTACTCTGCGATGGGCTTAACGTCTTAAACTCTGTTGCTGAGCAATTCTGCCTTCACTGCATTCTTTGTAGCAAAGTTTACAGGAGATGTAGCAAACAGGAGTCCCATCAGACACTTTGAGACTCTCTGAAGGTCCACTTCCATACTGTGGTACAGGCTGCCTTCAGTTTTTCTCTGTGTTGGAACCATCTGGACCATTGCATGCTCACAGCGTGAGCTTATGCGCCGAATGCTGCTTCACTGCTAGAGTTAAGGTTCTCTCCTCAGTCAGACCCTGGATGCTTTGATTGGATTTGGAAAGATATTTCTTCAGAATATTTGTTACTCCAGAGCACCTCCATAAGTGTCCAGCCCGGCGTGCTTGTTGGTTTGTCTATCTGAGCAGGAGGTTTTTTGCAGCATACAGTGCTAAAAGGAATTACCCTGTGCGCTCTTTAGGCTGAGCAGAGCTCTAGCTGTGCGCAAAGGAAGTGCAGTGTGTACTGCGCTCATACAACTTGTGGTACACTTGGGGTCAGACAAGAAGGTCAAAGTTGTCCAGGGTGCAGCTACCATATAGTGCAGTAACTGCAACAGTTCTCTCTGAGTGTGGCCACGGTGCTCGGGTGTTATCAGGGTGAGTTTTAATAGCCGAGGGGATTTCACTTTCTCAGCCTCACACTTCCTGAAGATTTGTGTTGCAATGCCTGATCCGGTTGTAATATACAGTATGTTTCATTTTCTCACATTCTTCTTTTCGAATTCAGTCCTCACAGGAGTCTAAACCTTAATCCCAGAAACGCCAAAATGAACTTTTTGATTATAGACTGGTTGATCAGGGCTCAGACATGACACCTTTGAGCAAGCTGGAAAACTAACCTCTTGTTCCTCCCTTTGATTTTTATGCTGAGTTATGTATCAGAATCTCCCTGAATCAGCGAGTCGTCTTGTGGGTCTACCACACCATCTGGGATGGCAGATGATAACCAAGTTTTTCAGAGAAAAAGTGCTGAGATGCAGGAAATGTCACTCCTAGTTGTGTTCAGTCGTTCTAATTTATCCATTTTACTTCTCAGGTAGGGAACTTTGGTGAGACATGTAGCCGTCCAAGAAGTCTCACATCCTCCGCTGGTGAAAAATCTCAGCACGAGTTCCCCTTCGCCACCACCTCAGAGTGCTTTGAGATGAGTGGGGGGAAAAAAAGAAATTATGCTGTCACGCTTTTGATGAAATATTTGTGAGATAGCTGAGAAATGTGAGATAAAAATCCAAAGGCATGGTGTCAATAATATTCAACTGATAAGAGATTCTCACTGAGCGATGGCAAAACCCATTTCTCATGAGCAACATGAATTTTAATGTAAATGTAAACAAAGGAAAAAAAAGAGCACCAATTTGCTGTGGCTGCCAGGCACAGTGCCATCTGGAAGACAGGCATTACGCCAACTGGAAGACATTAAGTCATGAGTGTCATCAACCATAACAATCATGTCACTATCAAAGCATGCCTATTCATTCTATAAGTGGCTTTAATGACAGGGGAATATTTATAGCCAAACAAAACCTTATTCATTTTGAAATGGTCATTTACTCAGAAATTATTTTGCAAACTTAAAGCGAACAAAGAATATTGGGGGGTGGTGGTGATGGATGTAGATTTACCTTCGCTTACTGTTTCACTTTCATCACAGCTAAGGATGTTTGAATGTTGAGTTCTAGGTATAAACAGATACAGTATGTTGAGGTCTTTGTGTGGATCCCGTGATCTTACTGTTCTGCCACCCCCCACCCGCCCGCACACATGTACACACACAAGGCACACACACCGTTCGCGCCACATTGACTCGGGCCTCTCGTGCAAATGTAAAGAGGGACACATCAATAACTGAGCAATTAGTACATCAATAACCTGCACTTCCAATTTTAATGTATTCAAAAGGAATTGGATTTTTTATTGGATTTCTGTATATTTGTGCTTTGCTGTCCAGACTAATATACATGTGCTTTCCCCCTCTCTGGAACATTTCTTTTTTTCATGTGAGGATATGCAGAATGCACTATTCTGATGTAAACTCAGAATAACATCTGCTGCTTCTCGTATATATATTCCCATCTTTATCGCATGAAGTAAGGATTCACTGATCCCACTTGTTTTTCTCCAATCCTTAAACTCAGGATATTGGCTGCTAATAGATCCAGTACCTGTAATCTTCTTGACGTTTTATTTTCAATTGGTGTGGAAGCAGTATGATACATTCTGTAATGTACCACAGGACCAATGAAACACCACTATTTAAACTATAAGTGGAGATGTTGGTACACCAATTTTCTTTGAAGCTTTGTGCAAATTTGAATTGTTTGATTGAGTAAAGTTTAGAAATTGCATTGTTCCAGCTTTATTAAGACACTGACTAAAACACAGTATTTAGAATGGGCTGCTCTAGTTTGGGTAGCAGTTTCAGTCTGCACTGAAGACACACATAGGAATGAAACAGTGCATGATTAGTGAGCAGACGATCATAGACACACATGGCACTGGTAAAATGATGCTACCACTAAGTTTTTCAGAGCACTGGACCTTGATACTTAACCTCTATGTCTGCTCCCATTTCAATTACCAATAGTACACTACAGACACACACGCACAGGAAATAATTAGTCTCAAATCATTGCAGCATGAAAAAACAGCCAGAATTCTTACCTGGAGGGAATACAAATCAAAAAAAGTAAAGAAGTAACTAAAATAATAGATCATAATTACAGAGTTGAAAGGTTCACAATCAAACTGTGATTGCACTGTTTCAGCTAGCCAGTTGCAAAGGAGCATGGATGGGAATTTCTCTATTGTGCATTGTTGCGAGCTGCATGTGATGATAATGGCCAAGCTACATAATCTGCATGAGAGGAAATGGCCTCACTGCATCTATGACCCTTAGTATGCAAGCCCTTGTTGTTAGAGGCCTCTCTGGTAATGAAATAGATCAAACAGTTCTGTCAATAGACAGCATCGTGGCAGGTTCATAAGGATTTATTTTTGAGGGTATTTTGAGCAACATTGCTTCACCACTCCGTGTGTAGTGGTGTAATACAGAAATAATGAGTCTCTTAGGCTGTGCTGAATCACTGCAATTTTTGTATTTCATTTTTATTTGATTATGCAGCTGAAACAGTCCACACCTGCCCTCAAGTTTGTTTTGTGTGCAAGCTTACAAGATATAATTTTGTGTTCCTACATTAATTTCTACCGGAAATTTGTGAAGTTCAAACTATTATAGCTCTGGGACAGAAAAGAAACCATGTTTGCATTTATAAAAAAATGCCTCTTTTCCCTTTGTTGTTGTCTAATTATTGCTTGCAGGTCTGCTGTAGGTTTAAGACAAAATAACAAGGCAGAGAACAATGCATGGACATAGACATCTCAACTTTATTTATATAGCAGCTTTCATGCAAACATATAGCCCAAAGTGCTTCACATTGCATGATAAAACTGTACAATATATTATTAATATTATTTTATTTTATAACATTGTAGAAATTGTAAAAGCCATCTTTAAAAGATTGGTCTTTATTTTCCTCAAAAAAGGTGCTTGCAATTCTAATAACCAAAGTTTAGGGCATAAAAATAGAAGGCAGCCTCACTGGTACTTTTATGGGACACATTTAGAATATTAAGATAAACTGTGGAGGAACTCAGTGATCTGGCTGGAACATAAAATGAAAAAAAGATATCTGATGTTGGTAGGAGTGAGGTCACTTAAAGCTTTATAAAAAAGTAAAATAACATTACAATAAATTCTAAAGGATACAGACAGCCTGTGCAGTGTCCAAAGCAGTGGCGTATGTGATCCATTTCCTTTGTTTTACTTTGGAATCTGGCCGCAGCATTCTGAACTAGCAGTATCTCTCTTATCGACTGCTTAGTAATCCAGTAAAAAGAGAATTACAATTGCCTAAATTGTAACTAATGTAAGTGTGAATGAGCATTGCAGCAGCTTTCCTAGTTAAAAAAGGTAGACTTTGGTGATATTCATGAGATGAAAAAGGATGTTTTAATGACCTTCTTAAAATGAGAATTAAAATTTAAATCATAGACAAGAATCACTCTCAAGTAAGTGATGTGAGTTTTAATCTGTTTTCTAAAACCACCAAATATTGAGTGCATATTTTTCTTGCTGGTTAGGGTCCTATTAAAAGAATGTACCCCCCTTATTATTTTATTAAAAAAAACTTTTTACCATTCGTACATTAATGTCCCTGAGACAGACATTAAGAGCATGTAGTGCATGGAGTCCTCTGGGAAAACAGAGATGTACAATTGTGTATCATCAGCATAAAAATGGCAATTTGCACAGTGATGGTTAATAATGTTTCCCAGTGGGAGCATATATTATGAAAATGAAATTGCTTCCCTGAGAAATACCTTACTCAGTATCGTAAGTCTCTGGTACATAAGCACTCAGGCTGCCAAAAAATGGTTACTAGTTTGATAAGTCTAAACCAAGCAAATACATAGTCAGAGACCCACCCATTTCTCAAGTCTGTTAATTAAAATTTGTTGTTAATTACTTACTTAATGCTGCACTGAGATGTAAGAGAAGGACAGTCACATATTTTGCATTCATTATTCCCAGGTCATTTACAACTTTCAGTATAGCTGTCTCTTTGCTGTGGTTTGCTCAGTAACCAGACTAGAGCTTTACCAAAGAAAGGTCAATTAGAGATGTGTCTCTAATTGTAGCTCTGAGTAATCCAGATCATCTTTTATGTAAAGGCTCGCTGTAGACAGCTCAGAAGATGTGGGGAAGTTTGATTAACAATGTTGGCTAATATAGAAACAATTTTATCAGCTGAAAATAAAGATAATTCTTTGCGGTCAAGAGCTGATGCGCTATTGCGAAGACTGAGAACAGATGATGGATTAAGAAGACCATTATTGGTGGAGAATGATCCTCGAGAAATGGGCTTATCTTTCTTTCCTCACTGTGTCATTGTAAATTCAAACTTGATCTTTAAAAATGTTAAAATGAATATCTAATTTGTTTTTTCTCCATCATCTCCCAACTTTTTTATTATTTCTTTACACCTGACAAATTGCAGCAGTTTGCCATGGTGATTTGCAGGTTGATTGCCTTTTTTGATTTGTGCAAGAACAACTCTATCTAGGGAGAGTCTTAATTTATCCATAAAATCATCAACACAGTCATCAACTAAGCCAGTGGTAGATGGAGGAAACTTTTTCACTGGTTTTAAAAATTTTTTTAATAACTTCATAGTGAGTTATGCTTCATGACAACAATCTCTGGACCACCATTTAATGTGGAAAGAATGGTGTTAAAAAAGACACAAAAATTATAACAGGGACCATGGCAGTGGATGAAATGTTCAAACATCAATGCCCCTAATAATAGCCAAATCCAGAGTATTTCCATGGATGTGGATGAGACTCTGTACATGCTCAACCAGATTGAGACAAGAAGAAAGAACTAAGAAATCCAAAGCCCTCAAGTCAGTGTAGTTGTTAAAGTTCAAATTAAAATCAAGAAGTAAAATGACTTTATCATGACTGGTGAGAACAATGGACATTAAATCATGAAACTCAAATAAAAAGTTCCTGTCATGTGTGGGTGGACAATTGGCAGTCACAGTGAGTACTGGCTGTTGAGCTTTGATAACCATTGGAAAATATTCTAAAGTTAGAAAACTGCCAAAAGAACATGGTGTACATGTAAAACTATTGGAGAAAATAGTGGCGACACCACTAGTAGAGTAGATCTACTGGAGTAGAAAAAGGTCAAATTAAGAGAAGTCTCCAATAAATTAGTTTAATTAAGCCAGTTCAATATTTTAAAAAACTAAGATTAAAAAGTGCCAATTTTTTGGATTGTTGAAACTTGAAAATTAATTTTCAACATGTGTGACCACTGGGGATGTAGAAGGATTATCCAGCAGTCAGTGCTCATCATAGGAGGGAGTGCCTGCCGGGAATCAGCCACTCGAAAATAGGAGATGAATACAGGAATAAAATTAGGTCATAAAATTGCTTAGAAGCTAGCCTTGGTTAAGAAACAAACAGCTAACCTAGCAGCAGTCGAGGGAGACTTGGGGATAAAGCGGAATAAAAGGTCTGTTACATGCATCAATGTACTTGTGTGATGACATTGTTTCTTTTTCCTGCTGACTAAAGGTATCACTCTGGACTTTATGACTAGTTGGTGTGCTTGGGTTCTGTGATTTTCCTTTCAAATTAAATTTAAGTTATTGCCTATAGAGCTTGTTACAGCTACAAAGCATTTTATAGCTAAATCTTTGCATGAGATTTCCAAAAAGAGACATCATTTTGATACAGATTCTCTTTGTCATTTACAGGCAGATCTTCTGATGACCTAATGGAACAGAATTTACGAGTTGTGCTTTTTTGGGTCCTGGTGCTGCACTGTGGCTCTGCTCAAGGCAGTATCCTGTACCGGGTCCAAGAGGAGCAGCCTCCCAACACTCTTATTGGTAGCCTGGCAGCAGACCAGGGACTGCCAGACTCGGGTCACCTCTACAAGCTGGAGGTGGGTGCCCCTTACCTCCGTGTCGATGGAAAGACAGGAGATATTTTCACCACAGAGATTCCCATAGACAGAGAGACCCTGAGGGACTGTCGATCCCTGGCTAAGGGTAAGCCCTGCTACCTGGAATTTGAAGTATCAGTGACAGATCTGATACAAAATCAGAGCCCACGGCTGATTGAAGGACGCATCGAGGTGCAGGACATCAATGACAACACACCACAATTTCCCTCTTCTGTGCTCACCATCTCTGTGCCCGAGAACACGATCATGGGGGCACTATTCTCCATTCCTTTAGCCACAGACAGGGACTCAGACAGGAATGGAGTGGCTGACTACGCCCTGACTGCAGGGCCAGATGCTGCAACCTTATTTGGTTTGCAAGTGGCTGATGACAGGGGAGGGAAGCTTCCACAGCTGATTGTCCTGGGCAACCTAGACCGTGAGCTAAAGGATTCCTATGACCTCACCATAAAGGCTGTGGATGGGGGAAACCCTCAGCGATACAGCAGTGCTCTGCTTAGAGTCGTAGTCACCGATGCCAATGATAACTCTCCCAAGTTTGAAAAGTCTGCGTATGAGGCTGAAGTTTCTGAAAATAGTCCAGTGGGCCACTCTGTGTTGCAGGTAAGATTGTAATGCTATTCTTCTGTTTAATAAGTTATTATTAAATTGCCATCTGGATTGCAAAGTTAAATTGCAACCAAAATTGTTTTGTGCAGCTGGTTGTGCTATTTGGAAGAGCCAATTTTTTAAGATGATTTAGAAAAATGTGCAATGTGTAAAACCAAATCAAAGAAAGGTATTTTTTACTCTGTTTACTCTGGTGTTGTGCTTTAAAACATTGGAAATACTGTTACATCTCTAAATGTTCAGGATTTGACCTGGGATGCAGAATTCAGGGGAAAACAAGGCGTGAGGCCTTATTTTAGTTCTTGTTGAATCACATATGTTTACATGTGGGTTTTGTCCCCACATTGGTCTGATGTGCATTTTAAGTAATAATAGATGTATTAGAGCTTCGCCACTTAATGCTTGTACAGGTGATTAAGCTGCTTATTGCTTTTGTTGTGCTAATATACTTGCAGAAATGGAGTTAGAGAAGCACAATGCCAGAGTGTAGGAGTAAGATGCTTTTCTCCACATGCTGCTATGATCTTCTACTGACTCTCATGAAAGCAATAGCAGCCCTAATGTTTTAACCATATGTTTTCATGTAAACATTTTATGAAGCTCATATTCTGCACTAAAAGAAATGAGGAATAGAGAAAACTGACCAGTGACATAACCACCATTAGCAGAGAGGAAGGGCAGTAATAAAATATGGCTAAATAAAGCTGGTAACATGCTGTGCTTTTACATAATCAGACTCTTATTGATTAATTTATTCATTCACTTACCAGCGTTTAGTAGAGATATTCCTTCACTGCTTCTTTTAATTATAACACAAAGTTGTTGCACATAATTCATGGCTTTAACCATAGAATTCCTTTAATTATAGGTCAAAGCAAATGACTCTGACATGGGCCCTAATGGAGAAATTGAGTACACCCTTCACCAAGCAGTAGACCCAGTGCCGAAACTCTTGCGAATTGATCGGTCCACTGGTATTATCTATGTCAAAGGATCACTGGACAGAGAGGAAATCAGCAGCCTGTCCTTCTATGTGATGGCAAAGGATAAGGGTCCTCAACCTAAGAGCTCTAAGACATTTGTAACCATTGAGGTGACTGACCAGAATGACAATGCACCAGCTGTTGAGATTCGTGGGATTGGTCTCGTGACACACAGTGAAGGAGTGGCTAACATCTCAGAGGACATGCCAGTGGGAACAGCCGTTGCTTTGGTGCAAGTGTCTGACAAGGACGAGGAGAGAATGCAGTGGTCACTTGTGTGGTTGCAGGAGATGTGCCCTTCCAGCTCCGGCCCGCCAGCGACTCATCCAGCGACAACAAGAGGAAGTATTTCCTACAGACCACCACTCCTCTCGACTACGAAAGAGTTAGGGATTACCGAGTGGAGATTGTGGCTGTGGATTCTGGAAATCCAGCGCTGTCTAGCACAAATTCATTGAAAGTGCAGGTGACTGATGTAAATGATAACTCTCCTGTATTCTCCCCAACCTTGTTTGAGGTAGATTTTGCAGAAGAAAACCAACCAGGGGAGAAGGTTTTGGATGTTACAGCTTTGGATGCTGACAGTGGCACTAACGCAGAGCTCCTCTATAATATTGTGGCAGACTCATCCATCAAAGGTCTGTTTGAAATTGACCCAAATACGGGTGAAGTGAGAGCCCGAAGCCCACTTGATCGTGAACATAAAGAACGATATGAGTTCCGGGTCACAGCAGCAGATAAAGGGTCACCTGTCCATAAAGGAACAGCAACTGTTGTAATTAAAGTCCTTGACCGCAATGACAATGACCCCAAGTTCATGCTTAGTGGCTACAGCTTTTCAGTTTTGGAAAACATGCCTCCCCTCAGTCCAGTTGGAATGGTGACGGTCCTGGATGTGGACAAAGGTGAAAATGCCCGTGTTCATCTCTCTGTAGAGCCTGATGGAGGGAAGTTTGTTGTTCAGAATGGAACGGGCACTATTCTCTCAAGCATCTCGTTTGACAGGGAGAAAGAAGGCAGCTACACTTTCCGCCTGAAGGCTGTAGATGGAGGCGAACCACCGAGGTCTTCATATGTGGGTGTTACCATCAATGTACTTGATGAAAATGATAATGATCCTGTGGTCACCAAGCCTTCTAATTCCTCGTTCAGGCCCTTGTCACCTCTAGCTTCCCCAGATAGCCATGTGGAGGTGGTGGAAGCTGAAGATCTGGACAGTGGGCCAAACGCAGAGCTGGTCTTCAGTATTGCTGGTGGAAACCCTTACCAGTTATTTCGCATCTCCCCTTCCAGTGGGGAGATCACTCTTGCAAAGGAAATGACCCGAAAACATGGTGGACTACATCGCCTAGTGGTGCGAGTGAGTGACAGGGGTAAGCCTGCACGTCATGCCACTGCCCTGGTTCACATCTATGTCAATGAAACCATCTCAAACGCTACCTTAGTGGAATCCCTAGTTGGACACAGTCTCTACACTCCACTGGACAGGGACATTGCTGGTGATCCTGACAATGGTTTTTCTGCACAGCGTAGTAACATTTTGTTTGGAAGCCTTGCTGGCGTGGCAGGTGTTGTCATGTTGATCTTGGTGGTGGTATTTATTCGCCACCGCATCCAGAGAGAAACTAAGAGTGGGTATCAGGCTGGTAAAAAGGAAACAAAGGACTTATATGCACCCAAACAGGCACCAAAGAATGCCAAAGGTAAACGAGGAAGGAAAGGCAAACCCCAGAAGACCCCAAAACCACTTGGGGAAGAGGAAGAGGTCAGCCTTCAAAAGAGTCTGAAGTTCAACCTTGATGGAGTCAATGATAGCCCCAGGATACACCTGCCCTTAACATATTCACCAGGAAGCCCTGATATAGGCAGGCACTACCGCTCAAACTCCCCCTTACCCTCCATTCAGCTGCAGGCCCAATCCCCCTCAGCCTCACAGAAGCATCAGGCCGTCCAGGACCTGCCCGCTGCCAACACCTTTGTCGGAACGGGAGGAGATGACAACTCTACCGGCTCAGACCAGTACTCAGATTACAGCTACAAGACCAGCCAACCGAAGTACAACAACAAACAGGTAAAGCCATCCCTTACAAAATGTTAACTACTGGATAACTTAGATGTTCTATTTTAGAAGTTGGGTTGTCACATTGTTTGACTGTGTTGAAGAGGGACAGTTCAGTTCTAGAATTCATTTTATATATCTTTCTTTTTGTGTGCAACAGTTTTAAAACATCATATACAGTGAAGAACTCTCATGTTGAGCTATGCCATCAGTAACAGTAATGTGTCACCATCAGCTTAAAAGACACTAACATGATACAAAATTTGAATAATGTGAACATCTTCTGTGATCAGTGGGCCATCAGTCTGGGTTTTAAAAATGTAAAATGGTACTTGAACATTTATTGCAGATATGTTCCTGTCACTTCTCTCTCTTGCTCACAATTTCATTCTCTGTTGAACTGCACATAATGTGTGAGATGAAAGATTAAGAAGAGACAAAACGGCTGCTCCCATTTGAAAGCATCTAACTTGTTTAAACCAAATTGAAATTGTGTTCCCCTGTCCAGTTGCCACTAAAAATTCTATGGCCACATCGACATCATTAATATGCTTTTGGAATACCGTCATTATGAAAACTAAAGTTTTGGGGTTTTTTGGACTCCAGTTATAGATACAATAGTATCAGTTACTTCTAACTGCAGTAAAATGCAGTATTACTATTTATTTTGCTCCCATGTAACTTCTCTGGAGGGTGAAATTGGATACACAAAGAAAGTACCTGCAAGAATTATGAATTAGGTAGGTATTCATGTGTCGTACCACTAAACCACCTTGGATGGCCCTTCGTATTTTGTTTTTTTCTTCAGGTTGGCAGTGGAGTTGAGCAGGGGAAGTCTGTGTCTCAGTGACTTATTTCTGCTCTTCTGCCTGACCTCTAGTGCTCTGATCTCTGCAGGTCACTTGCTCTTATCTCCCTGCTCCTTATGCTCTTATCTCCTCTTATCTGTACAACATTTGGCAAGGTTTCAATTGCCATGGAAACAGAAATATTAATAGACTCAGGAGGGATTACGAACTGAAAAATTGTTAAATCTAGGGACAGGAAGCTAGTGTGTCTCTAGGTTTCTGTGTCATGTGCAAGTGTGTGAACGTGTGTCTTGGACTAAATAAGTGCAGCTGCATATTTCTGTGTATGTGTGTGTGTGTGTGTGTGTGTGTGTGCAAAGGGATAAAGCAGACTACCATAAGCCTTAAAATAGTGAAACAGTTAGTATGGTACTGCAAAATGTCCATGTCTTGATCCTATCAGTTAAGACATATATGTACAGGCTATCGTAATGCATCTCTCTTTTCTAATTAATTACTATATGTAACACATGTTCAATGTGGTAAAGAAATACTGTCATTAGGAGGAAAAACAGTATTACATAACTTCAAAGTACCTCCAAATCCGAAGACGGTCTACTGCAGGGGCATTCCCTTTCAGACACTTTGCATCCATGATCTACAACTTCACATGACTCGTAACACAGAACTTCACTAGATATTTGTGAATCAGATGAATAATAACTAGCTATATGAATGCAGCATTCATGTTGCTACAGTGGCATTCAAAAGATAGTCATCATATTGTACTGGAAGTATTTGACATTGCTGCACACATTTTTTTTAACCATTCAAGACGAGCTGACGTGGGCTTTGAAGACACTTCCGTATATTACATCATGGTGTCATACGTACAAAAGACTTTGACATTCTCCAAGGCTTTGCAGATAAAGTTTGCCACATAAAAAAAATTAGCAAAAAAAAAGTGCCTCTGAGTTCTGAACATGTGTAGGTGACACATTTTCTGTGGAGATATCTTCAGAGCCTGTCTCACACTTGGCTGGTTGGTAGTTTCAGCAGATGCTTGCTGACAGCTTAGGTGATCACAAGCCTTTGTGGGTGGAGTCAGTTTAGAGAACAGTCACCACCATCTCCTTGATGGACAACATAAGGGACCGAAATGAATGCAAGCCACAGGGTGTGTCTGGATATTTGTGTGTAGTGCCAATCTCTGTATATGTGTATTTTTGCTGCATATTATAATAATCTTAATTGTAACCGTGGCACAGATGTAGGCTCTCAGCACTTGACAGTGTTTCTCAATACGATAACACAAATGCGTATGAGACTTGACTCGAGTGATTGACAGGCTTTGTAAAAACATGGACAGCTGTTGAAGCTCATGTGACATACCTCAGCAGATGTTGCCTCATGTACGGCATCCCCTCTCACATCAGGATGAACAGATTGACCAAAATATATAATTAAAGTAACTGCCAAGTGATGTGACAGATGTAGAGTGGTGCCCTTGCTTTAATTAACCGTGCTCCTCTTGACAATGGCTTTTCAATGGGAATATGGTTGGGTGTCTAGATTTGTACTAAACTTATTGCTGTTATGTCGGAAAGTTACAGCTTGCTGAGAGCCAGATTATGAGTGCACGAAATGTAATAGGCATTTTTAACTGTTTTTACAACTCTCTTTTCAAAGGATTTGAAGAATCATACAAACAGACAAACAGAATTTAGCTCTGTAACTATCTGCAGTATTATTCTTTTTCTTCATCTCCCTCAGGCTTTAATTAATTGCAGTTCACTTATGAATACCAGTCTATTGTTGAGTGAAATCTGAGGCACTGTTCAAGAAAGTAAAGCATCTGATCTGGAAAAAGTGATTTTTTTTCTTTCTGTGTCTATTCTTTTGTCTCCTATGAGCACAAGTTTGACTGGTAGACATTGATAGTGAGGACATGTTAAGAACATGATGATACTTTGATACTTTGAACATGATCTTTGGGCAGACCCTGCTTCTTTAAAGAACTTAAGATCAATGTAGGAATTAGGTTTGGTTTAGGGTTGGACTTAGACATGTTATTATGATGGCTCTGGTTAAAATTATGGACCAGGGACTACATCATGTCAATAAAGGGTGCACAGAGACATCCATATAGACATTGACAAATGTATGCATGTGCAGAAGCTGTAGAGTTGGAGGGTATCGAAAAGTAATCTATTGGTCGGGAATGTATGTACATATTATTTCAATATGAATGTACAAAGACTAATAACAGAAGCGAGTATTAGACATACTGCATCGTGTTTGGGTCTCACTGCTCTAAATTTTATCGATGTACTATGTAGCCTTGTTTGCTGCACATACTTAACTCGAGATTTATTTTGCCGACATAAATTGTCCAGCAGAATGTTTTTTCCCCCCTCAGAGTATGTTTTCATTTTATATGTACTGTATGTCTACACCTATAAATGCCAGCCTCGAGAACAGCCTGAGCCTTGATAGCAGAATATTAAATACTGCATAATCAAGAATGGCTTGTTGAGGGTGCCAAAACCCCAACAGATGTTTAAGATGCCCTAATTAGATCATGGCATTATCTAAGCATGTGCCAGCTATATGGGCAAAACCATATTTGGTTTGTTTCCGACATGAAGAGATAGTGCTGTTATCAATTCAGAAACGTTTTCATCTCCTCCCAAGTCTCAGTTGAGACTTTTGCAGCCCTCTAATTGCTTTAGATTAACCCACTTTGGCACAGAATTCCTAAAATGCAGTTTCTGGGATATAGTATATTGAAGCAGACATAGTGCTTTTAAACACAGTTGAAGGCCGTTGGGCAAAAAAATATCCATTGCCTCACTGCAAATTCAAAATAAATCCTTTTTCTGAAATGCTTGTTCCAAAAGAGAGAAATGAACCAGTGAATGCCAGAAACAGACTTCGACACCCGAAACCCTTAACCACAGTAGTAACCAATGGTTGTCATGTACTGTATGTGTCTCGAACCAATGAAATTCAGCACCATGGACAGTACTTTTTTGCTGCCAACTGTTTCACAGCCTCTCTGCAGATGTGGGGAGTGGAGAGAGAAAGAAGGTAGGCCCATGTGAGGCTGATATAGATGGACTCCTATTCTCTGTGATCCTTTGTCAACACTCTTTAGAAGTGCACCACATACTAATTTGAATGTGTGACACGCTGAATTAAAAAAAGAGCCATATTTTCCTGGTAGGTGATGAAAGCCCACCAACAGGCCAGAAAATCAAAAAAAATTACTGAGGCAATTTCTCCTCTATTTCGGATGAGACGGTCTATTTGTTTGGCAAGAGAAGGCCGTAACAAGTGCACATTTACCATCAAACAAACCCAAAATGTTTCTATACTAGATTTCAGCCAACCAGATGAGCTTTCTGCATGACATGGTGCTATAGTTCCCCTGTGCTGAATAGAGCTCTTTAGAATTGCTTTCATACAGCTTGCACCTGTTTAGGTAATATTGTAATTAAAGTGGGGACAGTGGGGATTTTCCTCAAGGTCTTGGCAAGTTAAAGTATCCTCAGGTGTATGTCATGAATTTGTTACTGTTACTATTTGGCATTTACATACAGTAAAATGTGCATATTTCAAAAGAATAAATATCAACGTGGCAATACCCTGCACTGTTTAGATGCATGCACAACATGTCATGCACAGTTTGGATTGAACAGACACTGCAAATGTTGTTCCTGAATTATATTACCATTATAGTATTATTTATAAACAATGCACTCACATGTCCTCATTTAAATTTAGTGTTTTGGAATTGACTGACTTTAGAAATGTATGTTTGAACCCGTGAGTATTTCATTATGTCGCTAAGTGAAACCATATGCAAGGTACTTCCCAGCGCTGAAGATTAAAATGGCATACCATCTGCACTGCTGCTGCACAGTTTTATCGAGCTGTTACATGATAAGCTTTACGTTGGTGTATCAAGAAATCTGGAGGCCTGTGCACCTTCACATCAGCTGTCTTTGTAGTTTTTTACTTCTCCCCTTGACACTTTTGAATGTGTGATATTGCGTGATGGTTGCCGGAGAAACCAGTGACTCACATTAGCCATTAGAGCTGATAATTAGCCCTGCTGGGTCCAGGAGCTGGCACCTTTTTTTTTTTTTTTGCACCTCACGTCAAGAGAATCCTACATTTGAACAAAACACAGTGTTAATGACATGGAATACTGACTGCTGTGTTACACAGAAACCATGACTGCTTGTAAATTCTTTATGTTCATTCATGCCACTGAAATTCTTTATTTATCCAAAATGGGCAATTGTTGTCCCACTGTAGGCTACTCCTTTATCTCGTTTCCTGTGGATTCTTAGAGCAGGGAAGTGGGTATTCTTAGTCAGTGTGAGTCTTAATTAACCTGCTTCTTTGTTAAGCAGGGCCCACTCTTTGTGAACTTTAGGCATCCCTTTGAGCTGGGATTAGCCCAATTTAGTCCAATACTGCTGTTTGAACTTAGCAGAGGTGTATTACAGACAAGGCCAGAGGCAAAATTTGCACTTGTTCAACAAGACCGTGTGACACATTATTCTCTTTTATTTATACACAAGACCAGTGAAACCTAGAAATCATCCAAAATATGTCCTCTGCATCTCAGTGACGAGTTGAGAAAGCGAGAAGTGCAGCTGACTTATCCTCCCTATCTTTCCCTATCTCAGTTTCCAATCTGCTTTCCACTATTTTTCAAAAAGGGCAAGATACGCACAGACATACAGTACATGCACACACCCACACCCACACACACCCCCACGCACACACAGCTCTTCGTGCACCACATATTTGCCCTGGCTGATTACCCAGAAAAAGAAGGCTGGAAGGAAAGTGAAGTGAAGAGCATTTTAGGTGCTGGAATAATTTCCTTCGCCTGTACTGCATGTTTTGCCTTCTGTTTTACGGCGTAAAAGCACAACTCAATACATTGTGTTGCGCTGTGAACTGAATTGTACTTTAAATATTGTATATTTTAGTCACCAATACTGCCACCATTTCATATCTTAACGCCACTGGGTTGCCAAACCTATTTAAATAAACTTAAGTAAACTGAGTGACCTTTGTTCATAATACTGTATCACAACATATTACCTGTTAGAAATGCTAGTACAATTTTATATAACTGAACCTGCTAGAGAATACCTACTAAAAATAAATCATCTTCTTCTTCACATCCCAAAAAAGATTTTTTATTGTGTATTTCTACACAGAAATATCAAAAGTGTTGCACAAAATGGATTTAAAAAATCAAAAACAGTTGACTACTGCATCAAAAAGTATCTGACAGGCAACAATCACAATCTTGTTGCTGTCCATCATGACAATTAACTGCTACTAAATTTGGGCATTATTGACAGACTACAAACATTCCTAATCACCAGCAATCAGACACAAAGTGAAAATTTACTAAAAATACAGGCCACATGCGGGCAGTTGATGGCGCTTTCAAGGGTTTCAAAAGGATGAGACTGTCCTTTATGCAGCAATCTCAAATCTTGCTGGATACTGAGGAAAAAGAAGGACGTATTTTGATATGTAACTATGCTGGATACCCTTTTTGATTGGGTGTCAATCTGTCAATACCAACTAATCCACCACAGTGTTAGCTATGAGAAGGAAGCATAACAGGAGCGACAAAGAAATGCTGAAAATGAACCAAGTAATACAATAATATCAGGTGTATTTTTTTTTCATTGGAAGCCTCAACGTATCACCAGGGCAGATATCTGAGAAGTGATATATTTTTTCAAGCACAAAATCAAGATCAGGTGGGTAACACAGTCTTCATAAGAGATTTTGATTTTAATAACAGCATTTTTCCTACATTTTTGTGGCAGTTGTCATTGGATATCAGTCACATACCCACTCCTGAAGAATCCTTGAGTCACATTTTTCTCATTAGCCCAGTTGATAAACCACACTCAGCAACATACAGTAATCTGCATAAAATATAAAGGAGGTCAAAGACATTTCTGTTTATTTATTTTTTTGTTTTTGTTTTGATTGAGTTGCTCTGGTTCTGCGTAAAACATGCGTGGGAGCTTGAGAAGCATGAGAAAACACTACACCACTACAAAAATGGTCCAATTATAAAGCCAGTGTCCAAGTTCAAACTAATACAATTAGTAAAACCGTAGAAAACTGATCTGCTTTGAATGCCACTCTATTTTTTTACTGTTCTAGTAATAAATTCATTGAAGTCTGGTGGGCTAGTGCTTAAAATCCTTAAACTCCACCCCTTCATATCTTCTTTGCTGTTTCTGCTCATTGCTATTAAAAACTGTGCTAGGCAGGTGGAGATAAAGAGGCCAAAAATATTCACATAACACCCCTAGACATCCTTTGAAGTAGCTTGCCAGGGAAGCGAGAATGTGTGTTACCTTGAGTTACAGTAGACGGGTGTCAGCTGTGCGATCTGGCTGTGCACGGTATAAAAGATGGCACAGCTCAATAATCAAGGCTTATGCGGAAAACGCTGGATGCACAGACCGCCTGCTATACTCAGCACCTTTATAATGTCCTGGCATCCTCGATGTCGCCTTCTGATGCTGCCTCGTTCCACATTCGCTAAACTGGAGACTGGTTTGCCTAAATATCAGGATGTATACTAATTATTCAGAGGCCAATTAGCTGCTGAAATTTGGAGAGACACAGTTTCCTTAACTTCTTGTGATTTAACAAGTCAAATCGTCTTTGATGTGCCCTATGTGATGCTCATTATCACTAAGATTGCTGGCTTTACAACAGCAATTGCTAGACTTATTGGCGGGTTCCAGGTAGCTGAGGAGAGAAGATTAAAAACTGAATTTACCGAGGTTCAAAATCGAAGGATCACGAAGTGAAGTTGGACACACCTGGGTGTACAAATTCAGCACCTCCAGTGCACATCTGGCAGGGGGCTGCTTGTCATGGGGCTCAAGTGAAAATTGTAAATTGGGATTACACTGAAAAATGTATTGAATTAATCCATAGATTGCTGAGGTTAAAATTACAGTAGGAATGCCAAGTGATGTATACAGTTACTTACTTTTCAGTAATTGTTAAATGAAGCCATTTAATTATTATTATTATCATTATATTACCTAGTTTAGACTAATACAAGTGGTAGACTTGTATTAGTCTAAACTAGGTAACTGTGGTAATGTTTTACTTGCTTTACTTTTGCCACAAAAGAGAAATAAAGTCCGCCATTTATTGTTGTGTATTGTTTTATAAACAAATTGTAATTAATTTGACCTGAAGTACAGGGTCTTAAGTAACATGAATTGGGAAGGGAAACAAAAAAGAAGTGGTTGGAGATGAGAAATTACTCGCCAACACTTCTGGGAGCAGATAATATTTAGGTGTTTCCGACCACTCTAGATAAGAGAGAAGGTATTGATTCAGGATGCTCCAATAAAAAAAAGCCTTTAACTAGAGGGGTGATCAACATGGTGAGGGCAACAGAGACAGCGGAGAGGCAAATGACTTCAATTAGCAGACTCGCCCTAATGAGAGAACCATTCTTTGAACTCGGACATAGGGATTGATTTTATTTGCATCTTACCCTTAGAGAGAACGATCAGAGTTGGCCCTCTGTGATTTGTTGGTCTGTCATCTTGGTGTGGAGGAACTGAGGAGTGTGGATAATGGGCAAAGACCATGTACACTAATGATTAGTAAAGTTTTCAGTATATTAAATATAACTATCTGCAGGTGCCTTTTTTGAAATGTGTAACTTTCCACACATTGTCCTCTGCAGAGGCAAGTGCTGAATTTCTTTCTTTTTTTAGCAAGGCATTACAAAGCTTGGAAAATGTACCATGAAAGCGTGATACCACTGGGCTTGTGCTGTTGGTTTTGGGGCATGAAAACGCAAGCCTAGTGTGAAACTTGTTACTTCTAGTTCGCCTGTTGTTCCAAACAGATTTTTTTGGCATCGTATGCCAGCTCTGCTGCGACAGGGCAAGTTGATTAACGTCCCAGCAGCAGGCTGTGGAGAGGGAATTTTAACTGTCAATTGCACTTCTCATGGATGCGGCTTCACGTATCATGCCGGTTTCAGTGTAATAATGATGCATTAAACATATTTTTATAATATGAAAGTGTATTGATTTAAGGACTCGTGACAAAACTCGTCCTGATGAATGGACAAAAGAACTTTCTTTGCCACTCGCCCTGACTGCCAGCCATGAGCCCTCTTGATGTCATCAAAATGCCCAGCAATGCTGACTTGCTCTTTGATGTAGAGGGAAAATAATTAAAGTGTTGCTCGTGATCTATATACGTATTAAAAAGTGATGGTCTCTCCCTATCGATCAAGTCTGATGAAATGTCTGATGAAAAGCCAGTGGTTCACAGTGATCTGCTTTCATTTCACCTCAGGCTTGTCTAATGTAGGCTTGTATATGTATGTATGCTTTTGGCACATGGGCAGATTTGGTCTTTTATGTAAAAATAAATAAATAAATAAAATGAGTAACTCCTTAAGGTAAAGCTGCGTTGAGGCTCAACTCTCTGATGGCATTGCCTTTAGCTGAGATATTATATCACCACACATCCCAGCCTTCTTACCTTCTGCCAGGCAGATTAGTGCTTTTATCAATAAGCAGCTTAGCACCAAAGTGTCCCTCAATAATATGCCATGGTATTTTTTTTCTCTCTCTCTCCCACTGCTTTAACTCCTGGGCTTCTCTTTTCATGTCTTTTGCTCTTACACATTCACATGACCTCACATTCCCCTCTTTTCTCCCCCTCAAATTCTCCACTTTCTTTAACTATATTAACCTCTGACTTGGAGAAACAGCGATACGTTATGCATTCTTCTCCTCAGGTCACATTAGGAACCTAAGACAGGGCCCAGGAGGGCCAGAGAGCAGCATCCCCATCAGACATACTACCCCATTAGAATCCTGCAGTGCACCATAAAACCCATTAAGGTCCATTAGGGAAGTGCTCTGGTCCACAGACACCTTTAAGACCAGCCAGCCACAAAGGTGCACACTTGCAGATGGTGCAAAACTTACTTGATTTGTAACTGAATTACCATGTTTTCCTTAGGATGTTTATTCAGAGCTCTGTGTCAGATATTGTTGCATAGCAAGCAGCGGTTTATGTATTAAGCGTTTTTGCTACATGGTTGCAGTATAGTTTCAGAAATGTAATCCCTGTAGTCATATGTCAGTAAGCCTTAATCATCCCTGAATTCAGTGTGTCTTGGTGACAGCTGTTCTGCCAGGATTTTTCTAATTTCATTTTTCTTCCTATTTCTATTTTTCCTCAACCAACACATAATGCACCTTACCACAATAAATATAAATTAGCATAAGCATTATTGAGGTAAAACAGGTTCCAGCTGAGATTTCTCTCGGTCCTTTGTAACAGCCCGAACATGCTCCTCAGCCAGCGACAGCTCTTTAACCTCCCTTCGATCGGAACAATTGCGTACAGCTGTGAGGTTTCAGCATAGTGCCTCTCATGTGATTAGAGTGCTGCTTATTACGTTTGATGAGCCTGACCCAAATCTTCCCGAAGCAGACGCATTTTTCATCGCGAGGTCAGAATTCTAAATCCGAGATCAAGTCAAAGGTGAATCCCTGACTTGGCTGTAAATTGCTATACTGGGGTGCATTACTGTGGGAAAATCTACCATTTGGTCTTTTGAGAGATTTTGATGATGTTTAATAAACACTGGGGAAACAGCTTGTTTTATAAGTGGTACCGTATGATGTGCCACAGCTGCATATGCCTGTTAAACCAAAAGTTTGCCACACTCAGTTTTGGAGCAGTGCCTAATGAGTGGCGTTTAATTAGCTTTGAGGAAACATTTCTCTTTGTGACAAACTGTTGTGGACCTATGATTAATTTCATGTCGTCCGTGCTTTTTTTTCTGACTTAGAAAACAGCAGCAAGTGAGAAACCCATAATTATATATATATTTAAATTCTACGACCTCAAAAGTATGTGTTTTCGTTCTCCTGTCATATTGCTTTATATTGCTTTAACTCGGCTGTAGAAAAAGAGCTGACGATGAATGAACACATGACAATGAAATACATTATTTGAAATGTACTTCACACACATTGTACAAGACAAGGGTTCTCATGCATGGTAAATGTAAAGCTCTTCTGTTGCTTTAGTTTCCCATTGCACGGCTGCTGCTCTGAAAAGAGTTATGAATTGGTCCTACAGGATTATGCTGCATATGCAAGAGGGGGCCCAGACGTTTCATACTGAGTAAAGTTTGCCCCTAAAGGGTTACATGAACAAAAGATCCATTCATAATCCTGCAACAAAATGAAAACTTTAATCTGAGTATGATCAGTTTCATTTATTCGGTCTCCAAGTACATGCTCTTATTTATTTGAACCTAATTACTATATTTCCAGTGTTAGAAAAATTGAGATGAGCCAACCAAGACGGGAAACCACTTGAAAGGCATCGCCTCAAGTGTCCCACTGTGCAATTTTCTCTTTTACATTAGAAGTCGTTTTGCTCTCTTTGCTGCGCAGGTATTTTTGTAATGTCTCTAACAGCGGCATTTGCAGACAGATACTGTAACTTGTGACCCTTTTAATTGCATGCATATTTCAGTTAAAAGAAATTATGTCAATTCAAATTACTGTGAATCTATCAAAGTTACATTTACACATTTCTTTTCATGTATTTTGTAACTGGAAACTACCAAGTCAGTTATGAGCCAAATGAATTAACAGCAATTTGGGCCTGACTGAAGAGGCATTGTTCTATTAAAAGGGAGATGACAGGTTTGATTTTCTAGCAGTGTCTTATCCAAAAAGATATAGTAGAAGTATCTTAGTGTCACAAGTAAGATTTTGAAATGCCTTACAAGCATGTGGAAACCAAACGAATGAGGCTAAGACTAATGTGGCCATGTCACTGACATTTCTGATTAGAGACCTCACTGCTCATATGCTTCTTAACTAGAGAGAAAAAGAAAAGTGTCAAATGAAATAATCTCATTAATTTTGATGTGCGCAGTGTTTCACATGTTACATCAGAATAGTAACATTTGATTTTTCTCACAAAGGTTTTACTTTATTAGTTGCCAAGATTTTCATTAACATTCGTGACATTGTAAGACGTATAACGATCATGTCAAATTTTCATCATCAACAATTGCTATCTCCTCGATTAAGTTGTTACTATTTTTCACTTGTAAAGACAGCCAGAGCAGCTCCTGTTAACACGATAACAGCAACATCTCAAAGGTAGAAACCTCAAAGGAATATGTCGCTACTTTAGAATTTTCTTTTTCTTAGATGTTTTATTAAGAGTCAGTAACACGTGTGTTTTCATGACCGAGGAAACCCATCTGACACATCTGATGGAATGATGACTGGCTTACTTGCTAGCTAACAAGATACAACATGTAAATAAGATATAACGAGATAGTTATGTTGTCTCCTTCCTTTTTCTTTTAACAGGGGCTAGTTGTTTCCCCCTGGCCTTCTTCACAAAGAAGTCACAAAGATACTCAGCAAAACATGAGGCTATTAAGAGAAACTTCAGCACATGCACCTAACTTTCCTGCAACCTTGGGGCCTGGCCCTGTTTGTTGCAGTTACAGATGTGAGGATGTCTTATTTTTCCCATTTAGGCATGTTTCCCGCAACACCACGTCCTCTTGTGAGGCTGGGGGTGATGGTGTTCATCTGGCTTGCAGGTCTCCCCCTGCATGGACTGCCAGTTCTTCTCTTGATGGCAGTTGGAGTTCCTTTGCATGGAACTGTTCAACCTCTTGGGGTTTTTTTGTTTGACGACTCGACAACTCCACTGTTGCCCTCCTGGCGTCTCCAAGATGTGTTGTATCAGTATCTGATAACAAGCATGGTTTTCATGGTTTTCATAGGGTGTAGGTGCTGACTGGGTTCTGGGGAGTGGAGGTGGTTGTGGGGTTGTGACATTACTTCAAGGAATTTTCCAGTTGTTGTAACTCTTTCACATTGTTATCGACAATTATCCTTACCGTATTTCTTGAAAAAAGCTTGCCACACTTATTTTACTACAGTCAGATGTCCTTTCAGTTGACAAAATAACATATTTGTGATGTAATATGTGGATTACCTTCACTTGTACACACAGGAAGAATAAACACATTGAATTACATTACACAATTACACAACACCATTATTACTTGTCAGGGAAAAAACATTCTACTTTGCGCAGTTTTATGGACATCTCTTTAGTCTTAGTGCCCCAACATCAAAATTGGACAAGGTAGTGGAAGAGAAAATTCTCATTCATTCTGATTCGAATGATGGCACCAGTTTCTCAACTGCACTTTGGAACAATGATTTTTTTATTATGAAAAAAGAAAACCATTTGATTAGACTTTGTTTAGCTACCAAGCAACATTAGATACTAACGTATGTCCAGTCGAGGGATCTTTATTTAATGTCAACTAACTAGCTTTGAAACACAGAACAGAAATAGGCTAGATTATGTTTTTCTTTGCTATCAACATCCACAAGAATCATTACATCAAAAATTCTTCATTTATTCTTTGTTGAGGCTTTTCTTATCTATGGCTTGCAATTTGCTTATCGGAGTCAATGCTTGTAACTACCATCCAGAGTTGATGATACAAAGAAATATCCAATCAGCTCTTTGATTAGCTTGGCGATGCACATCACGCACCAATCACAAAATCACTGAAAATAAGCTCAGCACCTAAGCCTTTCAATGTTGATGGTAGGGAAAAACCTGATAAGCGTTGCACCCCCTGTGTGAAGTCAGTTCAGCTCCTCCAGTCATCTATGACTGCAGACGCCTACCTTAATCACCAAACTTAAAGGCTGTGCCCAACCGTGCCATTTCCTTTACTGTACAGTGCAACACCTTTGTCCTTTGACATTTTATTTCAGTGGATGAATTGAGTGTGAAATTTATACACGGTATAGTTCCTTCAAAATTCGGGCAATGGAACAAAATCTACTTTCTGTCAATAATATCACTAATGCAATTTATAGGTAGAAAACTTACCACTGAGCTCTCTAACAGCTCACAACTGAGTAGCATACTGAGTGTGTTGTTGTATTACAGCTGCAGTAACAGCAGACGTGGTCTTTTCAAGAAGGTTTAAATGAACATAGAATTGTGCATTGGGGAGAAAATAAAAGAGAAAGAGAGATGAATGAGTCATCCATCACATTAATGTAATAGCAGATGAATAATTGAAAAGAAATCAACTTAAAAACAAGCAAATAACAAGATAACATACAAACAGGAGAAAAAGGGACAAACAACCCGGCTGTTGCAAGGCAAAAAACTATTCCAGCAAAGGAAAAGAAAGACTTTGAAGTAAGAAAAAGTATCGGTGTGTAATTCTTAACATTCGGAAACGGAATTGCTTGTCAGATAACAGCACGAGCAGCAGAAACACCTCGCAGTTAGGTGCAGTAATTGCAGATTTACCTACACACCACAGACAATTCGGGTTAATTGCACCTGGTGACGGCTGCGTAGACACATTACCCACAGGGGACTGAACATGCAATATGATTGCCAACTACATCACGCTTCCTGAGCCAAAGAAAGTGTTTTTTAACTTCCGAATGATAGATTTTTAGTGAGGAAGCACCACCACGGTACTCATTATAGAGCCCACGTTGGGGTAGACACTCAGCCAATAAAAGTTTGTCGAATTCTGCCTGTGATGCATCCAGGAGTGCTGTATCAGCATGCTGCCTCTGCTTCTTCGCAGGAGGTACATATAGAGAAGAAAGAGGGGCCATGGTCAAACCGAGCTCAGAGCAGCTGTTCTGCATTTGTACGAAATTTGCTTAAAATCAAACATTCATCTTCTATTTAGAATATTAGCTTTGTAAAAGACCACAATTGCATGGATATGCCTCATTACTTATTAATTTAGCTGCTGAAAGAAATGCTAATATCATTCAGACATGCCTTTGGATAGATGATTTTACTGCAGGCTATAGGCTGCTACTGTTATTGGGGCATACATTCGATTAGGCTCAGTGAGCATGTCCACGCAGGCAGACACAATTGTGTGTGTACAGAGTGCAGCGTAGCATGGTTTGCATCCTCATCTCCAGCGATAGGAGAGAGGGCAGGTGCTTGCAGAGGTTGGAGGATAGATGGTGATGGGTGGTTGGCTTAAGAACGGGGAGGAGTGGGGGCTGGGTTGTGGGCCAGATCTCGTCCTCGCAGTTATGAAGGAGAAACAAACGTGATCTGACAGTGACAAATGAGCCATCTCCTCTTCCCCAACTGCCAGTTTTATGCCTCTCAAGCTTCGTTCTCACCCTCTGTCTCTTCCCTTTTCCCCCACCATTTTCTTCTTGAGCGCCCTCAACCCCTATCCACTTCATTCTCACCTACCAAGCTCTTTTTCAGCCTCACTTTCCCCTGTCCTACACTTTTTACTTTTCTTTTGTTCTCCCCGTGATGCCCTTTACTTCTCTGCCTCCCACTATTGCATCCCTTATTCTCTTTTTTCTCAGTTGCTGCAGGAGCCTGGGTGATTTTTGTATCTGAAGGGGTCATGCTGCATTTTATTATGTCATAATTTAGTAATTTGTTTCCATTTAATAGACAGATTTTACTTCACTTCTCTGCTTCTGTTTCATGTCACCAATGTGACTAACGTGACATTTTATTAGTATAAATTGCCTTGCATGTATCAACATCATATTGTTCTTGAGTAGAATTGTCATACCCGGGTGCCATTAAGCAGGAGACACTGAAGTAGCACAAGAGGATGAAGGCATAGCTCAGCAGTGATTATTGTTGAGGTTTAATGACTGTCTTGCTCCTGTAAAAGACCTTCCGGGGTGCTGAAATGAGATGCCAAGCAGAGAAGACAATTAATTGCTTGGCTTCCTTTTGTACCCGCCCCCATTCCCCTGTGTATTTGACTGAACCCTGATAAAATAAAAGGCACAGGGCCACCCGAACACCTTAAGAGACTTGCCTGACTATGTTGCATCTCCTGTGGGTGCACTGTCTAAGTTAGCTTGTATTGTTACCATTAGAAAAAGCATCTAATGGTTTGCAGGTGCAAAAAATAAAAAATAAAAATGGCAAAAATAATGAAAGTACATAGTGAATTTATACATTACATGATGTAGGAAGCAGCACACAAATGATAGCAGGATAACAGTAGCATTTCTGCTCTCTCCGGCAGTCTTTAGATATGCATTTAAGTGACAGTTTATGATTGTGATATGGATAATCTAACGGTGATCATAGCGTCCCCTTTGGGCCAATCTGTCTACAACTAAAAATGCTCAAATGCTGTATCGACATGTATCATGTCCCCATGTTCAGTAAAAATTCAGTCAGAGATATCTGAGATATTGTGTGTGATGCCCAAAGGAATGAATGGATACTGTCGAGTCCCCCCTTGAGCTAATCAGCACAATTTAAAAAATGTTAAAAGCAGCAGTGACGTGCGTAATTCCCTACAGATTCGTCAAAAAGCAAAGCCGGTGTGCTTTTATTGCTGCAGCTGACCGCCGAGGCTCAAATTCTAGTTAAATGTCTGCCTTTGTGTTTCTGCTTGGACACATTTCTCACCATGATTAGTCTCATGCAAAAGCAAGAGCAATTTCATACCAAGGAGTTGCTACAAATGCCACGGCCATATACACAGTTAAATGGCGGGGTAAACATATTCTGTGAAGAAGGAGAAAAAAAAAGCCGCAGTACACACTCTTGTTTATGAGCATTAAAAATGCATTGGTGTTCTAAATCATTATAATGCAAATTCTGAGTCTGTTAAGCAGCAGTACACTGCACACATTAGATGAGTGCAAATCCATCAGGCAGAGCTAAAAAATACTGGGTACCAAATGTAATTGGAATAACAAATAGTAAGCTATATTATTCAACATACGGTCAATACTATACAGATCGGAGTCAGAGTTTGAGGAAAAAAAAAAAAAGCAAAATGTGCATCTTTGCCATACCATTTCCTATGGGGAGGCACAATATGCAGTCCCATTAAGGGAACGGCTCGCCACAGGTAATAGAAAGTGTGATGAATAATACAAGCTCAAAGAAATACTGTCGATCGGTTAGAGGTAAAGATGAATAACTAGGAGGAAGTGCTTCATGCCGTCATACAATTTCAATATTCTGTTGAAATATTTATCTAATATTTGCATATTGGAATCCAGATTTTTTTTATTTTTATCTGATATCTGTCCCTTCTCGCTTTCTGGTAAGTGTCAGCCCAGACAAAGCACTTCGAGTGAAGACTAAAGCATTGCAGTGTGGAATTTCAGCTCTCAACATAATGACTCTCAGAGGCTGCAGCCGCTCATATGGGGGAAGGATTGTTTCTGGTTTGCAGTCATATGAAATGTCATCTGGAATTTGACAAGATATGAAGAAGCAATCCCCTTTGAGAGCTTCACTGAACCGCACATTTTCTTATATTGTTCTCTTGTTATAATCAAGCCCTTACGGGTGACCCATGTCATTGTGCGATAAAGCTAATTATTTGCCACAAGAATTATTGTGGGCTCTGCTGTCTTGAGGTCAGAATAACTGGCAGCCTTCTTATACTATTAAACTGATTATACTGTGTCAGTGGCCAGGAATTTGCACAGTGTTGTAGCAGACTTGATATCACTTAGCCGAGCAGATGCCGCGCTTGTTTTTGTTTTATTAGCCCTGCCTTGTCATGGTAAAATATGAACAAACATTTTTTTTTTGTTTCAAACGTGTATTTGTGTATTTGTCCTCCGGTTTGGATATTAATATAAACTTTCAGCAAATAATTAACAAGGTTTTGTGAAATTGAATAGAGTAAACTAATTTTTAAAACATCGGATTTTAATCTACGAAAGAAACACATAACACAAACCAAAAGTCCCAGTGACATGACCTTTAGCTATAGTATTCTGCAGTCAGTTTGTCAGCCTCAGTTCAAGATTAAAGAGATCAGTAGCTTGTCCATTTTTATTTCTTACTTTATTATCCCCCTTTGTTTCCCTGCTGGTTAGCTATCATATTTCAAACTAATTAGGGTTTGCTAGGAATTGTGCAACACTCCTGTTTTTTCTCTCTTTGAAGTCCTGCACACTGTTGCACTTCACATTTTAGCATGGCAAAAAGTGCCCATAGTGATCATGGTGCGCAGATCTGATTATAGCTTTACTAGCTGTTTCTCAGATAAATGCATCTGTAGCATTTTCTTAGTTCACACACTGAAGATCAGTAAAGATATCAGTGTTCAGAACCTCGTTGCTCTTTCTTTTTTTGTTTGTTTTTTTTTCATCCAAAATTTGCAATTCATGAGTTCACAAGATACCCCGGCTCTGCTTAGGAAAACCCTGCATTTACAGCGGCAGATTGGTCATGAAACAGGTCTGCCAAGGCTAGCGGTTTTGGGTTCCAGCTGTGGAGAGGTTCGCTGGCACAGCTGGAGTGGGTTTGCATCTAAGGCTTCTTTCGCTCAGCACATTGATATTTCCATGGCTGCACAGTTTGAGCTCCAGGGCATCCTACAGTAGGACAATTGTCCAGCTTCCACTTCACTTCAAACAATATGCATCCAGTGCAGCTGCATCCACTGCTGCGTACTGAAAGATGCGCTCGTGAACAGTTCCAGGATAATCAGAGAATACGCATTTCATATTGTCAAACTGAGCATTCCTCACATTTTAAGCTGATGTGTTCATCTTGTGTGTGAGTGTCTGTATGAGTGTATTTCACACAGTGAGTGCGCTGTTTGTTGTTTTCAACTTCAGAATTCCAGCAAAATGTATTCAGGATCACAAGGCACCTCACATTCCCAAAATTCAAGTTAAAAGGAGAGTCGCTGGGAAGGAAGAGATTCTACCACGAAACAGGGAGCTACGGCAGCAGTTTTCTGCTTCAAGCACACATTATTTACGAGGTGAAGTCAGCTGAAAGGCTTACAACATTTTAGCAAGTGTTTAAAGCCCAATATAGTGACTCAGTGTGAAAAAATATCTCCTCGAGTTTTGGATAAATCTGTTAATTGCCTTAACATTGTAACAGTACCTTTGACATTTTATGTTTAGCCTTGTCCAGGGTTAAATTACATTTTGACACGCTGACAATACTTTTAGCAAAGGCATATTTTGCTGTCAAGTGATGTTGTCATCGGACCACATGTCGAGTGATGTTTAATACAGGTTCTGCTCGAATGAAGACTGGACGTTATTATTAACAAATTTGCTTTTCTTTGCCATCGACTGCAGTACACTAATGGGGCTGTCACACCCTGAACTCAGCTTCTCACGTGTTTACTTTCTGTTTTTCCCTGAAGTAGCCCCGAGCCCGTAGCGACAGGACAGATATCGGCTGAGATGAAGACAGAAACATAACTGCTTTTTTAAACTTAAATATGCATATGCCTTGAACCTTGATAGACCTAATGTGCAGGGTGTATACTAATATCCAGTAATTTATGCCTCATTGAAAAAATGCCATTTCCCCTTTTGATCGGTGTCACGTCAGTAAACAGAAGCTAAAGCAGGGTAATATGGCCCACTGACCAACCAGTGTGTGCACAAGCAGGGGCTGTGCCACAGTATTGTATATGGCTCGAGACAAGGAATGCATCTTAGATCACATTTAAAATGCAAATCTATACTATTCTTATGACAGTCTTGTGACCCAGCACACAGGAAATATTCAGTGGTGTGGTGGTGAATGCAGGGTCTGCAGAGGGAGTGGCGACACAGTTTTGGCATTTGTGTGGCTCGGAGCGTGTACCGCTTCTGGGTGCGCATGGAAGTCGGGCTGGATTAGGGCAAATCAATTTTCACGCATAATTGTTATGTGAGCAAGGGTTGTTTAGGGGCTGTGGCTACAACTGTGGCCAATCATATTGGCTCCTTTATGCCCTTTAAAAGCAGTGACAGTTCAGTAATGGAGTGGAGAGTCGGAAGCACCTCCGCCTATTGTTCTTGTACAAAATGTGCAGAGCTCAGAGTGCACACACACACACTCACACTGCAGTCAGAGCATGCTGCCAAAGGAAGATGATGTGTCTTTTTAAGCTGAATTCACCCTGAATGCTTGTAGTCGCCATGGTTTTTATGCGTAATGATTCACTTGTATGTGGGCTGACAGTAACCCCATTGGTAGAGCAAGCCGACACCTTGCATGGCAGCATACTTGTGTGTATCCACTGTGTTGAAAAGCACTATGCAGTATGCATGGACTGTATTTGGTTTATTTATTGTATTTCTTCCTTATTTAGGGTTGCAAGGTCCACAAAAGAGAGGCAAAGGCTGTTAGTAGCAATTGCAAAACAGTCCGCTCAGTGTCTCCCAAGATTTTCCCCTAATGATTTAAATGCAACCTTTACAATTCTGAAATAATCACATTTTGCTTCTTCTAAAAAAAGGTCAAACTGGCCTTTGTTTGTTTACAAACACTCATATTTCCCCTTTATATTACTATGGTTTCCAGCTGCACCATATTTAACTTTAGTCAACATTGATCTGTGTTTACATGCCTGCTACAGGTCACCATCTTAATGTAGTTAAAGCTGTGACGCTTCAGGCACCATATCAATTGAAACTTGACAGAGAGAGAGAGAGAGAAAAGCCTTGCTGCAAAATGCTGTTGTAGCCCTGTACCCCGAAAAATTAGCAGAGATTGAACAGTGTTGCCATTTACAGCCATGAGATCATTTGCGTCGGCTGCACTCTGCACTGAATGCTTGAAAAGTATCTCCAGGTGTTAAGTTACAGTGCCCCACCAGCGTAGCTTAGATGATTACAAAAAGTTATTGAATGCCTCCACCACCTCGAGGAGAAAACACAAGCAGCTATTGCCCTTCTCCCCATGTGGCTTGTTGAAGCCAGAAATGCTTACTGGCGATATGAAGCAAATAATCTGCTGCTGAGTTAGTGGTTGAAAAAAAAAAAAAAAGATTACGTGATTTGCACAAGTGATACACCCTTTGTCAAGAATACGCACCCACCACAGTATATTGGTTATCTGACGGAAGCGCTTTATATCCTCTCTTACTTGTGTGCTCCCTTTGACTATTTCCACCTTGTTAACTTGGGTGGCAGACAGTCTGCAGAGATGGATAAGCTCAAATACAATATATCACAAACCTGAACAGTTCGGAGGCTGTTTGTGAAAGCCCCGACCCAAGAATATGTTAGAAAGAGCCTATGCATTTAGTAGTGTCTCTGAATGTACTCGATAAGCATATGTCTTAAATCAATATGCTGGAAATGTGTGATAAGCCCTACATTTGACTATAGCCCTCCATAAATCCTGCAGCTTTGATCTCGTGGTCTCTGTGCATTTAACAGTTTTTTTGATCCTAACTCTTTTAACTGTATAGAAAAAAAGAAAAAAAAAAGGTCATGGATTGTTTGTGGCAGAGAACTGAGTGTGTCAGTTCGTGACTTTTGCAGTCGCGCTTTCATCTCTGTGCGCACGAGAACCTCAAATCTATGTTACAACTGATCAAAGATTGTACATGTGAGGTTCTAGTTTTGAACACAATACTTGTGAAAAAAAAAAAAAAAGTTTTCTCATTTGAGCCATGCCCTTAGCTCGGCACTGGAAACGGAACGTTTCATTCCCTCCAGGGAGAAGCCGGAGATATAATGTGTTGTTGTAAGTGTTGCGTTTTCATTCTCCATGTGCTTATGTCTGGTTAAGCCAAAATGTCAAATCGCAGGGGTGCGAGATGTCTGGTTGCGATAACGCTGCCCTGGCTGATTTCATTTGGTTTACGGTTATGATAAAAATCTAAGTCGATAGCTGGAGCTCACCATGTTTTTGATACCGTCAGCCTACTGTATCTACAGTATCGGATTATAGCCATTTGCAATTTCGGCTGATTTCGGGAATTTGTGCATGTTTCCCTCCAGCTGGAAGCTTGTTTGTGTCTTTCAGCTTGTCTGCCTCACTGTTGGAAACAGTCATTGACTCAGAAACAATTACCCTCATGACTTGAATATAATTCAATTAATTTCCTTCATTTCACAAGTAATAACGCATAGCAGAGTTCGTTTCCCTCATTTCCGATGAAAGACATAAGGTTTTCAAGAGAATATCGTTGCCGTCGGCGTCTGCTTCTCTGCTTCCCTGGAGACACTGTTCCATGAAAGTCCTTAATGTTCTCTACTCATTTGAGATGATTTATGAGTATGTAGTGAGACCCCGCTCCGTTTATCAAATTGTCCCGTGGACGGCAGGATGACAAGATAAGCGCGCTCAAAATCTTTGCGTGCGCTCGTCGTTTTCCCTGCTTCGCCCCCATTTTTAAGTGTTTTTCTCCTGCCAGTCACAATAGCGATGATTGAATGGGCTGGGAAAGAGAAAGTGCTGCGCGCATTTAGTTGAAATTTGACACGTCTTTAATAAATGACACAACCCCACCGCGCACGTTTCGACACCTCTTATCTACATCTTGATGACATTTGCTGTTATGTCAAGAATTCCCCACCAGCGGAGGATTTTCAAAGAGCTGGGCTTTGATGAAATGCACCAAAATTTCTGAACTCCTTCTCTCCATCTCTTCGAAAGATATTTCAGTAGGTTATTTTCTCCAGGATAAGAGGTTAGATTATTTCTGTGTGATTCCCCCACCTCTTTTTTTCCACTAGCGGTAATAAGAATTTTGTTATTGCAAAGAAATCCTGCAAAGTCTTAATTGTTCCCTGCCTTGAGCGTTTCAGGACTGATTCCAGTACTTCCATGGGCTTTTTCTCCGGTTAATTAAAGGGTTCCTGTAATGTTTTCAGCTGTTAGGTCAAAGCTTATACCCTGAGCTTCAGGAAATATACGGATCTCACAGAAACATATGGATCAAGAGAGAATTACTTGCGAAGTGATCTCCCTTTTTTCTTTGGGCTGTAGAACAGCAGCAACACATTGAGCGTGTTTGTCATTTTAAAATGCGCGCGTACCGTGATCCACTCGCATGGTTGCGGTGGATGAAAAAAATAAAAGCATTAACATTCACCTGTAATGAACAAAACAGTGCATTGTGGAGCGAGGGCGCAGGTGTCGAAAGCAAAGCTGCGTTATCTGGCTCCTCTTTATCTTCATCTCTTCATACCATTTTTATCTTCTGAGATGTTTCATCTGGAAGATCAGCAATTACTTAGCTTTGCGCAGGTTCGTCGACCCTTGTGTTTTAGCTGTAAACAAACATTGAACTATGCGCAGACCTGTGGCCAGCAGTCGGACAGCATCAGCTGAAAGCAGTGACACGGTGAGTTTTTTGTGTCATTCGGCCTATCGAGTAAATGACACCGCTCATCTGTTTTCCGTCTGTCCCGACTCTGACTCAGCCTGGACGTCTGGAGCTAGCGTCTCTTTCCTGGATTTGATTTCACCGCTTCCCAGTGCTGGGTCCTGAGAGCCTGCTGTATCAGCAGTCTTTGTCGGGAGAAAGGGAGATAATCTAACTAACTTTCCATTAAGTAATGCTGTTTTTGGATTCAACATGTCTCAGATAAATCCAGTTGTTTTAATTAGACCCGTTGATGAAATTATACGTCTTCTTAAAATGTTTTTGTACTTGAGTGTTGCTAAGGACACACGGGCTACAGTCGCCGTATAGAGGGACGCACAGTAAGTTTTAATGGTTGATAGGGAGGTTGCTATGTGACTGGCTATAGGTACAGTAGGTAAAATCATTATTAATTATACTGTGTACGCAGCATATTAATGTTCAGACACATTGGCAACAGAGTGGTCTTAAATAGCCCTGTATGTAATTAGCAGCGAGGTAAATGACATGGTTAAATGAATGACAGAGGGCAAAATTGTCTGTTATGTAAGGGTGGACAGTAATTTCATCAGGAAATTCAGAGCAGTGTCATTATAAAGGTATTTATATATATACTTTATTATTCACAATTCATCGAGAATAAATACTTAGATTAGAGATTTTAATTATGTAACCCGCAAGCATAATGCATATACTGATTTGTACTGCATGCCACTGCTGCGGAAACTTCTTAATCAAATGATTATATCATCTGAATCCTCAAACAGATCCTTTTGTCAGTTTGCCCTGTACCTTCACCCCTTTCTGTATTTGTATTTTCAGTTTGCCTTTCATTTCCACAACACATGAAGCATATTCTCTCTTGAACTCCCGTCCAATCAGTGAGGAGATTTTCTCGTAAAGCAGTGTTTCTGCGCCCCTTTCATCATCTGATTTAAGGAGAGGATGGACACTGCCTCTGAAGTGCGAATGAAAGGAATTCACTTTTATGGCAGGGATGTCACAAAGTGGAAGCTCGCTTGAGTGAAATCGCTGCGTGGTAGCTCACGCCGTGCGTGTCAAAGTGGACGCGACGTATGAGCCCCCAACTATACCGTTTACAGTGGGTGTACAACACAGTTGGAGAAGAGAGAGAAAAGCGGGGGAGCGCTGAGGTTTGTGTTTATTATTTTATATACGTCTCCACAGAAGAACAGGCACAGCAGTGAGTGGGCTGGGGCGAAGGTGAAGAAAAAGTCTAGTAGGAGAGAGGGGGGTAGCTGCTCACCTGGGGATTGGGTCAGCGCGCAGAGAGCAGAGACAGGGCAAGGAGAAGTATGTGGGCTCGCCGAGTAGGAGGAGGTGTGAATGCTACTGTATCGTTTGAAATGGAGGGGGGTTGCTAGGATACAAGGGAAGAGATCAGATGCTGTTGGAGAGCACACACAATTTGTCGACTGGATTTGGCATCAAGAAAATTAGAGCCAATGATTATTACTTGTCTAAGAAAACTACCGAGCATAGCCAATTTTGCGATCACAAGGCCCACTGCGAAATCAGCACTTTACCACCCCCCCAAAAAAAATCATGTTCTGTGTATTGTAAAACCTTTCAAATTTGGGCCATCCCCGCACTTTTAACGGAGAGAAATCACCTTTCAGGTGTTGCCTGCAACTTTTCCACTGCAGCACCTGTGCATACGGGCCAGAGGTGCCCAACATGGCTGGGAAATCCACGGCCTGAATGGATGCGTAAAAGGAAACAAAATATGGCACGTAGTCTTCTCTCACCCTGAAGAAGCAAGTCTGACACAGCAGAACACTCTGCAACGTGTCAAAAGGAGAAATCACTACACACAACCTTATCAGCCCTGTGTATGCATAATTTAAAGGGGAGATGTTCGGTAATTGGCAAGGTTTAAATATCTTGAGCTATGGTAATTGAATAGTCTCCCCACTAATGGAAATGTGTCAGACATGCTCTTACAGCCAGCAGACCACAGACAGTGAGTGACGGAGCACCGGGGCAAGAGAGTGAGACACGGACAGAAGAAGAAAGGAAACGCTGTCTTATTATTTGCTTGGCTATAGCGAAAAAGATGTCATGATGAGAAAGAGTGGCTGGGTCATGTTGTTCTGCTACCATCGAGCTGCTTGGAATTATTCCATCTCTTTCCTCTAATATTTATCTTATGATAAACCCACTGTTACCTCCAGGGCTATCCGAGTCCTGTTGGTTTTGTTCTCATCATAACCCTCCTGGCTGTTTAGCTAGGTCTGTCTGCAGACTGAGGAAAGCCGTTCTCTCTTCTCCAGTGGGAGTTGTCTCGCAAAAATAGAAAAGACTTTTTTTTTTCTTTTCTAAAAGATACTTGGCTAATGTGGCATTCATTTTAGCAGAGCTACAGGAGTTACATGACAACCGAGGCTGTGTTTCGGAAAACCACAGCAGTGTAACAAAAAAAAAAACTTTGACTCGACCCCAGTTAACCTGAAGATTACATTTACCACTTTACAAATGTCCTCAGGGCTCAAAACGGGTACATGTAAAAAAAAAAGAAAAAGAAAAAAATAAATGTCACTACTGTAACAAATCATAACAGATATGGTCGTCTGATGACAGTTTGACACAGTCATTATCACAGATACTGAGCACCAGTCACAAGACTCACATCTAATCAAAGAAACAGAAGTTTGGCTGTGACATTTCTTTCTTATCGTCTCTTGGTCTGCCAGTCAGTTTATTCAGTGAATGTAGTCCAGACACAGGCCACGCTTCCTACATTTTCCCAGTGACAATTAAACCCATCCCATCAAATCTTTCTGCGCGCTGAAGAAATAACCACAAGGTCAAGTGGTCAAGTCACGGTGCTGTTGCTGCTGAAAAGCGTATTTATGACACGTGAGCGATCAGCACCCCAGCCAAGTGGCGTGAAATGGCGACAGGCAATAGGCCTCTTTGTATTCCATTTTCACCCTGATAACATGAGAAAAGCGGCACATCCTAATGTGTTGTTTTGGAGGGTTGTTAGCTCCGGCTTCCTCTGAGCCAGCGGCTTATCTTGTAATATTAACAGTGCCAGAGAGGTATATCAGGAAGCTTAAATACTCCATTTCATAACTGAGCTTCAAATATAAGCATTGTTGATTTTTCTTTTTTTTAACCAGGAAATATCTGAATTTGAAATGTTAATGTGAAGGTGAGGAGGACAACCTCGAAATGTGGAAATTTGAGATAGTCACACGATGTGTCGTGCTCTGGTGTGAGAATAACGAGATTTCATAATGACTGCTGAACTACGACAGAACTATGAGAGAACAGATTATACTACAAAATAGGATTAGAATAAAAGGGATGTGTACAGATCTGCATCTGTTTTCCCACAGATCAAAGCTGCACCGTGCCACAAAGTGGGTTTTTGTGGGCGCGCATGCAGCCCCTCTGCAGTTATTCTGTACACTCCTTAGTAATTGCTAAGTTCAATACATCTTGTTCTTTATAAATCAAATTAACGCATTGATCAGCCAGGAAGCTATCTAATAACAACACTGAGTGGGCCGGTAGAAAATAGTGCCATCACTCTTTTGAAGTCTGCAGCACTTGCTTCTTTTATGCAGTCGTTAATGCAAATTCATTTTGCACTGGTAGATCTGGTTGAGTCCAGTACAACATAGTATACAGGAGACACCTTTTTGCATGACTGGGGCAGAATACAAGCCAAAGTAACCACAATGTTCTCATACCGTGTATGAGAGGTTTACTTTAGAACGAACAATTTAAGTGGCATTGCAGAGACTCACTATGCTTTCAAAACAGGCTTTATTTGCAGCACGGATATACTAACAGCCTCCTTGTTCTTTCTGTGTCTGAATATCACAAGCAGCCATTGTATGAGCCAATGATAAAAGGATTCTATCTCGAGGTCTTCCTTGAACAATTTGTCTTTGTTGAGGTGAAATGCAAAATGTCAGCCATCTCTCCTGTCAGACGGCAGGAGTTGCTCGAGAATCAATGTCGCGAGGACGGTTCAAACTATTTCTGTTGTGATTGACTGGCATGTCAGCAGCTGAGCAACCATCAACAGCTGCAGGAGTAACCCCATATGGGGTTATGGCTGTTTGTTTTATGGTTAGATTTTTTTGTGGGTCAGGATTGCAGAAGGAACATTACTTAGAAAGGCATATTTAACAATCTGCCAAAAACTGCATATCTGGGGACACATACTGTTGAAACCAGGACATATTCATCTATTTCAAAGATTCCTCTGGACACCTACTGTGTCACTGAAACTGGAGACACGGGCTACATTTCAAGTTAGCTGTGTAACTGTTCCAACTGTGACAGGATGTGGCATGGTTTTTCGTCATTCAAACCAGTCAAAGGAGTAGGCAGTCCATGTTTGATCGCCAGGACAGTCCAGTTTAATCAGTATGCAAGAAAATGTGCAGATCCTGCCATAGCCAGTACATAATTGAGAAATCAGAAATGATGGTGCATTCGCAATGTACTGTTTCATTCATTCCCTTGAAACTTCCATTACATCACCTTGCAGGATAGTAAGCCCACTGGTCTTTCCACTTGGGAACACTATGCAAGTAATGAAACCCTGTATGTGGTTTAAAAAAACAAGCTAGAATTTGAATGGTGGTGTCTAAATCATTACCACCAACAACAACATAATATATACCACAGTATATCAGAGGGTTGCTCTATCGTAATATTCAGACCATTTGTCAGGCAGTGGACAAATAATTGTGCTTCACACTATTAAACTAAGAAATGGGAAAGTCATTGTAGATAGAGAGCAAGAGAGAGATGGATTTGATGGGGGTTGGGAATAACAGTCTGACACGAACGAAATTAATCCTCAATATCCACTGCTCCCAATGCACCTCCACAATTGCAGGCTCCGTCTGTCTAGTCCATTCATGAATCACTGGGCCTAGGAGGCGCACAGGAGAAAACCACCAGCTCTCATAAATAAAGCAAGAACCTACTACTGTAGTGCCAATGAGTCATCCAGGTCTGTTCTCATTCAGTTTTGGAAAGGGGGGAAAAAGCATGACAAACCACTTCCAGCACTGGTGAAACCCTGCCATGGCTGTGCCTACTCCCAAACTTAACCTCCCTGCCGCTGCTTCCATCAGCCCATGAGCGGTGTTAGCCACCGTGACAATGTGAAAACACGGTGCACTTAGGAGAGAAATGTTATGGAGATTAGATAAAGAACACACATTTAATTTCCTATTATTGATTCCGGGTGGTCATCTGGAGTTTGGCTCCAGCGATCGATCTGAGATAGATGACACAAGGTGGTTATAAAGCACAGAAGATTTTTTTATTTGAACATATATACTAGATTTCTGCCCAACTCACCAGAGACGCTTCACATCAAAATGTCAGTAAAATGCCAACAGGGAAATAGAGCGATTTTTTTCTCATATGCCTCTAATGTCTGATGGAAGCTGAATTCCTGGAGTGGTTGTTCATTATCTCCATCAAATAACACGGTTATCAACCCAGGCTTCTTATCTGATGGTCCACAGTCTTTGAATTTCACATAGCAGGAAATCAGTTCAGATTTGAAACATAAAAACTGTAGCTTTAGAGTAGCTGAAGATTTCTATTATTAGCTGATGTCTTGTGTAGTAGCAGCTTTTTCAGTCTATAGTAACATCATTCAAAAACTAATGACTGACGCTTCACATGAAGAACTGAGGGAGACAGGCTTTTCACCCAGGAGTCGGTCCACACCGGAATTAAGGGAATACAACTTGAATTTCTAAAGACATCTGCAAAATAACAGGTTTCCTTAAATAAAATATCTTAGTACACACAGTATAAATAGTACACAACATTTCATTAGCAAACTTGCATACATTAACACCCATCAGTTGTTAAGGTGTCATTAAATTGTGTGGGTCTTTTTCCCTTTTTTGTTTTAAATTGTTTTAAGCACCTTCTACAATAATCCAAACTGGTAAGACGCATAATCAGTAGTCAGCAGGTGTCGTGCTTTAGAGATTTTGGATGGCAAGTCGATAAGACCTCATTATACATGCGTTCTCAAGACATTAAGCACGACAACTTTCATTGACTCTGCAACGCTAAACTTACAGTATCTATAAATGTTTTTATAACTGCTCCTTGCGCCCAGTGACATGGTGAAACCTCTCGGGGTTTTCTGGCTCAGTTACTCAGGGAATTTTCTCTCTTCTGGGGATCAATATGTGGAGCTCCTCACAGCAGAGCTCAAAAAGGCTCATATACCATACCAAGGACCATCTTAAAGTGAATTTGGAACCATTTCTGAAGCATAAATATGCATCTCTCCTTCAGATTAGACATGTTTTTGCATGTCTAATCTGACTGACTTTGACATGTCTGTTAATAGTGTATGATTTGTAGTTAGATACAGTATGTTTTTTTCATTGCACTATATATATATATATATATATATATGTATATTTTTTTATGGAAGCCCATCCAGAGACAAAGGTTGCAATCTAAAGCCTATAAAAAAAGCTACAGTGTGGGACATTGCTCTGTTCAGTGAATTTTCTATGTGTCTGTCGCATGAAAAAATAAATAACCGTGAGATTTCAACTCATCTGTGATGTTTTCCCATCCAGTTGAATTATTTAATCCCCACCTGACAAACTAATGTCAGCCTCAATGATATGAACTGTAAGAAGCTGTGTCCCTCACATGCAGCACAGGACGTTATATGGAAACAAATGGAAAGTGTGTGGGGGGGGGGCAATAAAAATATGTCCAATTAATGGCACTTCAAGGCTGATGAAACACAAACTCGCCCTTAAAAATCACTTCCATATCCATTAATTGCATTCATTACAGACTCGCGAGTATTTCTCCCTCCAAGAAAACAGAACTGCCAATTAATAAACAGTTATACACTTTGAGAAAACCTCTGTAGGGATAAGTATCAATACATATAAACTATTATCCTCTGCCAGATATTATTGAACAGCAGGGTGTTGTTTTTCTTTGTTTTTTGTCTGTGTGAAGACACAGCTAATCTGCACAGTTGTTCTCTTGTTTGTATTATTAACTAAAAAGCCCACCATGACACATTGATTGAGTAAAGGTCACAGGTTTCATATTACCTTTGGAATGTCGTAGAAACCTACTGTGAATTATTGGTTTCAGCAACAACAATATGCCCACGGCTAGAGGAGCAAGATCCATGCTTCTGCTGCTGCCGGATTGCTGTAATCTTGTGGAGTTAATACCTTTCAGGTAGTGCTGAAAATGTCTAGCAGATGGTGATCAGTATTGACATTTAAGGTTGTTGTTGAATGTTATGAGGGAACAAATATGGCATGCCGGCTTTTAGGGAGCCCATCGATCTGGGTGACATACACTATATTTCACAGCAGACCCTGCAACCTGGCTTTCTCAAACGCGAGTCTGAAAGTTGAAATCAAGAGCATGTTTTCCTTTAATGGATCAAATGAAAGGTCAAATAACTGAGCAAAATTCTGGAAAATTCAGAAGTCATAGTTGACTTGCCCCCAGTCGCTCCCTAGGTCTCACAAACGGGTGCCATTATTTAGAATCATTGGAGTGTAGCCCTCTATCTGTTAGTGACAAAGGTTGGTTTGTGACTCTATAGTGAAGAAGGCACTATGCTCTCGGTGTGCTGATGGACAGGGTCAAATACCATGATCTGTATTTATCAGCGGGATGCTGCTCTTGTGCTGTAAATGTGATTCTAAAGCTTCTTTATCCTCTTTTCGAGGGATTTGCAGTATAGCAGATCACATGTGAGACTCCCTGCACTTAAGCTACGCTATCAGCAGTCCAGTAGGCTATTCATAACACACGCAGCCTCTTTCTTTCTTTTTTCATTTTGTTGTTTCCGCACCATTCAAAATCATGAAACAATCTGCTAAGTGCCTTCACCGTGGCCAATTAAAGTATTGTGGGAAAAACAAGAGTGCAGCATCTGTCTTTGCTGGAGAAGGAAGCTCATCCGTAAATCACTGGCTCACTCTAACATAAGAGCAGGTAGGTGAAGATGCCACACCAGGCTGCAGATAACAGCACGGTGTAGTATGTGTTGGAACAAGGTAAATATTGGACCTTAAATTGCACATCTTTTCTTCCCACAATTTGGAGATTAATGTCCGCGATAATGCACAATGAAAACAGATGGGCACCGGGGAAAAAAAAGCATGTTTGTTCATTGGATGTCGAAAGCAAACAGCCGACAGTTTGGGGAGATATACTAAGACTAATACTTCCTTTGTGGTTGAGCATCATAACAGGAAAGTCAGGGATTCTTGCACGCTAATTTATGGACAGACTACAGCAGGGATCCCTAAAATCAAGCTCAAATCAATATCCCGCTGAAAGCACCGGAAAATCAAATGGAGATCAATGGAAATCATATGCAGGACTGCACTGTAAGGTTACAGGCCTCTCATGGTAATTACAAAGCACTTTATGCTAAAGATATACTAATGAATGTCCATTTTATTTGACCACGATCCAATAAGCCACCTGCTCTCTTCATTCACTGAGGATCCATTGATGTTACAGTATGGCTGCCCCCCCAGCCACATTTGAGCGCCGTATGCTTGATGCTGATTGGGGGCTTCATTTTATTTCCATGAAATGATGGTACAAAAGCGACCCCTGGATATTCATGGTTATAAATATCTGCTGATGTCAAAAGAATATGAGAATCTTATAAAATAAAGAGTTTGTTGATCAGGGCTTGCGGTTATTATTGTTGCATCTCCCCAGCCTCCAGAGCTGCGGCAGTGTCATCTCATCGCAGAGATGGCTTTCTAACATGACATTATACAAGCTTCCAAAAAGCAAAGGTAATACGTAAGTGAATCTATTTTGGCAGCATGTTCTGTAACCACCCAAACAGACTTCATAGGGAATAAAGAAAGTGGGGAAGCTGGAGGGGGAGGCAGCCAGCGAGGAATCATGGGCTGTCAGAACCGTGTCTGTCTAAGCTTCAGGAATCCAGGAAGCTAATGCTGTTTGATGTATTAACCATGATGGAGGGGGCAGTGTCTGTGTGTTCATGAGCGGCCCGGTAAGGATTTGGGCACATTGTGCGTGTGTGGGGGTGGATGCACTCGTGTGTTCGTGCGTGGATGTACATGAGTTTGCCCGTACACCGCGTCTGGGTGCGCGAATGTGTGTTCCCATTGACAAGTGGAAGAGGAAGGCGAAGCGATGTTGTTTGATGTATTAATCATGCATATGTGGGATTGAGAGGAGCTGCGATGGGTTGCTTGGGCACTGATTCTATCTTCAATCAGAGGCTCATTTGGGTCCCTTTGTGTAAATGCTTAACATTGTTGAGCAGAAAATAAGCAGCCTGCTTATGAAACAGTTTATTTGCGTTTGTCTCTGTGTGTCTGCGCTCGGGGGGGTCAGAGAGGACAGGAAATTTCATTTTGGTCATACACAAAGCATATTGTTTTCCACAATCCCGTTTGTGACATGATTTGTAGCTTTCAGAGTCCAAGTACGAAGAGGAGACATGCTTTCAAATGGCACCTCTGCATATGAGTTGATCAATAATTCAGAGGAAACAGGTATGACACTGATCTATACGCTATCGTGATTTATCGGCCTCTCGTCCAACCTCGTGATATTTCACAGACACCAGCTGGAGGCAGATGAATGACTGCACCCATTCAGACAGCCCATTTTAAAACTACACAGTTAATTAGTTGTGCTTATTTTGTGCTCATTCAACCATCCAAATTCAGGCACGAGTTGGCGCCCAGAGAGTTTCTAAGGCACAGAAAATTGTTCGCCTTTTTCCAATTCACTTTGCCCACCTTAGCTATTGAAATCTTGTCCAAGAGGCACTCCTACTGTCTAAAATTTAATCCATGTTGCCTTTGGATTACAAATGTATTTCATTTGACACTTTAATTCACTGTGGAGTCCCAGTTCTGTTGCCAGGCAACTCTGTTAAGGTGCACACAAAGGATCATTATAGATTTCTTGGGTGCAACTTTTAACTTCTTTAAAAAGATATTGGGCCATTCTGTATCCAGATAAGGCTCCTATTTGTTGTGTTTTCCTGTGCCTTCAGTATCTCTGTCCCTCATGCATTCCATTCAGTATACAGCAGTCAATTTTTGTATTCAAATAAATAGACCTCCTTGCAAAATAATTCCTGCTAGTGAATTCACTAACTCTGGGCTCAAGCTTCTCTGCAGCACTCTGGGAAAAAAAAAGAAAAAAAAAAATCAAGTTGAGTGCCTCTTCTTATGCATCTATCAGACATATGTTACTAACAGGAGATGACAGCATGGCCCACAGTATTTAAATGGTTCATGGTGCTTGTACTCTGATGGCTACAATATGACATGATGAGCCATAAATATGTCAGATAGGACTCAAATCAGCTCTAAAAGGATATGGCAATGGAGTATTCATACTAGATATTCTGCTTTGGGGCTGTGTCTGAAGCCCATTGTGGAGCACTCCACCAAAATTTCATCAGTGGACTAATCAAATCTGTCATCAATATCATACCATATCTGTATCAACTGCATCTAGCGTATTCCCCCACAGCATCACCAAAGCTGCGGAGAGACTTTGACGAACAAATCTGCTCATATTCTTCAAGTTTAAAAAAAAGAAGATTCCCTGTTATTATAGTAAAGGCAGTTTGATTGGATGTCTTAATAGCTGGCTTTTGATTGATGTGGCATTTATAATGTGATGCTGCAAATACATGTACGTGCCTTGAGTATTCCCCTTTGCCTGCAAATGGCAGATCAGCAGGGAATCAATTTTTTATTTTATTTTTTTGGATGGGAGTAAGTCATCTGTTTGAAGCCTGCAGGAAGACGACTGCTCAGTTGCAGACTGCTGTTGCAGAAGGGAGAGAGAGCAGGGTAGTAGGATGCAAAAGGAGACACAACTGGCAGTAGGTTCCTTTGAATGAGAAATGTAGTAGGATTTCATGCCCATGTTATGCAAATGGGTGGTGAGACAGAGGGCAGAGACCGGATACTTGTGTGCGAGATTGTTTGCACTGCGATTGAGATGCAGTAGGTGGATTACAGAGCTCTTCTCACAAAAACACGCTAACTCCTAAAGGCCTCAACACCCTGTGCAGCTCACTCAAACAGAGTAATCTCTTCATCTGATGATTTCTGATATGTTGTTTTTCTGCCTCGTTTCACTGCGCCGGGCTCCTCTCAATCCCCGGGTCTGCAGAAAGATCAATGTTGAGAACACATCCTGCTCCGGCACTGGCTGGGCGCTTGTTGCAAGAGATGAAAAAGGTCACCATGAATCTAATTAAGCATGATTTTTCAGCTCCTTGATAAGATGGAGGAGCATGAGGGCTCCCCATCCAGTTGCATCGAAAGGATTACTTTGGGTGCAAGAAAGAGACGCTGACACATTTCCCAAATCGTCCAGCTCTTGGAATCTATTGCCAATCGGAACATCTCAGATGCAGGGTAACAAATCAAGACAAGCGAGACCATGAGAGATGCTATAAATAGCCACGCATACATGTGCATGCGCACGCACACTGGAACACTGGATCTCACACTCTCGTGCACACATTAGACGATGGCCAGGAAAAAAAAAGTTTTTAAGCAGGGTTGAAGGCTTTTTCATCCCTCTCCCCAATCCAATTATGTTCCAGTTCAAACAAATGGAAGTATATGCATGCTTCTCAGCCAGATGCTGCAGCAATAGAGATATTAACTCTGAAGATGGGAAGTTTGAGAGGCAATAAGGTACCCAGCGGGGAGTGGATGTTGAGGATTAATTTCTCTCATGTCTGATTCTTTACTTCCCCCATCAGCCCATCTTTTCCTCTGTCTATCTTTCCCTTCTGGTGTTATTAGCTCCCGATATGTCTTTCAGAGAGACAGTTTGGAAGATGCTTATTTTACAGTATATTATAGCAAATGGATAAAGGAGATACAGGAAAGAAGCTAATTGACCACGTGCAATGAGCATACCATAAAGAAAATCTCAGAACATCTAAGTGGGCACCTGACACAAGCCTTGCTCAACTGAGCTTACCGTTCTTTGCTGACGTGAGTACACTGACTAAGTGTATACTGGCCCACAGACGGCTATTAAAGGTGTGGTGACTGTGCAACTTCTGCTCTGGGCTTAAAAAAACAGTAAATATTGATTGGTTTCGCAGAACTTGAAGCAACCGCTTGCAAGCTTAAACAACTAGACAAATGTTTTGTAAACTGCAAATATCAGCCACGGCGTCCGTGTCAGACAAGGTGGCGAATTGATACCAAAAAAAATCTCTGCCTTCAGGCGACAGAAAAGATAATTATCTCAGTGAAATACAATCGCAACGCGCTTGACCAGTGTGTTTCTGGGAACTCTTTCTCCATACCATTGGCATGGTGGGTGGTTGTTTTTCCTGTGTTTCCTCTAAATTCCACTAAACCACAGTTTCTGGAGATTGAGTAGGAAACTTGCCCTTGGGATAGTATTTAGATATAAAATATAGAGCTGCAGTTGACCATTAGAGGGCTTTGAACCCATATGCCAGACATACACTGATACTGCAATTTGCAAAGCTGCCAAGGCTTCTGCTCACCACCAACATTATAGAGCATGACCAGATGTGATCTGACAAACTTTGGGGCTGATTCCAGACATTTATGTGAAATTTGATTTCTCTTGCTGTTGGCATAGATAATAAGGGACTCTGCTTTAAGCTTCAGGCACAGGTTCTGGCTCAAGTTAAGAGCGTTTGGGTCCAAGCTTGGGTTGTTTTTTTTTTTTTTTAACTGCAGTACAATAACCGGGGCCTGATTAAGATAAATTACATATCGTAGTGGCGGTAAGGGCTACCCTCCATCATAGCCAATAAAATCAGCTCCTCCTGTTAACAACAGTGCGCTCTCCACCAGTGCAGCACCGACTGTCTCTCACCAAGGGGTGTTCTTGTTTCAGAGTCACACAGTGCAAACACGGGCCACCTAAAATATCCTGCTGAGGTCGGGCGTGTCGGTTTTTAAGTTGCAGCCAAATTTCTTGCAGTATTATTCATCACTGTCACCATCTTTCATGTGTGATGGTGCAAATCCACACTTACCGTGGGAGACAATGATTCTCAAAAACACATAACATAAAGATAACCGCAGCCATCTCCGTCGTGCTGCCACTGTGCCGGCAGATTTTTTACATAATAAGTGATCACGAAGGCTATATTATCTACAGTGTACTATATATGCAGTGTATATGAGAGGGAAACAAACAAGCAATGCCTGCATTCTCTCACCTTCTCTACAGAACCACAGCTCAGCCCTCACTGTCCCATAAACAAAGATTAGCCTTTCTATAGTAAATCGTACAGGGTTATAATCATCTATCTACCTCCGAGCCTCCCTTGCTTCTCACTTACCCTGCACCCTCCTGGCCTGCGTCCAAGGCACAATGTAGTCACTCTATTTCACAACAGCTCTAAATGCAACTGCTGTTGTGGTCGCTGGAAATTTAGGCTGAAAATGTACTGTCGCCTCCAAGGGAGTGTTAATGTTGAGTCGGAGCTTCCTCGAAAACAAACTGAGGTTAGTAGACTTTAATCACTTGAAGAGAGATGGATGATAGTTGGGAAAATGAAACATGTGAAGAATGTTTTTGAAAAATGAAATTGATTCAGATGCAGCGATATTTCAGTGAATGCCATTTAGATATTCAGAGCTCAAATGACTGCAAAGCCTGATACTGATGGGAGTGGATGGACATGGTAAAATCAAACACAGTGTTTAAGATCCAATCTAACTCTCCCGCTGTTTTCATTTATTTATGTGGGCATCTTCACAACACCACTTCTCTTTGGTTAAAATCCTCTCTAACTTCAGATCACCATCTTTTCTGCAAAACAGTAGTTTCTTCTTTTTTGCTCTAATGTATCCTCCATTTCTCCTGTATACTTACTTCATGTTTCCCTTGTTGAGCGCGCCATTTTCTTTCCAGATTGTCTTTTAGCGCTTTGCTTGCAAACCCCCAACTCTAAAAAATCCTGTGCATTCTTTAAGATTTCTTTTGGCCCTATGAGCTCATTCATATTAGCATATTTAGTCCCCACAGCTTAAGACAATGAGAGTGTCGGTAGAAGACATCACTATCTAAACCCTAAACCAATCAAAATTTTAATCCTGTGCCCTTCCCAATTAAGTTTTACCACTGATCCTTTCTCTAGCTTCTCTAAAGCTCGTCTCTCCTCTCCAAATCTCTCTTGACACCAAAGAATATTACATTTGTGTTTCCCCATTCCATCATCGTATTTCATTATGTCAGAAAATTAATAATTAACAAGGGTATGTGATTTTGTTCCTGAAACCATCATGGTAAAGACATCACAGTTCAGTGCGTGCAGTCGTACATAGAGAAAACGGGTTGCTTATGAGAAAAGTTTGCTGAACGGAATGCGGAACCAGATTTCACAAGTACAAGTTTTGCCTGGAAACCTCAGGCTGTAAGCCATTAGCAAAATAGTTAAATGCCATGCTAGGGCTCAGCTCAAGCTGATTGGCATCTGACCGAGTCAGTCACGTTGTGGTGAATGCAAATGACTCTAGGGAGCCAGAAGACCCTCCTGCTTCCTTCAAATCAGCTGTGTGGATCGGATGAGAACTCAGTGTTACCCAGATGTGCCAGTCAGCAGAGCTCGGCAAAAATAAAGAAAAAGAAACCTGCTTCATACGCAACAGGCTCCACCTACTACAGTTCCTCAAGGGGGACTATCTGACACCAGGTGGAACAAACTCTGTCTCTGTTCAAAACATATAAGAAGAAACCTGGCTTTATTCATTTAGGTTTTTTCCCATTATAATGAACTCAAATTGAGCTGTGATTCATGTGTATCGTTCTACCCTTGCAATTAACCAGAATATATTGCGTGTTATTCATCATCTCTAACTTAGTACATGTATTAACTTCACACCCACACAAACTTTGTTTTTTTTACTGATGAATCAATTGTAATTCAGCAGAGGAATACACAAAACGATTATTTGATTAGATAACAAGCAAACACTGTGTTAATACTTTTCCATGCTGCAGGTATACTTACAATGGGAGGTATTTTGTTAGTTCATTACATCAGCTAACTGTGGCTTAGAAACAGCAGTCGAGAATTTTTTTTGGGACTGTTTATGTGGTTATGGGTTTTGTGGTTTTGTCTGTTTTTCTGTCCATGTGTGCTATTCACCGATGCCATTGAAACGGCACAAAAACATCTGCACATGCGGTCTGCGTAGGCGGAGGCACAAATGTAATTTTTGATAAGAATTCAGCAATTTGTGCTGCGTAGTCACAACTCTCCGCTGCCTGTGTCAGAACAAATGAAGTCACGGCGTGCCCCAGCGTTACCAAAAGGGGTGCAGGCAGGGGCAACACTTTTGTTCACGCAAGTGCCTACGTGTCCTTCACAAGAGGAGCTGTTGCTCTTCGGACTTTGCTGCATTTTGGGCGCCGCGTGTTAGAAGCAGTTTAGGATCTCGTCACACGCTAAATGAGCCTAATTTAGTTTAAACCCGTTCAGCGGAGGTGGGAGGTTCGTGTGTGGAAGCTGTGGCTGCGGTACAGGATCATTGCTGGATGATGCCCCGCAGCTGACAGCGGGAAGCCCACCAGAATCAGTTTCATACACTCACTTCTTGTAATGGGAAAAAGAGAGACATCCATAGCTCATTGTGGGACAGAGGGGCTGACGGAGAGCTTTTTGTCGAAGGGTGATGCATTCACACCAGCACTCCCACATCCTGTCATATGGAATGGTGTGAACAGTCAGTTTTGTCATTAGACGTGGCAGCTATATTCACACATGGTGGGTCCTGCTGCAGTAATACTTGATTTTACTGTGACAACATTATGGTATTTCAAGGCCGGCGCTCGCACTGAAATGAAATTCTCTGTACAGAAGGCTCCACGATAGGCGCCAGCGCAGACAGTGAAGAATGCAAATTCAGTCTTGCCTATCAAGACCATTAAGGTCTATGTGATTGTTTTTTAATGCAGTCACCCGGCCTTTTTTTCTCTCCATTTACAGTATGTGAACAAAGGGACTCCTGGTCTTTATCCGACCCCTGCACCCCCACCCCCCACCCCCCACCCCCCCCCCCCCTCCCCTGTCTGATCACTTCATCCTCCACCCAAACCCATGCTGACTCCTCTGCACTCTTTCCCCCTCCCCGCCTCTCGCTTATGTTCTTCCCTCCCCCTCTCCAGCGTGTCCCCTAGTTTTCTGGTAGCTGTGTCTCTTTGATAATCCAAGACTCTTTGAAGACTCCAATTCCACGCTGCTTGCCTTGGAGCTATTGCACCTACAAAAACAACTGTGTGTGTGGGTGTGTGTGTGTGTGTGCGTGTGTGTGGAGACAGAGCAAGAGAGAGTGGAAGGAGAGCAGTGGATGGGATGAGAATGGAGGACATAATGGTGGAGTGGAAAATAAAAAATAGTTCCATATGCATTTCCTTTGCAACTGCTTTAGTCTTTATGGTTTTATGCTTGCTGCATACACTGAGAGGTGCACTTCTTCATTGTCATATTTGTTGGTGCAGCTCATTTTTTCTGTGCCTTCAGAGGCAGCAGTTCATTGATTTCTGCATACACGCCCAAAACGCCAGAGCCAGGATGTGCTCGCAGATGCTGTAACTAAATGGAAATTCTCGGTCCCACACTCGGGGAACTCTCACAGGCTGTCAGAGATGCAGATTTTGTAACTAAAGCTACACTTTGAATAGCGGGAGATGTATATACTATGGATTTACCTCACCAAGTCAGACAAAGCTTCACTAAAATTAACAGTTTGTCCTGTTCGATTAAAAAAAAAAAAAAAAAGATTTTCTCTGCTTCTGTCAAATGCTGCAACGAGGTCATTAGAGGAAATTAGCTGGCTGTACTTAAAATGCCACAGTGATCAAAATTAATCGTTGGTAAAATATTGTTCTTCTATCCACTTCCCCTTCACTTTGTATCGCTGTTTCCTGCTTTTACCTTTCAGTTAGTCTGCCTTCTCTGTGTGACTGTCTGGTATTTCTCCTTTGTTTCAGTCTCACTCTTTAGTCGCTCTTCTTCCATCTTAGTCTCCAGCCCTCCCTTTTTTGTCTCTGTCGTTCTGCCGCTCTTTGGCAGAGGAGCTTGCCATTGGGATTTAGAAGAAATTGAATTGAATTATGAAGGAATTTCTCTGCAGTACGATTGGCATCATTTCCTCCACACAATAGAACATCATTCTCATATCTCTCAGTGTGGGGGAATGAAAATAGGCCGTGCACCATTCTTTCTCTCATCCTTTTAAATTGAATTTTTCATATCACGGGGGCACTGAGACATCAGCCGTTTCCTTTAACATGGGCAGGAAACCCATTTCATAATATCTGAGAGACACATAACTGTGATTCAATAGGAAAAGTCTGGCTTCCAGCTCCAGTACACATACGATATACCTGAGCTTAGGACTGATAAACAAGGCCACATAGGTTTCATGCTGCTTTAAAAGTTGAGGGTTTTCTAGTTGAGTATACAAAAGCTGTTTGGCCTCCCAACCGCTTAAAAACACTCCATGGTAAACTAAATGAAATGCAGGTTTTGCTCATGTCATTATGGATTCCTTTCTCTCCAGCCATCTGTGTCAGACATATAGAGTACATTCTTTACCTTCTGAGGCTTCCCGTTTTACTTTTATCAGTGGAAAAGTGCACCATAGCTGCACCCTTATTTTCCACCTGCAGATTGCACCCAGGTTGCTCCACAGCACAGCAATGATTGTGTTTAACTGGTTATTATCCGCGTTCATGTGTCTTCTTCGGCGTTATGACAGTCAGGCTCTCGCTGTGCTCTGTTCCTCCAACAGAAATTTTTTCAATATTCAGCATGTTTCGCTGGCCACAGTGACTCAGCTTGAACAATACCTCTGTGTAATAAAAAATGTAAGGAAGAACATTTGGCTACAAAGTAACTGTGACAAATTGCTTGTTAGCCACTGAGCATGGGGGAAAAAAAACAAGACATTCTACTTAGATACAGTGTTATTGTGGTGGTTGCTGTATTGTTGATTATTTCGGCGTTTGAAAGCAACGTTGTCACATGACAATGAAATATAGTGTGGCAAAATTAGATTAGTATCACAAGTAGCATATCATCTATTTTTACACCGCTTCTTCAAAGATCTAGCACATGTTGTTATTTGTCATTGGAAGAAAATGGATAGCTGGATTGATTAAAAAGGATTATTTCATGATTAATACATAAAAAAAAGATGCAATTTCACTTTGATCCAGATATATTTTAGCAAGCACTCAGATTACCATAGTAAATGGAGATGCAATCAAAGTGTTCTTTTATTACATACATATCAAACAGTAGTCTCACTTTATGTGGAAGAACCACCAGAGTATTATTTTGGTATAATAATGATAATACTTACCATTATTACACTTAAAACAATTATACTTTTTTTATTGTTGTAATAAAATCCACTTTTATTGTTACTAAATTATTATTAAATATCACTTTATTGTTGTCAAATTGTATCTGTTCCCACCATATGTTAATTTAACCACTGAGCTACAGTACACCAAGAGCTAGCACCAAGCTAGTTATACAGGCAGTGCAGTCACAGGCTTTTTAACCAAATGTTCACACATAGACCAGTCAAAACAAAAATACGAATTTGAAAGTGCGAGGCAGAGATCCAAACACCGAATCTAACTCACCTGCAGCTCTGCAGGAAGTCTGCTCAAAAAGTGGCAGAGAAGATGGAAAAGCTTTCCCATCTGCATAAGTACCAGCAGCTCTGTGCACCGGCAATCAGTGAGCCTTGGCTGGATGACAGGGCACCTGACGGCAGAGTGGTGTCAGGTAGCTGCGGGGCATTCACAATGCGCCGCGAACTCTGTGCTATGGGAGGAGCACGACAGCGGTGGGGTCCGCTGTCCCATCAGGAATCAGTGGTGCAAATCAGCAGTGGCAATAGAGATGCTCCACAGTCACCAAAATGCTATCCGTGTTGCTTAGGCACAGCGATCTGCCCCAGGATTCCCTTTTCATTCCTCCATTCAGGCTGCAGGCAAATGCATTATTTTTTATTTCAAATCCAATCTTAAGGACAGGCTGTCCACACTGTTATTTGGAAGTGATTAGATATAACTGTTAACAATAACCCATCTGTGTCAGTTGCTGTGGAAACGACGCATTCACATTTTTCCAATACAGACACCAAATGGCAAGCCGCAGGCTGGGTGATTAATGGAGATGTATCCTCTTACTCTTCACACCAGAGCAATATCTAGTCTCAGTGCAGAAGTCCTCCATCACACCAGACAACATTAGTGAGAGAGGTGGTTGATGCATTTTTTTGTGGTGGGGTGAGGGGTTGCAGTAGTTGGAGTTGCAAACAGTCAAAATGGCTAGTATAGAACTAACTCTCCAGACATGATGTCACTGTTATATGTCAGATTTCACATGATGTAAAGGACAGTCTGAAAGCCAGTTTCAAAATCAGATATCACGCCACCCGCGGATGTTGTTTAAATCTGATTTGATAAGTGAAATATTCAGTCGGATGTCTCGCTGTGCCAAAAATCTGATACGGGCTGTCAGTCTCTACGTAACCTAACATGCACTCTGCAGTTCAGACCAGCAAAGGTTCTCTTTTCCCTTCAGCCTCAAACCCATCATTTTTTTTCACAAAAATCCTATGTGCTCATCACTTTAACAGCCAGTTGTTGTTTGAAGCTACGTTATTTCATGCTGTGTTTTAATTTCTGGTAGGTCACCTCAGAAGCTATACAATTTAAAATTATGTGCCAATATTTTATGCTGGCTTGTCGAAATCCATTGAATGATGAGACAGAGAGGTGGTATAGCTCTGGAGAAGTCAAATGTCTTTTATTATAGATGTTTGTATATCACATCAATTGTTCTGTTAATTAACCAGGCTAATCTCATTTTACATAACAATTTCAAATCCAAGCACATCAAAGCATTTTAAAGTATCTTTTTTTCCCTGCTGTGCCTAAAAAATTCTGCTTTCTGCGACAAAACTTTTTAACTTCATATTTTGTCACCTAAAATGCAAAAAAGGTGACTGTATTAGTCAGATGACAGTATTTAGACTTTTACAAGTTGCAGCGTATGACATCAAGGAGGAAGCAGCGGCCGTAATCAACACATTGTCGTCTTTTGTGTCAATTTTCCGTAAGTTGTCAAAGCTTTAAACATTTATAGAAAGATTCAGGGGCGGTGAATGCGAAGACAATTATCTCCTGTCTTTCTATTGCAAATGAAACAAATGTGGGAAATGAGCTGAACTCGTGTCTGTCTGCGGTTGTGTGCAGACCACTCATGTACAGTAATTGTAATTCATAACAAGTGGCTGATTTGTTCGGTCAGAGTTGACGAGATCAGATACTGATCCAGGTTTTTCGGGTTTTTTTTTTTTTTCAAGTATCACTGTTATGTACTGTGAGTCTGCAGACAGGGAATAAAGGCACAGGTTGACATTCAGCGTAGGTGCACAGTGTGCTATTTTTTCAAGTGCATTATAGATCAAGGTGGCAAAGCAGTGCAATCTCAGCTCCAAGGGGATGGGGGTAGTTGGTAGGTGCAGTAGACATTCCCATTTTTCCCCCATTTTTTTCTTAACTTGCAGTGGAGGACAGATGGTTTGCCATTGTACAATGGGAGCCCAGTTGACCCAATTTATATAATAGTGTACTTTTCATTTTACACTTGAGATACAGTACCTCGTCACACCGCACATACAGCAATGGAGCGAAGAGCTAATGACATTATTATCTAACTGGTAGCTTCTCTTTCTGCCTTGTTGGCACAATCGATGGAAGTGTTCCGCTCTCTCCACGCGGGGCTTGAAATTATTCTGAAGCAATAGGTTGGATGTAATTTTTCTGGGAGTCCGACAGAAAAACGGAGCTCCGAAGGCCTGCGGGAGTGCCAGGTAGGCAGTGGATGATTGCTGTTTATTACTACATTAAAATGTGTCCTGGTCCCCCTGTAAAGACAGACTCCTGCTGTATCTTTCCATCTGCTTTGGGATTGTAATGTTAGGCGCATAAACGAGGCCATTTTTGCTCAGTCTAAATGGGGTTATGAATTCAGATGTCATCATAATTGTCCCCTCTTTCGTTCGCAGCCCCATGGCTTCTTACTGCCCAAACAATCCCCGCTCTCCCGCCTCCGGTATCCCAGAATCTAATCCTTCTGCTTGTCCCCTCCAGCCAAAGCGTTGGCCGTGTCTGCCTGACCAACTCCCCACCCCTGCTCAGCCTCCCCTTCCATCCTTCCGTCTTGCCGCATCCCCGCTGCCCCCAAGGCCTGGCAAAGGATTTGTGCTCCGACTAAAAGGAGAATCTATTTCCCATCTCTGCAGCCCCAGCTAGTTATCATACCCAGGAAACATGCTGACTCTCTGGAGTGATGCCTTGAGGAGAAGTTTAAGCAAGATCCATATTTAAACAACTAAATGCCCCCTCACATTTAGATAGTCGCGGAGCCTCCAATCATATTTAAGAATGCGCCATTGAAACATCCAGCTGCATGAGTCAACAGCAACTTTGCTGAAATAACACAGAATATCTATCAGAATAACACATTATTGTCTGGTGTGATGGAGGAGGTTTGTATTGATCCTTCCTGTTGCGTATGGTCTATTAGATCAGTCAGTGTTATTTAAATTCTTCGTGCATGAATGATATATGACAAGTTCTTACTTTGTATTTCTGGCTCAACAGAGAGCTGATCAGCACATTTCCACAGTTACATTTTTTTTACTGAGTGTAGATGCACCAATCAAAGAGCATATTAATGGGGGGAAAAACAACAAATGTCATATTTTTATCCCCCAAAACCTCCCACTGCCCTTGTTTTCTCATTTTAGCGGCAAGCATACAAATCACCATCACAAACACAAGGCGTAAAAAGCCATTGCTTTGATATTTTTCAAGACTCTTGAGAGCATTTTGTGAAAATTTAGCTTAACTTCCATGAAATGGTACAGGTATCTGAGGCAGTTTTCTGACTGTGTATGATTTATGGAGGAGGTGATGTAAAAGCGCTGCTGGGAGGAAAAAAAAAAAAAAAAAAACACATGTGATGCACCCCAGAACTCAAGTAATCATTATTTAGATGAAAGAGCGGGAAACGCGGAAAAATGAGCGAGATGGTGGGGAGACGGAACGGGTTTCTGGAAACATTTCGAAGCCCACTAATGGTGTTAAGAACACAGTGTTGATAGCTCTTACCTAAGCTCTAAAAGCATGTCTGAGTATCTGGTGTGTATGTACTAAAAGGCCGATGGTTCGAATGACTTCTACCATGGATTTGTTTGCCAGAAAAGTGGTTGAATGGTGGAAAGCACAGACCCGTGGTATTGATCCGGGCTGGCTCGTGCAGCAGAGGCAGGCCTGTTCTGCTGTATCAGTGCTTTCCTGACTTTTACAAGGGGTGCTCATGCGGTGTTGGTGATGGTGGGGGGTGGGGGTACAGTTGCATGTGCACTGCAAGGAGTCATCTTTCTGTTGTGGATGGGTGGTAAGTAGCCATTAGTAAACTGATCCTTGGAAGAGGAAATTTAATGGTCTCCTAACTGTATTTACAAGCCATTCAATTTGATAAAGGGTGTGATGTTGAATGATTTATTATAATGCCACGCTGCTGCCCTTCAAGCTAGCAGATTCCGGATTTCATCTGAATTTTTATTCGTTCATTTACTCTTTTCGTGCTTTCATCAAACCCCATCACTATATAACAGCATAAGCAGATCTAATAATGTATTCTAACACTGGCAAAATAATGACTGTCACAAACTATTTTTTTCCAGTGCTCTGTTTTTTTTTTTGTTTCTTTTGTTAGCCTTATTTAGATCTCCTTGGGATTCGTTTTTAGTTAAATTGCATAAATATTGTCTCGCTCTCTGCTCGGTTAAACATCAAAAGCTGTGGAAAAGGGAAATATTAAAATATGGAGATAGGAAGTAGCTCAGTGGGGCTACTGATTAGTGTACCAATCATTGTCATTAGAATTCATTTGGCAGTGGCAGATTTGGAAAATGAAACTTTTGTCTGAATAATAATGATAATAACTGCAGCACGAGTGCTTTTTCACATTCTCACACTGTGCATCATGTGACACCTACAATTTTTGCATTCACCTCTGCATGAATGTATAGACGTTTTCTGCGTGTATAAGAAGGTCTTAATACATCTATGCAGCATCTGCCTCTATTCAAGTAAATGTTCTGAGTGCAATTGTTGAAATGACTGACTGAATAGTGCACATGGCACGCGCGCACTGTTATTTTTCAGTACGCACTGTATGTCACTTCCATCTGGAGCTCGTGATAAGATGGAAAATGAATAACATAAATACATATCTTCTCATTGTGTGCACATTCTGATAATGAAAACCCGGTTTTATACAGAATCAACATGCCAAAATATACATTGTCTTTCTGGGGACACACGCTAATCGAAACACAAGTTTGCGAACATACAGTACACCCTCTTATTAATTATACACTGCATACAGATAGACTGGACTCATTCTCCACATATACAGGTCAGTATCATACAGAATATTAAACCCGTGCCCCATATTGAGATATTTAAATTTTGTGGCAGAGAAAAGAGGTATTTTTAACAGTGTATGTATTTTCGTCTCAATTTATTCATTTTCTGCTGCTGCTAATTTGCACACTCTTATTTTTGGAGTCCATAACCTCACTCTGTTCATATATTTCTACCTTATATAATCTTCCAAATAATAATAGTGCAAAAGGCTATTTAATATTTAACAGTGTTTAATATTTCATACTGTTTTCTTACTTTTGAAGAGCGAACTTTAAGAAGGCCAGGGAAATTCAGACCGTAGTCTTAAATTGTGGAACTGTTGAACTGTAACTGTTGTTGTCCAACTATAGTGGAAAACCAAAACATAAAGGAGGGAAGAGGTGAAACAATGCTCTCCATGTTTTGATGGAATTCAATTGTTGTCTCTGTCTTTTAGCATCCCCATCGGCGAGTGACCTTCTCCACCACCAACCCGGTGCAGGACCTGCAGGATGCCTCCCAGCACAGCTACTATGACAGCGGCTTGGAAGAATCAGAGACTCCCAGCAGCAAGTCGTCGTCTGGTCCTCGCATCGGACCCCTGACCCTGCCCGAGGACCATTATGAGAGAACCACTCCAGATGGCAGCATTGGAGAGACCGAACACCCGGAAAACGGTATGATGACTGTCCCCTCCTCTCTCTTGCGTTCTCCATGAATATGTATTTAAATGTAAATGGGTTTAATAGGCTGTCGCCATGCGCGCGGTGCTGTTGGGCGATGGAGATGCTTCTGGCAGATTCGCCTGTGCTCCGTGGCCGTTTCAGAGTGGAAAATGTTGTGGCAGCCGTGACGTTGACTTGCTGTGTCTGTCGATGGCTGTGTGAAATGTTATTGGTTTTTAAGCAGATCCGCGCTCGTGTAGGTGCTTGTGCGGGCGTGTGTGTATGTGTGAGTGTGTGTGTGTGGTATCGGGGCCCGGCGTTAGCGGTGTCTCCATCCTCCTCATCAGCAGGTCCTCTGTCAGACATCCTTAATGACCCTCTCTCACAAGTGTGCTAATTAAAAAACCCAACTAATGGAGCATTTGCCCTCTAAATAAATCTGAACCATGACACCTGTGCAGACAGCACTGTGTTTACTCTCAGCATTTCCTTGCCTGCAGTTGGGCCCACGTTGCTCTGCAGCTTAGGTGTGCAGGAGCCATAATTTCTAGGCAGAGTAATCAATCCACAGGGTGACCACTGATGGTCTTAGCACCGGTCCACGGTAGGAAAAGAAGTCATCGCCAACACTGTAACTGCCAACAATTTTGCTGCCTCAAGCTGCCAAGCATAATTCATTACCTGTGTTGTAACACACTATGACAAGTGATTCGCATGGTGCCTTTCCAGTCCTCATAGTACTCCTGCATTGCACCGCTCTCTGGATTAGACGCTTTAACACGGTGATGTCTCGCTGCTCGCCTCTCTTCTTATATCTACATTACACTACATTAGTTTGTTGTATCAACGTTTCATCTGTACTTTTTGTGCTGGATTTTTTTTTCTTGTTTTTTTTGTTGAGGTGAGTAATAAGGTTTTTACTGCCCTGTACAAAATGGGGCATGTATCAGCAAGGACTTGATGGAGCTGTTGATCAACATTGACAGTTACTTTGTCACAGTCTGAGTGAAAGAAGACACAGATTTATCTTTTGTCAATGGGACTATGCGTTCCAAGTGCCGGAGAGTTTTCTGGATTTTTTTTTTTAAGCAAAGAGAAAAACAAAACAGAACCAAAGGAAAGAGAAAAAAAAACAAAAAAAACAACAAGCTATTTCAGTTTCGAGCACTCCCAGTAGCAAAACCTTGCAGTATCAAAGGCTAAAACGTGTCACCGTCACGCCAAAACAGCAGATGACAAAGTTCTATTATTAGTGTAGAGTCTTGCATTGTGATGCATTGCCTCTTTACTAGACAATGGTGTTGGATCTCATTAGCAAGCTTATTCATCTCTGTTGAAAATGTTTATTGTTTATTTGTTTATGTCAATTAGTGACACCATATTTCAAGAGCATGGAGGAGATGACGGGTGAGTAGGAGAGGATGACTCTTGTGAATTTTGCAGCTCCCTCTGGCCCCGTGGAGGTTAGAGATTGCTTAATATCCCATTTAATGAATAGTTTTTAGTCTCACCATGTACGGGCTCCCTGTTTGTATCCATTCGCTCGCTACACTTTGTGCAAAATATGCATTTTCTTGTCCTATTGTTGTAACTGTTTATTGTGTTTTTCCCATCTGCAGAACACAGGGTTTTTTTGTCAGACAGGGTGCTCTTTGTTGTCAGCAGCAGGAGAGCAAGATTGCGCGTGGAGATGGAGCAGTTAAAGAATGAAAAGATGGCACAAGATGAGGGAGGCGTCAGATTGTGACAGGGAGCGGGGACTAAGAGTCTCTGACGAGGAGGCAAAGCCCACAGGATGAGCATATAGGACGGGGAGACGCGAAGATGAACCGCTAACTGAGGACAGACCTAATTAAAATGTGATTCCCACTTCACCGAGAAGCCCACATGAAATGAAGGATTAGACAGAAAAATCAAACGAGACAGAGGAATTCCTCCCCAGCTCCACCTGAATAGTGACGTGAAGTCTTCTTTTTTAAGTGTTTGAGTGACAGAGTGGCAGGTTGTACTGGTGCGGAGCTTTATTCATTGCAGGAGAGATGAGTGACAGGCAAAAAATGGGGAGGTGAAATGATGTGTCATTCCATTTAAGTTGGATAAAACGCTATATATGAACCCCAGACAGTCAGCCTTTGCATCACTGGGCCCCAGAAATATTGACATGGATGTGTGTTTTGTTATACAAGCCGAACTTTGACAGCGTCAAATCTACATTTTGAGAGAGTGTCAATGGCCTACAGCGGCGAGTGATGGATTGCACATGATCCATTTGAGTCGAGCTGTTTGTTGAAATGACGGTATCAGTCAGATCTTAATTATATTCGACTGGAATTAGGTCGACTGCTGGAGTCTGGGCATGGTGGACCTCACAGTGTGGTTGTGTCCCACTACAAGCAATGCCAGGGAATGTGATTCATATAATATTTACAGTATATGACTATTTTATTATATTAGCTAGTACTTTTTGTAGTTCTATGTCTGCTATCCTACAGACTGAAGTTACATGATGACATTGGTTTATTAGACTGGGTGGCAGAGAGGAAATGGCCTCCCAATGGTCTTTCTGGCTCACTGAAGTAGACATCAACATTATTCCCTTATGGCTCTGGGCTTTCGAATTAAAAAGTAGTTTCAAACTACAGTAATAAAATTTCTGATATAGGACATGTATGCCGCCTGATCTGCAGCAATTAATTTCTGGAGTTCCTTTTTTCGTATGCCTGAGCAGCTGCTCCCTCCTCACACTTTTTTTTTTTTTCTTTTTCTAATTCTTATCTTCAGGCTGTTTTAGCGTGCACTCCATTTCAGTTTTCCCCATGTGTGCTTTCCACTCTTATGTTCACGCGTGTAGCGTGCACATTGCTCAACTGTTGGTTAATCTCATCAGAGATGTTTATCCATTGGGCGCTCGTGGGCGTGTTCGTGTCGGTGGGTGTGCGTGTGTGTATGCACCTGCATGCATGCATGTATTTGTTTGCATTGGTGGGTGTTGCACCACAACCCGAATCTCTAAATCATTTTGATTACAGTGCTATTTTACTTTAATAGACTCTCATCATAATCACCGAGCTCTGTAATTCTCTTAAGATTGATTGCTGCAGACAGCATGAAAACTGCTTATCTTGTATGTCTGCTCGCTGTCAAGATGCATGATTTGTCCTCCACAGTGAAATCAGAAGAAGGCAGGTTTGTCCCATCTGTCCGTCCTCAGCATCTCAGACGCTGCTGATCGGAGTAGTGGTCATACCAATTTACGGTGTTTATTGCTGGCTCACAGGGAGAGTGCATCATTTTAGTGGGTTGCTGTTTACCTTCATGGGTGTAAGTCGCTTGATTGTGCTTCGTGTCGTTTAAAAAATGAATTCCATCAGTTCTATTAGCAAAGACAACTGATGAAAACGGTTTCTGCACACATTGCTTTTTCTTTTTTTATTTGTATACATTACCCCAAGCCAGTGAGCAGATTTTGACCCCCAGCAAACACAAATAGTTTAACTTCCTGCCGCCTCATAGCCCAGGGTATGAGTCATCTGGGACCCAGGATGGACCTCTTCTCACTTCCTGGGACACAAGTTTGACCGGCAATCCCCTCGTGTCCAGTCCAACCCAGACAATAATCACTCTTCTGGGGATCAGTGGTCAGGCATCTTGGCTGTGATATGAGGGCGAGCAACGCGAGGACGCAGGTGGATTGAAGACAGATACCAGCGTGCACGCTCACAAACACACACAGAAACTCAACTGACCGCAGATGGAGGAATTTTCATGTGGCCGGTTGCCCAGCACGAGGTCTCCCTGTGTCTCCCTCTGTACAGAGTCGCTGCCATATGGGCCATCGAGAAGGGTGAGATAAAATGGAATAAATGGCGTTTGCATCATAATGAAGTTCTTTAGCCATGCTCTCTGATTTCTCTGCCTTAGATCTCTCAGATGATGCGTGTATTTGTTCTTTTTGAACTTCTGTCAGGAATTTGCCTCTGCTCTCAGTGCCTGCCACATCAGTATCAAACAGGGTGCCACCATTTTAGCCAGCGCTGCTTCAACATTATGAGTTCCCTGTGAATATGCAGTTTGTGCATGAGAAAACATTTTAAGCAAAGAAAGATGTAGGGAAAGCCGTTGTGCAGACGGAGAGTCAGCCCTAATGGGACTTGTTTGTCCCGCAACTGCCAGCTTGGGGCGCCAATGTAGTTTGCTGATGCAGGGGTGTGGGTTTCCTCAAGCAGATGTCAATACGCCTTGTCAGAGCCCCTGCCTGTTCATACTTCTGAAGTGAAGTGGACCACGCCAGGCCGTACCAGCACCATGGCCTCTGCCAGCCGCTGCACGAACTGCCACCACGCGAGAAGGGACAGGTCACAGGGCTGGCAGTTTTGCAAATGCTTCTGTGGAAAAAAAATCCTTATAAGTGGTCCCCTGAGGCCAGTTGTCATGAGTAATATGCCTATAGTCCCGAGCTCGTTCTAGCACAAGCATTATGCTCTGCTCACATCGGCTGCTGCTGTTTGTTTAAACACTGCCCCCCCACCCCTGATTGTTGGTAATTTTATTTTGGAGCAAATAGGTCATTGGAAGAGCCTAACTGGAGCAGAATTAAACTCTCTAACCTGGATTAGGATGGACAATGGTTTACTATAGTGATGACTTTATGGGATAATGCAGCTGTGTCCAAAATGGGACTGATGATGTGTCAACTCTTTGCAGTTTCAAATGTGTCTGGATTTCCCCTCGCCCAATTTGAATCTGAAAATGTGCTTTCGCTTGCGTGATCACCGACAATACGACGCACGCGCTCATCCCAAACTTCGGCCGTACACATTACAGTGTTTGTCAAACGACGGCACACAGGGCCAGACCTTTGAACAGGGCTGTGTGAGAAAAAATACATGGTATCACAGCTCAGACCATTAACTGCGGCAAAGTATGGACTTGGGCTTATTGTCTGTTAGGGTGAACTCCTTATTGTGTGGCAGAGATTGCAGCTACATGTGAAATCTCGATGGAACCAGAATAGAAGTCCCATTATCTCAATAAATCTACCCCTTGCATTCAATTTCATACTACCTTCTCTTCCACATAAAAGTGATTTCTCTTTAGTTTCATCATTATGTCCAGCTGACTGGAAGACTACGCTGATAATAGCGTGTGGTTTTTTTTCAGAACCTGAAATTGATCTGGGCCTGGTTACTTGCTGTTTTTCGTGTTACTGCATTATACAGTGTATCAAAAATATATCATATGCTGTGAATGTTGGAGGAAAAATACACAAAAAAAAAACTTTAAATAAAAACCATCATCATTTCTGGAACATTTTCTCAGGGCAGATTCCCAGACCTCTTCATTATAATTGAGACAAGCTGCTCAGCTCTATCTGCATGTATGTAACACGGATGAAAACCCAGATGGGTGTTCATAATTATGCGCAGAAAGAACAGTACACATAAGCGCACATTAGGTGACATCATTGCCGCCACAGTGTCCGGTTTTAGCACTAAGCTTGTGAAATGAATGAGTGAGGCAGTGTGCCTGAGCCAGTATCCCTAAGCTTTAGATGTGTCCGTGTATTACTCTGTGCTTAGGCAAAAAAAGGGATACAGTACACTGCATACTCTTGCCACACCAGTGAGTCTGGGTAACAGCATGCTGAAGCAGCAGGTTTGGAGGTGGTAATGTGTGAAACGCAGGCTTGGAAGTACAAGTGCATAAAGACACATGGAGAAAAATTTCTTAATTAGCCTGGTGTCACCCACAGCTATAAAAGATGCTCCTTTTAGCAGAGTGTCCACTGGCAGGTCCATGGGATCCTGAGTTGAAACTTAAAGGATAATTATGGAGGCAAAAATAGAAAGTGGCGGCAGAGCCCTGGTGCTCTCAGTGGGTCTTACCCGGTCTCACCCCAGATGTGATTCGTAGAGCAGGTAGAGCCATGTGCATCGCGGAAGGGGGGGGGCTGGCGCTGGCTGGGGGCCAGATCCACTTCAACCTCAGTTGGTCGGGCAGCTCAAGCCGGCGTCAGAGAAAGGCCCCGGGGGTCATCCCTCCATCATAGTGTGATGGGGACCGAGAGCCGCTGAACCTCCCTCTAACTAGTGTTCTGCCCTTCAATGATGGATGGCACTTGAGGGACTCGAATTGTACTGTATGGGTCTGACATGCATTTCCTTATTTCCAGTGAGTCACAGAGGAACGGAGCTGCTCTATCGCTGTAAGGCTTTCCCGCAGTCAGTTGAGGATATCTTAGAATTCACTGCAGTTAAAGGACCTCACAAACTCAGTGAGCAGTACATCTTGTGAAGTCGAAAATGCCCCCGTGCTAAATACGGAACCCCCTTTTTTGTCGTTGTTTGTGTGTTTACAAATGGAAATATCCTCCTGGTGAAAGGATCAATTCTTAATTTGCAGTTTTTAGTTAGCATGGTGTATCATGCAGTCAATATCTTACATGCCTTTAGCTAAGTCCAAATGACTTGAATTTGACTTGCTCAACCTCACTGCAAAGCATGTTACTGTGTTATTCATTAAAGGTGACACAACTAGCATTTTATTTCCCTTTTTCTCAAGCTCATCTCCATATTTTTACAGGGGGTTGACAGGGGTTTTGATCAGTACCACATCTAAGAGATGACTTCGCCAGTTCTGGAAATTTCTGGCTTTCAAAACTCACATTAAAACGTACTTTGTGGTGCGAGCCATCCCCTAAGAGCTCTTGTTTTCAAGTAATTTTGACAGAATATTGCACGGTGATGTACAGCTTGTTTTGATCACGCATCTCCTCTGTAATTAGACAGCGTGCTTGACTTCATTGTGAAATTGCGTCCAATAGACGTAAACATCGTGCAGTTCCTTGGTCACCACTAGAGGTCCATTTTACTTAAAGCAATTATATGGATTTTTTTTTTCTATTTACCTTGTGGTAACTATGTCTCAGATGGTCATATTGCAAGGCCCCACTGCTTGTCACTCATCTTGACGAAGTGTCTACTCTGAAACAGTATCTAGCCCGGAGATGAGGTACCCATCAAACATGCAGCCACCACAGGCACTGAAAAAACAGATGGCGAGAGCAGCCACTTTCATAAAAAAAAAAAAAAAAGTGACAGCGATGTTTACTCTCGTTGTGCATTTGCTGTATTTTTCCCCACATCTCTTACTGCTCTCTGGCTTTGTTGATGTTACTGCTATGGCTCCCTTGCACTTGATTGCCCCAATGTAGCTCATCACTAGACACATTTACGCCGCACAAAAGCGCAGCGAATGTGTCCAATTTGTTAAAAAATTTTTCACTGAAAAGTCTCGACATGTCTGCCAAACAGTGAGACTGAACCGCTGCACACCCAGGGTCACAGCCAGACCCAGACTAATACACTGTGTACATGACCCAATTTATCCATCATCGTTCATGAAATTTTCATGTTATTATCTCATAATGCAGAGTATGTCATGTCCACTGATGTTATTTTGAAGCGATAAAACATTTATATTGCTATTTAATGCTCTTTTAATACACAAGGCATTGCTTAAGTGCAGGTGTGGTCTTCATTCAGCAAACCGAAACATGCCCATCCCCCTGTGGTTCCTGTGCCCCCGCCTCTCACACACACACACACACACATTTACTCCCACATCTTAGAAAATATTAGGTCAAAGGTGTTATAATGCGAGATGATTATTTCTTTTGGAAGGTTTCGACAACTTGAAGAAGCTGATTGTTGACCCTTCTTCACCACGCCAAAGCTCATAAAAGTCAATGAAACACAAGCCACTGCAATCAATAAATCAGTGAGGAACAACAGGGGATGGTGGAATCCTGCTGGCCTCAGAAGCCGACATGATGACCCCCTGCTTCCCTGTGTATTTTGCATTTCTCTTTAAGTTTGTATTTAAGGAGGGAAATTCTCAGTTTCCCTTCATAATTATACGTTCAATCATGTCCTTGATTCCATGTGATATTTCCTCCCCTTCCCTTAATCAAAGCCTTGTCAGAAAAGCTATCGTCTGGCAGAGGGTACAGACGAGTCGAGCCGCGCTGGGAGATTGCTGCAGTTCTTTGCCTCTCTGCTACACAAAAGGCAATTTTCATAATTCATCATGTTGTATATTTGAATTGTCCTGCTCCAAACGCATAGCTGCATTGTTCACAGCACTATGGGAAGAGAGCTTTCCATCTGACTGCATTAGTATGCTGACTTTCGCTGTGAATTGTCAGTCATGCAGCAACTCCCTATCTACAGACTATGGTCAAATAAAGCTTTGCCTCTCCAGGGTCATTATTTAGCCGCTGCATGGACTGCTTATATGATTCTAAAGATGGGATTTTGTGAGATTATGTTGATGTTTGTCCATACTTGGCATGAAAATTATGCACCTCCTGTGACTGTATTATTTAAATCTCTGTGTATTAACTTTTACCACGGTTATCTCTTTATATCGCTTGCACTGATGTGTGCATTTTGCCTGGAATGCATCCAGACTACACGGTACTCCGATAGAAATCAGAGCCTGACCAAGTAGTTTTTGGTTTGAGGATATGATGTATGATCAAATGATAAAAGTTGTCCGGGAACAACCATGGCCATTGGCAAGGCTGTGCTGCCTACAAGACATGGGGAAATATGGAGGATATGTCACTACAGAGGAGAGCAAGTCTCTGAAGCTGTGATCATCATTCCTTTTTTTTCCCGTTCAGACATCTGTGCAGGTATAGGATAATTAGTGGCTAATGTTAACTCTCACAAGTTAACCATGTCTCACACTGCAGATCAAAGGAAGAATTAGTGAAGAGATAACATCTTGATCGAAAGGGGAGGAAGAACAACAAACGGATCATGGAACACATCCCTTCTTTGTGTCAATAAGATCAATGAGTGAATGATAGAAAGCATGAAAGTGGCGCACTGGAATTAACTCCACAGAGAAAATCCTGAGAGGAAAATAATTCCTTCTGTAGATCCAATACATCATAAACAAGACCATCACTTTGTTGTTAATGAAAATATATATAATATATAATATGTATGTGTAATTTGAACATAGAACCAGCGGTGTCCATTGCATATATTGGACAGACTTGACTGCATTCAGCCCTCCGCTGGAGTGAAAACAAAAGAAAAAAGCATTTTATACTTGAATCAAGAAAGGTAATTCTGTAATGGGCTGCATGGAGGCAGGTTAGTATGTGGCCAGCAGACAAAAGCCGTTAACATACTGCAGGTAGAAAAGCCCATTACTGTAAGTGTTCCTCGGAAAATTCGGTGTGGGGAAATAAATAGCTTAAGTACAATGAACGTTAACAGCAGGACCGACTGTTTCCTCCACTGCTGTTACAAAAAGAAAACATCCTGTACCTGCTCGTATGAGGCCACGCAGTGCTGCCACAGCGGTAGAAAAGGCCACAGAGTGCAAATGTGAAAGCATAACGCAGGGAGAGAGCTTCAAAGGCAGGGACCAAAAAAGAGACATTCAGACAAGAAGAAGAAAGAAGGTTTGGGCATGAGACAAGAATAGACAAGTGACTCTTCAAGTGAATGTCATGCAGTAATCAGAGAAGGGTTCGGTGATAAAACGGGCTGTTTAATTATTGTGACAATATTTCCCATGAAATATTGTCATAATAATTCATGAAGTTGACAAAAAAATGTTGTGGTGCTCATTTTTCTCAGCTCCATCTTCACTCCTGACCTCAGAGCTGTCACTAGTTTTTGAAGCAAAGAGAAAAATGTGTCTTTTTCATTAGCTAATCAGCATCTGCTGCATGTTGACATACGCGTCCACTCATAGCAGAACAAACCGCAGAATAGTCTGTCAAGCTCAATATGTATTGTTAAAAGTTTCTCACTATGTTTGCTGAAAACTGACGAATAATCTATTGTCTTCTTCCTTTCCCTGTGCGGAGTTTTTAATTGAGTTACAGTCTGTGGCCAAAAGAGCTACTGAGGGTCCAGTCACAACCCCACACTGCAGCATGTTAGTCTTCATTTCTTTTTGCTTTTCTAATTAAATTACACACAGGACTGAATGGAAAATAAGAATCAGCTTTATTGGCCAAGTATGTTTGTGCATAAAGTAATTTGACTCCAGTTTCTAGTGGCTCTCCATGTACTTGCACAATGTCCAGGGAGATGCGACAAGCGCAAGGACAACAAAGCTGAGCAAAGGTAAATTAATGATCCAGCTGGGAAAAAGGCAACAACAATAGACCAAACATAAATGTCTATATTCAAGTCAACCAGAGCAAAACAATATTGCAAAGAGTGGAAGAGGGCTCAGGAGTGCTCAAATAAATATTAAGTGGGTAGTGTAGTTACTCTATGTATCACACAGTAGGTGGTTATGTACAGTAGTGTATATGCATTGAATTAACAGAATGGTTGTATATTTAATAAGTAATGTGTGGTATATACATCTGAGTTTAAAATTAATATGAATTTAATTTGTAGGCAGAATGGAGTGGTATATTTAGTGGCATGTGGGAAGAAGCGGTTCCTGTTCTTGTTTTGGCATGCAGTGTTCTGTAGCGCCTACCTGAGGGCAGTAACAAGAACATCCAGCGTGTGAGGGGTCTGCAGTGATGTTCCCTGCCCGCTCCTTGACTCTGGAGGTCCCTTTCTGCAGTCCTAATTGCCTGTTGTTGCCCTTCCTTGTCTTGTTTAGTAACAGAATGAAACCAGACTGTAATGGATGTGCAGAGAACCAACTCCATTATTGCGGTGTAGAAATGGACCGGCTGCTCCTGAGGCGAGTTGAACTGGTGCAGGAGGTACATCTTCGGCTGAGCCTTTTTACTGATTTGAGACAATGTTCATTTCAAGTCTTGGGAGGTTGTGAATACCAGACACCCACTGTCAAGTATGGTGGGTGGGGGTGAAGACCACAATCATCTCCGGAGGGCAGCTGTTCCACCTCCCGTCTGGTTTGAATGCAGACTCATCACTATCCCAGACAGGGCTGATGACCACTGTGTCGTCTGCAGTTTTCAGGAGCTTAACAGACGGTCTCCTGGCGTGCAGTCATTAGTGTAGAGTGAGAAGAGCAGTGGGGAGAGTACACACCCCTGGGGAGTGCCGGTGCTGACTGTCCGGTTGTTGGATATGATCCACTGACAGGTGGGGGTTGGCACAGTGACCAGGATTTCTGGCATGATGGTGTTGAACGCCGAGCTGAGGCGCACAAACAGGATCCTTGCATATGTCCTCGGGGAGTTGAGGTGTTGCAGGATGTAGTGCAGTCCCTTGCTGACTGCATCATCCACTGACCTGTTTTGGTGGGTCAGCACTTGTGTTTCAAAGGACTTTGTGACCACAAATGTCAGTCCTGTGAGGGAGAGTTTCTTAAGGAGCATTTGAAACAAGAGGGGGCTTCCCAAAGGTCCAGAGATCTGTTGTTGATCTGAATGAAGATACAGGCCAGCTGGTCAGTGCAGAATTTCAGACAGGAGGGTTACACATCATCCTGTTCTCAGATCCTGGGGGGGGTGAGATGATTGCAGGAAATGAAAATGGTTGTGAGACATTTGAGATGGAGTCGGGGAGGGGTTTGAATGTTGGTTTATCCAGCCTCCAGAAAAGACATTCATTGCATGCTCAGAAACATCCCAGTCAGTGCAGTCAAAGCAGGCCTGTAATACCGGCTTTACCTCATTGGTCCACCTCCTCACAGTCTTGACCGCAGGCCTTTGCAGATGTTAGTTTCTGCTTGTAAGTCAGGGGAAGAAGAACCAGATAGTGATCAGAGAATCCCAAAGCTGCACGAGAGGCAGAGCAGAACAGAGACTTTAATATGGTGTAGAGGGGACGCAGTGTGTTTTCTGTACTTTGGCAGTTCATGGCTGAGCTTTGCTCTGTTAAAGCCACCTAAAATAATCAGGAGGGAGTCTGGATGTTTATGTTCCATGCTGTTTGTCTGGTCAGCTAGGTGGAGTAACGCCTCACTAACACAGGCCTGAGGCGGTATGTAATCTCTGACCAGAACAAAAGAGGAAAACTCCTGCGGAGAATAAAAATGTTTTCTTTTAATGATGAGAGTTTCTAAGTCCATACTGCATGCTTAGTCCTTAACATTATGGCATCTGTAACCCACCCTTCACTAATGCAAAGGCAGGTTCTACCCTGTTTTTCCCTGATTGCTCCGTTGCACGGTCCGCTCGGTGGGGAGGAAAACCAGGCAGCTATAATGAGCTGTCCGGCATGGACTCACCGAGCCCGGTGTCGGTGCAGCACAGGGCAGCCGAGCGTGAAAAGTCCAAGTTTGTCCTGTTGACGAGCAGCAGTTCATCCATTTTGTAGGCCAGAGGACAGAGATTCGTGAGGTGAATGGACGGAAGAGGTGTTCGCAGTCCCCGCCGCCTCAACTTCACCGCCGCACTTTCCCAGCCCCGTGCAGAGCTGATGCTGATGATAAACCTGGTGCATTTGTGAAGATGGGGGCGAAATGGTGCAGAGCAGAGAGCCGGATGTTCAGTGCTCGAGACGCAGGAAATGCAAGGTCTCCTATTTCAGGAGTGAGAGAAAGGGAGGGGAAAAAAAAAGGCGAGGTGGGCAGAGCGGGCCTAAATGTAATTAGTGAGGTTATCACATGGGTGCCATAAATATGAGATTACAAATACAGTTTCTCAATAACCCTATGAACCTAAAATGTTTATGTGGTAATTTTCCTCATTATTCAATTCATTATATAAATTACATGTCATTATAGCACAAATTATGATTAGATTTTCACAGCCTTTGACAAATGATTATTATTGTACTGCATACTGCCATATGTTCATATGTATTTCCAAACATATGTGTATATACTAATAACTGTATGCAGTTTCTGTATGTATTACATTTTACATCAACTGTGGCATGGCCCACAATAAAGATTGAAATGAACAGCATCAGTAAAACACTTACACTGGCCCAAGGAAAAAATGCAAATGGCTAAATTTAGGCACTGATGTCTAACTGAGGCGTTTCACACTCAGCATACACATTCTACCCCGAGTCCCTGAAGCCCTCTCTACATGAATATGAGATTGAACACATCATATAGAGTAATGCTGTTTATTATCCAAGCTGACTGCTGTAATTAAAGATTTAGATCAAACGACGTGGGAGTCTTTTCTTCCCAAGGCAAAGTTCACAACAGTGGTTCTATGGTCAAGACTGTGCCACACTGCAGGCTGAAAGGATAGCAGGGAAATGCATTATTCTTCATAATTTATTATATAATTAGTTATCATTAACATATCTAATGTATGTGTTGTTTCCCTGTAGTCCCATTTAATAAATAAAAATACCCCCTTACATGCAAGATAGTTAATTCCTTCTATTTTTTTTATTCATTATTTTTTTTCTTTATGCATTGGCAGCCGTTGCCGATCAATATTCTGTTGTTAAAGTTCAGAATGCAATTTCCAGTCAGTAATTGGCCAGCAAACCTGACATATTGTTGTGGGCAGAGGTATGAAGCTGTTCTCCACGCAACCGTTTCACAAACTCCTCGGTGCACCGACAGAGAGACGATTATGTTACTTACAAAAAAGCAACTATATTATCATTTAGCCCCGTCTCCCCTCTATTCCTCCACCGACGGCTTGAACCTATTTCATCAAAACGATGCCTTGTGTGCATGTCACAGTTTGACAAAGCCTTAGTATTGGTTGACATATCACACCGCATATCAACTTCTCAATTGGAGGAGCCGGTGCATAGTGCGATCTGTCAGCAGGTGCTAAGGCTTTGTCAAATGCAGTGATACAAAAGGCGGTCTTCAAATAAAGGAACTCCGAGACAAAATGGTAGATGGTGAGAGAGCTGACAAGAGGTGTACAATCACCCACTGAACCATCTACAGCGGCTTTTTCCTGACGGGCCTCTGGCCGACATGTCCACTCATCAGCTTTTTGTCAGCAAGAGGTTCCCCTGAATTCAGACCTTACTGAATCTGTGTGGGAGACTTTGACACATGTGCCTTAAACTCTGGCACCAATTTTCTTAGCCTCATCTTCTGCAGACAGTTTGACTATATTTAACCAGTTTCTGCAACAACGCCAACAACATTTACACTTCGGAGATCAAACAATTCAATTATCTCCATGGCAGTTTGAAGTGATGCGTTCACATATTTTCATATTGTCATGAAATGTTGAGAATGCATTAAAATCTGGCTTTAAAAATAAATGCATCCAACAAGGCTGTCTAAGAAGACAGGTGATGCTGAGGATGTGAACTGTTGTGCACAAAACGTCCTGTGGGATGAACTCGTACCAATTACCTGCAGAACAACACCATAGTATAGTAACTAAATGGTTAACGGCTGCTTTATCTCACATCTCGATTTTCTGTGAAGGCGAGGTGACGAAGCCGTCAAGCCTACACATTGTAAATTGCTTGTGAGATGTGAAAGTGCACGTCTAAAGTTTATATTCTATTACAATGAGCAAGGAGAACGTGCATGTCAACACTGTGTTTGTGTCCTTGTAGCAAGTTTTCCTCTCTTAAAAATGCACCTCTGGAGGAAAAAAAAAAAAGAGAGATTGTTTTTGGTAGCTTCTGCTTACTGTGAGAAAGTGCTCTGAGCACTTGAATAACAAGACTTGACATGTCATAGCTAAAGAAATAGAAAACTCTGGTTTCTTGTTGTTTTTCTTCACGCAGGACGACACCTGCAGAATGCACTCACACAATTATTGAACTGATGGCCAGCACTAGACACTAATTTCTCGGATGCAGGATGTTTCTCCTTTTCCCATTTTCTTTCCCTGGAACTTTTTAGTCATTTACCACATAAACTGTTTGCAGGGACCACAAATATACCATTAATATCGCTCACCCACCCCCGAACGATAGCGGCTGTTTTCCCCCCCGTTCTCCCTCCGTGAGCTGCGGGTCTCTCATATTTGCTCGCCATCGATCATAGCAGCGTAGCGCACGCACTGGAAAGCAGCTGGTGGGGAGAGGCTGCAATCAAACAGAGAGGAGCAGTGTGAAATCTCAGGAAGAGGCAGCTTCCCCCATGCCCGTGGGCAGGGGATCAGACGATGAGGAAGCCTGCCTCAGACACTCAACACCTTCCACTGGCACCCTGATGCAAGCTGCATGCAAACCCACCCCTCGCATGTATCTGTCAGCCAGGGGGTTAAGCTCTGTGTGCGCCCCTGCTCTGTAACTGCACTGTGGAGTGCATGTTACGCTGCTGCATTGGAGGTGCTTTCAGAAGCTTCGCTAAGCTTCACTGTGAGTCACTGATGTGGCGCTGAAGGTGGTAGAAGGTGGAAATGAATGTTTTGTTTTTTTTGTGTTTTGTTTTGTTTTTTTTCCTTCCACGATATTGCTTTAGGCAAGATGGGACTGACCCAATATGAAAGGAGAAAACTGCAGGTGCAATCTATCCCCACGACTGGAGGAAAAATAATTCTGCTGCGCTCACAGGAAGAAATGTCATTGAGTCATTGCTCTTCAAAACCAAATCACAAGCTCTCTAAATCCAGTCAACCTGTCCCAGCTACTGGCATAATAGTGCTGCGGTTTGCCCATCTGTTCTCCATTGTCCACCTTGGCTCGCCATCAATGACATACAAGACTATAAACTCTAAAGGGTTTGTTCCAGACAGTGAGTAGATTTATTTCAGGTATAGGTACAGCAGAAAACAGCTTTGAGTGGGTGGGGGAAAAAAATACCAATTTTCCCACCGCGCCTTTGGCTGCCCCTTCACCTCATTTTTGACTCATTTGCTTCATCGCGCCGAACTGAATATTCAAACGAATTGGCGCAGCAAAGTGTGGGAGTGCGCTCTGATGTGCAGAGCAGACAGTACAGTATCCTGCCACACTGTAAATGGGTACTACAGCCACAGATGGCTAATGGCCACAGCAAAAAGCAGACACAAAAGTATAATTATCGCTATTGATTTTTTTTTTTTTTTTTGTCGAGATGGATTTGAGTGTGACGGAAAGGTCAGCGCAAGCAAATGCACAAACTCCTGCTCTCGCAAACGATACACCCTATCATAACATGCTGTCCCAACAACAGCAAACGATTTATTATAATCGCATGTTGAAAAACTGTGGAGAGATGACCCGTGTGACTGGAAATCATACGCGCTAAAAAACGCGAATGACAGCTTTTACTAACACTGTCCCGAACATGACAGGTGGCAGGCGAATATAGATTTGTTCAATTTTCTGGTAAGAACAGACAATACCTTCAGAGCTACATTATAAATAAAAGCATATAAAATTTAGATGAAACACTAACAGACAAGGCAATGGCCTACTAAAATAGCTGGCATTGGAGGGTCTATGTTCTCCCTTGATGACGTGCGATATGTGCTTTGGCACCACTGGAGGAAAATGGCAGACTCTGGCAAGCTCGACGGCGCATTTAGCTGTCATAGCTGATTTTCTGGCCCTTGATGACGATGAGCACGGTTCAGGATGTGCTTTAATTCCTGTCGCCAGTGCACGGTATCATTTTGCATTACATGTTTTCTTTTCGCTGGCATCCCATTAAGTAAGCCCAAATTATATTTTCTAAAAACACGACCGACCCCAAAGTGAATTACCGACCTCACTGTCAGCGAAGATGTGGCGGGCGGCAGATTTAACCTTAATGTCTTTTATCTCGTCTTTTGTGCCACTGCATGAGCTAACAAGCAATTTGTTCATTAAACAGGTAAACACTCTATCCATGTGTTCATATCCCACCTTACCATGTGCACACATACAATTGTGATTTCTAATTCATATAGGAAGAAATGGGCCCGATTCTGACATCTGAAGCGTTTTACAAAACCTGTGTAAACGTTACTCCCCCACACCCCCCACACCCCCCACCAAATCGTACGCAAGGCTGCTCGGTGTGGCATAAACCTCCTGGAAGCTGTGGAGAGGTTTTAATCAAGTGTGAAATCCTTTTGGAAGTAGATGCCTCCACCGCTGCGCGTGTGCCTCAGCCCTTTCCCCAACTCTCTTCCCATGAACATCTTTTGCAGCAAGAGTCCGTTTCACTGCAGTGATGCATACAGACAATGCTCTTAACGCAGCTGAGAAAGTGAAACTCCAATCATCATGCATCAGGCAGTGCTCGAACATACACGCACGCACACACACACACACACACACACACACACTTCTCGCCTTGGTCGCCTCCAAATTCAGTTTCTTCTCTCTTAACCAGGCATAAAGATAGAGTTGGTTCACTTGAAAAGAATCTTAGTTCATTGACACCGGCATCGTAAAGAGAGAGGAGAATGTGCCACTTAAGCATAATGATATAATTAAGCATGAATAAGGCAGAACATTGCTGAATTGTGAAGTAAGTGTATTAAATGGCCGAAACATCGAGCTATTTGGGATTACAGGAACAATGAGATTAACCACAACAATAGATCAAGCTATGCATTCTTCTTGTCCAGTTATTACTTTAATAAACAATGGGACAATTGTGTATGGATTATCCATGAGAAATGAATATTTTAGAAGTCAATAAGGAAAATGAAATGGGAACAAATCTTAAGTCCCATCCAGCCAGCACACAAGCTGTCTCACTTTGGCTTTTGATTGATTGAAGCCTTGCGGGTCCAGATGCAGTTTTTTTTTTTTTTTTTTTTTTTTTTTCGAGTCTGTGAGGTCTGACATTTCGTGGGATAATTATCTCGCCAGTGGTCATGAGTGCCATACTGATGGTGCGTCTCTTAGGCCTACAGTCAAGCTGGCATCTTCTCTATTAGCTGTGAACTCTCACCGCCGCCTCTTTAATACGTCATCTCTTGTGGTTGCATCATTCACATGCAGCAGCGGCTTTGTGCTCGCTCTGCGCACTCCGCCGCAGCGCTGAGCCCTCGCGCTGCCCGGCGGCCGCGATGGACATGTTCTTTCACGGTGCGAGCAGCAACGTGACACTACAGTAATGCATTTATCACAGCAATCAGAACTGTGCGCGTGGAAGCGGGGTGGGGTGGGTTGGTGGGGACATCACAGACTCGCGGATCTGAGTTGTCGGTTCCTCTCTTCACAGACATTGATTTGGCTGTCCTAGCCTGAGACTGAAGGGATAACAAAGATAGATTGAGTGGTATTTCCATTTAATCTTGGCTGTATGTTTAGCTTGTCAACAGGTGGGCTGCTTAACAAGCCCATTGTTTGCCAGCTGCTCATTTGTGGCAAACAAATACGCGGCTTCCTCCGGTGCAGTTTTACCTCCAGATACCACGCGGCACTCGAGTGATCGTTGTAGCAAACTTATTTTGGAGCGTTCGCAGACTGTACATTAAAATGAGGTCACTGGGTCATGGACCCACTTATTTAATTAGGAACAGTTGAATAAAAAATGGATGATAATCAAGGGCAGAGAACTCATTTCGGCACTGTCAATCAATAACTCATTCAGCAGCAGTTTTGCCCAAAGGGACCAGTCATTCCTTTTGTACCCAAATTTTGTATGTCTGCAGTATTTTCTTCATTACTGCAGTCATTTTTGTTCATGCCCACACATATCTTGAGCACAATTCACAGCTTACAAATCACATGTAATAGAAATCAATGTGTTGCTGCTGTATGTGTTAACAATACAGTGATATACTGGATTAAGAATATACCAGACAAACTGCGGTTGGATACTTCTAAATGGCATAGACACAGCAGGCTATCTCCTGAATGTATCACATCATCGAGTGGACTACACATGCACACACACACACACACACACACAGTAGCGCTCATTACACAGTGCATAGCAACAGCTACATAGCAACTGCTGCTGACTGCTTAGCAACAGCTGCAAAGACCTCAAGGAGGGGGGTGGGTTTCATGGGGTGTTTCAGATGACACCATTTCTGTTCACAAATGCCTTTTTATGACTTTGTTTTTCTTTTATGAATGTTGCTCCGATGTTTATCACTATGAAGCCGTCTCTGATGGTGCTGTTCTCTCTCTCCCGCCCACAGACATTCGCTCCCTCCCTGATGTGGCAATGACTGGAAACTGTACGACCGAGTGCAGCGAACTGGGCCACTCAGACGCCTGCTGGATGCCCGGGCATCCCTCGCCAGTACGCAAGACCAGGAACCCCCCGAAACTCTCCACCTTCGTGCCTTACCAGGAGAGAGGGAGCCTGGGGCGCCTGGCAAACGGGAGCGCCAGGCTGGGCGGCGAGGAGCACCGGTCGCGCCTTCCGCCCTCCCGCAGTGCCTATTCCAGCAGCGGTCACGACGCCAGTCATGACTGCCCCTTAGAGGAGATGCCCCTGAGCGTCGCCTCTGAGTTCCCGCCCACCTCCCCATCTGCCCACACTCCAAAAAGAGAAATTTACCTGTGAGAATCCTCGTCATCTGATTGGTGCACACGTGAGGAAAGATACACCCACTTTGGAAGGAGAAACAGGCTGACCACACACGAAAGCCAATGCCCGTTTTTCGATCACTGGCATGAACACTTGTTTTTGTCATTTCCTCCTTAAATTATTAATTTATTTGCATATTTATTCAGAATTCCACAAAGTTAATCGAAGCACTCACTCATTTATTTATACAAAATCCTGAAGGATAAGAATTCAAACAGATCAAAAGGAAATGTAGATGGCTACTGCTACTTCAGTAGTAAGTGATTATTGTTATAGTTAGCCAAGTCCCATTCTGTGAAGTGATCTCTTGAATTTAAAAGTCGTGATCAGTGCTCTTGTGCCATTATTAGATCTAATTTAATAGACAGCCAGTCAGGCCCTATCAAGAGGTAAGGCTTCAGACTAACAATCAAACGAAATGGTCTATCTTAATGTACAGTGCTGTAAATACATTTGAATGGTGTGTTCTACATATATTTTTGTCCGGCATAAGCTGAAAAAAAAAACTTTGCCTCAGAATTTTAGCATATTTAAGCTTTTCTTTGCTGCTGCTGTTTCAAACTTGATTGAGACCATCTCCACGAGTGGAGCTCGATATGGTGTGGAAAGCATTTATCCGCTCCGCGTAATCACACACACCTTCAACCCCTAATCATTGTAGAATGGCCTTTACCTCCGCTCCCTGTAGAGCGCTGCCACTGGTGGAGAAAGCTGTGTGGCAACATTTAAACTGACATTATGTTCCACTGACTCGCAGCACTGTGACCTATCGTTCGTCATGAAAACGGTTGACTTGGCCACAGTACCCCGGAGTCACGATGACCAAACACAGAGTGCTCGCTCAACACATTCTGATTGGCGTTTTGTTATAAAAAAAAAAAACCCTGTGACTCACCCTGTTGATGAAAACATAGCAGTGTATCGGCTTAAAACGCTTTGCTCTACTGCGACAATCAGACGGGCTCGACGTGTAACTCACAATCCTTTTCTCGACGGCTCACAGTCCTATCCCCTCGTGATCTATAAGAACCGCAGCCAGATCTGATGAATGCCTGGGTTATTTACATGGAGGGGCGCTCGAGTGTTGAGAGCCACTGGAGAGACGGAGTACTTTTGGAAATTAATATGACGCGGGTGTAAACTCGCCGAGTGCTCTACAATGAGAGTACTTTCTTTGTTTTTGAAAGTATCCCTTCTCACTTGATACTTACTTCTTCAGAGGTGAGGACGACACAGAAGGGAGTTCATGTGGACCTCTTTTCTTACCTCTAATTTATGAGTCACAGTCAGTAACATGAGGGATTTCAAAATAAATGTTTGTTTCATTATCAGTAATTGATATCTGCAAATGCAGAAAAATTGTTGAGTCTAAACATAGGTTTGTATAATCAGAGTCAGGCACGATTTGCTGCAACTCCAGCTAATGATGATTTTCTTCGTATTGAGGACAACACGCTTAATAAGTTATTAGGCATTTTTCCTCCTTGGCTATTGAACAGAGAATAAAAAAAATAGGGCATGCCCGTGGGCTTCCTTTATCTTCACAAAGATTTTCCAAGCGAATCTGAAGGATATGTCTGAAGGACACTATATATTAGTCAGTAATTGGATGTTAATAATGACTATACTAGGTTGCCTTACAACATCGCAGAGCTGCCTGGTGTCTTTGATTTAAACATTGATTTGATTAGACTTGTAGATACCTTTCACCTCTGCAGAGTATTTCCATAGTGAGCCTGTGTCTCTCAGTAAGGGTGGAAGAACCTAAAATGGACATTTCCTAATTAGGGTGAGTAATGAGTCCTGAGCGAGGGCATGTGTGAGCACACCCCCAGGACAAGGCACCCACCAGATAATGCAAATCCACCCGCAGAGCTACAATCAGTTAAAAGGGGTATTTTTATCAGCACTTACCTCATCATGCTGCCATTGAAAACTGCATTTAGAATAATTAAAATGAAAAACATATGGAAATTACTGGACATGGCCATGATTAAATAAGGTGGGCGATTATCCTGCCTTGAGGGGGAGAAAGCACATTATGCCGTTTTCAAAGCCATTTAGCGACTGAAATAAAATTCAAACAACAGCCATGATACACTGTGATTAAACCCCCACGGCTCCCCCGAGCACCCCTCTCAGAGCTATGGATAGTCGCTTCACGAACTGAAAGCAGCGGGTAAGATCACTGACCTGGAATTAATGACAAGTGAGAAAGATAGCACTGAGTGATAAAAACCAATGTCACGTAGCCTCAATCATAACTTTATCTATTTAAACGCTTTGACTCAATTCCAATCCACAACTGCTTTGCATCCAGATTTATCTCTGGGGTTAAATCTCGACCTGATTCCAGCCTGAGTGCTCTTATCGCGTTAGCTAATCTGGAACGTATCTTCAGATTTGTCGCTTTGATCACGAGTACATTAATTAAACGGGGTAACTCTCAGCAGATAAGTCGTAATCGTCGGTTGTTGCACCAAATGGAATGACAGGAGTTTGACGGAGGTCCTCCGCAGAACAAAAAAACAAGCCTGAACCTATCCCCCACTGCCCCACGACCCCCCCTCCTGTGATGAGTCGGACGCTTTCACTCCAGCCGATGGCCTCCTGCTACTCCCCCTTGGAACAATATATCCCCAGGTTTGACCTTTCTTTTGAACTCATGCTGAATGAACTGTGTTTACTTCTCTCTCGAACACAGAACGGTTCTTCTTGATCAAAGTTAGAGGACATCATGAAGTGACTAAATACACTCAAAGGTATGTTGAATAATGTTTAATTTGTACTTAACATTGATTTAATGTTGAATTCACTTGAGTATCTTTTGCCTCTCTGTAGTGTGTATTGTATGGTGATCATTTCTGTGGACAGATGGACAAATTGCTGTACTGAAATTGGCAAGGGATATATAATTTTTTTGTTGTCTTACTGATCAAAGACTCTTCGCAAACTGGTTGTGTGAAAAAATAAAGAAATCTGTTGGTGGTGTAGTGTACATAGATCTCCACAACCGTGCATCTGCTGTCAGGCAGGCTATGATTTTAGCATGAATTCCAAAGATAATTGGTAGAAACTGTTTACTCTTTTTATTTTTTTCCTTTCATTTTACTTTACTGAAATGTCAGTGCTGGTTCATACTCAAAAGGCCCTCTCCCAAAAGGAACTGAAATTAACTGAACGTTTCATCTTTTTATCACAGTTCATCTAGAAACAAAGACAATTGCCTTGAAAATATGTCTTTGCAAGAGAGAATCTAGTTGTTATCCTAATTGTTGGTATATTTATATAGGATAAAATGCTTGTGATGCCATGTTTTTGTACAGTTTTATGTACATACAAGTGAAGCTTTCTAAAAGTTCTGAGAAAAGCCGATGGCATATAAAAATTGTAACATGTTTTCTTGAGATGTGCACATCTTGCCTTGGTTGGATTGACCTTTGCTGAGTCAGTGTGAATGTGGCCGTTCTATGCCTGCACTGTAGTCATTCACCGGCTCCCACCTCCTGAGGACTTAATCAGTTTTTATGTTTATCGTGAACAGTGGATCGTCTTATCTTACCAGTTTGTTAAACTCCTGTGTTCTGCTTTGTTCCGTTTTTCGCATGTTGACAAATTCTCTTGTAATACTGTAAGTCCTCATGAACTTTGTAATAAAATCACTTCAGGGAAAAAAAAACAAAATTTGTCAGTGTTTTCTTTCTTTGCCATTATTATTCATCAGGTTTTAGTGTTAAACAAGGGCTCGGTTGTTACATTTTCATAAGGGGCTTTGCAGCCTTGGAGCTACATTGTGTAAAATGCGTCTCACTCTAGGACCCAGGCTCATTAAAAAGAGCTATTATTCTTGTCATGTTGGGAACTGTGCTTCATTTCTAAGTCAGGAGGCTCCAGCATGTTGAGAGGGATGCATTCCGGGGCCTGAAGTGGGAGAGTCCCAGGACCTGTGTTCACTCCTTCAACTAGAAAAACAATGTGTCACAAGTACACAGTTGCCATCATGCACTTAAGCTTAACACAGAACATTTCTTTAAAGCATTGATGAGCTGCCTGGTGCCACACATTCAGTGCATAGCTTACAAGAAAGCTGCCTTGTGATGTTAATTTTGAGATGTCTGAGTGCTTTCGCTTAAAGTCAGAGAGAGTAGTTTCTTGTTTTTTATAATGGACAATGAGCTATGGTTGAAACCCCTCTGTGAAAGAGGAACTCTTTCTGTGGCTGAATGTTCACAGTCTACTACTGTGTTCGATCATTAGCACATAAGCTTTGAACTTAATTGACTTAATCATTTTTGCCCAGATACCCTATTATTTAATCATCTGTGAACTACAGTTATATAACATGAGTGAATTTTCAGCCTGTTTCACAAACATTATCCGAGAGACTACTTAGTAATGTGGTTCTACTGTATCGTTTCTCTCCCACGATGAGAGAGAATATAATATAGGATATGTGCTCTATAATCATTTTAATGGCAGACTATGCTTTTTTTTTTAAAAAAAAAGGTCACTTTCAAAATCCAGACAGATAATTAAAGAGGCCGTGTTAATTGAGACATCAGCGAGAGTCTCCAGCGATGCTAGCAGCTATGAGGCTGTGCCACTCCTTGTAAAGAAAATTAAACTGTCAGATATAAACACTGAGGAGCAAAATTTGTTTTTAATCCTCAGCAAACGCAGTGAAGTAAAACTCGCAACTGGCCTGAGCTTCCTGAGCGTCAGAATAAAAGCCTTGAGCAACCTACATCGGGAGAGTTTATCATGAGGTGAGCATGCAAGTGTGACTGAAACGTGCGTGACGCCATGAGTTTATTTTTCTGAAGACAGTGTAAGCAGAGAGGTCATGCTCAGGCAGGATTTTATGGTCTCATATTGAAGAGATGCAAAACATCAGCTAGAGAGATGAGATACAATATTTCATTCATTTAGGCAACTCTGTTTTCACTAGTGTTTTACCATTAGTACATTAATATCTGCTAAGTGGCTAACTAGACCTGAGGCTGGTGGGAATGCCATAGATTCTGAAGGTCTTTGGTCATAAAAAAAAGTATTAATAGTGAAAATAGACATTTTAATGTATTGACATTGCTAGATCGAAAGCCAGGGGATCGCCAATGTCCCCACACAGATAACTCAACTGTGTAGTATGGCCAGCACTTTGACTTTTGAAATTGCCTTCCACTCCCCTGTAACAGTGGACTAGAATACTGTACCTTTTTACAGTATATTTGCTTCAAAGATCAAATGAATGTTATGGGCACCCTGAGACTGCTGAGCAGCTGCACAGGCCAACAGAACTGGAGGTATTAAATCTTCTGGAAATAGATAAAGGCTAACAATCTCCCTTGTATAAGCTTGTTAATCTACACTCATTAGGCACATCGTCCTCAGTCACTGCTGGCAATGAGCATTATGGCTTAGACTTCAGTCAATGTGTGACATTTTTATATAAAGATTTCTGTGTAGTCAATAATTGTATGCTTGCTTTTCACACATTATCTCAGCGAACACTGGCAGAAAGTGACTCTGAGCATAAAAATGGTTTCACGAAAATGCCTCATCACATTTAATTGGATCTTGCAGGCGGTTAAGGTTCTCTTATTTTCTTCATAAACCAATATATACCAAATCCAACATCACATTCAGTTGGGCATTAGATTCAGTCACGTATCAGCAGAGGGAGACAGCTGTGCATTACTTGTTTGCAACCATCGCTTCTCACCTTTGTTGTCTTTAAGTGCAATCTTAGCTGCCCTCTGCATTCAGCGCTGGCCTGTCACTGTGCAGTAGCTTGCCATCACCAGACCAATTTGCATCTTGGGAGAATAATTAGACATGAGCTCACTGATTGGCTTGGCTTCCAGGCTAACTGTGCACTGGCAGAATATTTCCTGTCAAGGTATACACACACTTGGCACAATGGCCATCACATGCCCAGGTCTCTTGATAACGCAGTGTATGTTCTTGGATATATCGTGCATGGCCTTGCCCCTTACTAGTGGTTCTTCTCACAGGCCGAGGCAGGGGAAAAGTGCACTGATGAGAACAATGCACACTGAAAAACGGGGGCAATGGACAGACTAATGGAGAACAGTTTGCTACTCATAGGTCGCTTGAACCAGATTTCAAAATAGACCTTGAGAGAGACCCTCACTCGCCCGACATATAAAAGCAGGGAGCCGACCACAATCTCCTCCATACAGGCCTGTGAAGCACTCGGCCCCTTTTCCCGCCCCCTCTGACAGCAGAGCAGACAAAGAGCTGCTGTGCGTCTTAGTGCACCTGTTGCACACAACACGCTGTGGCGAGCGCAGGGTATAACCGCACTGTGTGTTCCTCTCCCTGCGAGACGGAGGATGAAAAGCTTCCAAGTGTAGCGTGCTGGACCTGAGATAACTCGCCATGCTTTTAGGTACGAGGGATAGGTTCTGCCTCAGCTTAGCACAGCTCTGGTCCAGTCTGATGAGTTTTTGACTTGGGTGGACTGAAGAGATCAAAGGTCTCCCCCCGTCTTAACTGACGCTAAGGCAGTAGCCGTGTCTTAATGGATAACAGCTTGAAAGGGATTCAGTTGATGGGTTCTGGAGACTCCCCATTGTGCCGGCCTTGAGGACCTTCGCGCAGAGAGGAAAACAACGATATGTCCTTTTAAGATATTTTCCACCCCACACAGAAAATTTGGACATGTAGGATCTGCAGGGGGATGTCATTACAATTATAGAGTCACTTAACAGCAGTTTGGTGTAATGCAATTAACTACATTGCACAGAATTAAAACAGTACCTGTCTGAGAAAAAAAGTTGCATTAGACCAGTGTACGGGTGTACCGAATAAACTTCTTCGTAAGTCTGTTGCTTTACTCACACGAATGCATTTTTAATTTGAAAAGCCAACAGGGCTACGGCACAACCTCACACCTACAGACACAACCGTCTGCCTGGAGCTTCTCCTCCATCGCTCTCCTTGCAAAGGGAGCTTGCATGAGTAACTTTTCAGACTTTATCAGCTCTGATGCCATGCTTAACTCTGATGCTGCTAATTTTAGCCTTCCCTGCCTCCTAGGGAGCGAGAGGAAGCCGATATTATCAATAACGTGTAACCTTAAAGGTGGACACGGGGCAGATATCTTGCTGTGCACAGGCTCCAGTGACAGAAAGTTTAAAAAAAAAACTATTTAAGCATGCTACAGCACAGACTAGGGATGCTGCTCTTTATCCTCTACCCACCCATTTTAACCAGCATAGAAGTGTCAAGGGTATTGCACCATGCTGGCAAGTATAGAACTACTTGCCCAACTGCTTTTTTTTTTTTTTTTGGAACATTCAAAGACATTTTGTGATCTTAGCAACACTGGTTAAATTGTTACTGAGAGGTATTACAGCATTTCTGGTCTCCTCTGAATTTTAACTCAGGGTAAGGGGCTCCATTTTGTAATTTATTAGTCTATTAGATTTGCTTGGCTTTTCATTTCACTGTTGTAGTGAAAGATGACATAACTGGCACCTTCAAGACCTATTTGCTGCTGGAAATTCCTCCGGTGGCAGGCACTGGCCCTCTCAGAATTGCCGCGCAGTGCTGGCTTTCTATCTATCACTTATTAATGCGTCTATGTTCTGCTGGATACCTCTTACTTGAGGGATGTGCTGTCTCAGTATTATGGTTATTATCTGCTTTTTGACTCATGGAAGTGTTTTGCTATTCAGGGGAGTCACCTAGAATTGGGCGGGAGAGACCCGAGACCATGTGGTAATTGACAACGCAATAAAGATGAGGCCAGGAAGATGATAAAGTGAAGATGTTAAATTGAGTCAATAACTCCATACATATCTCACGAGCCGCTCGACTTATAATTTAGTTTTACAGATCAGATTATTTTTACAGTGGAGCAGGGTTACTGGCGTCACCCGTGGTATCATGCAAGGTTTTAAAGTTTAAAAAGTGTTAATATCACAAAGGAAATCCAGACTGGGGTTTGAACTAAAATAAAACTGAAGCCCAAAACTGGCTTTGTGTGCTGAAGCTCATTCTCAGGCCGAGTTATACTACCAAATTTAAGATCTCATTATAATAAACCATCTGTCTTACTGTAAGCTCCTTTTCCAATGAAGGGAAGCATTTATTGTTTGTTCAAACAGCTTTCAGGAGCCAGTGCTTATGTTCAGTGGCAAAGCAGGAAGCAACGTGACCCACAGTGAAAATTGCAACCCCAGAAATTCGAGTTATACATAACTAAATTGCAATAGCAAATACATTCTGTTGGTGACAGGATTATGGTATGTGGATATGTTGTTCACTTATACATTTAGCAAATGAATGGGGCAGCATGGTGGGGCAGTTGTTAGAGCTGTGACCTTACTGCAAGAAGGTTCTTAGTTGGAAACCCTGTGCGGGTTCTTTCCCTCTCCAAAAACACAAAGGTTTGGTTGGGTGGCGATTCCAGATTGGCTGTGAGTGTGTGTTACCTTCCATTCTGTGTTATTTTCCCACCACTGTGATTGCCGGTCCCGCCCTAATGTGTTCCACCTGTGGCCCGTTATCTTGAGCTCCTTCTTTTGCCTTTTCCCCCCTTTGTTTTTGCCAGATTCTCATTCCTTTCAGCGTGTTCAGCGTGCCAGTACCTCCATAGAGTTTTTTTTCTGTCAACTGTTTGACCAGTTTCTGCTTTTTGACTGCTAGTTTTTGATACTTTTGTTTGGAGGATTGTCTTCCTGTGCATGTCCTGGTGCTCCTGCTGTTCCTGTGCTGCTCCCTGGTGTGTTTTGGGATTTTCTGTGCTCCTGAAGTTTGTCTCTCCACTGCTTCGTGTCTCCTGCTGGCCTACCTGCTGATACCAGTAAGTTTTTTTTTTTTTCCCTTTACCTCTGTTTTGTCTGCACTCGGGTCCTGAACTACACAAACCATGACAAACCAAAGTGCTCCTAAACTTAATCCACCCCATCCCTGCAAAATACCTCCTGTTGACCTTCTGTTGCTAACTTAAACAAATGTAGAGCTCTGTTCAAGTCAAAAAATATCAGTGCCCAATCAGCGATTAAATCTTCTACCGAATGTGTTTCCTGTGGCATATAAACAGAACTTTAAGCAGCAGAACTGAATAGTCAGAGTGTAAATGTCATGGTGGAGTAGTTTCTATATTCATTCACAGAAATAAAATAGTTACAGTTACCAAACCTTAAAAGTCAATTGCCATGAACTTGCTCTTTCCTAATCTTTAGTAGTTTAAGATACCTGTTGATTGTAGCAGTAATTCTGCCTTTGGACACTATGACAAACATTTAGTTCACAACCTATTCTTCATGAAGAAAACCCCCCACTAAAATGAATAATAAGAACCTACTGGAAATGAGAACTGTGAGAACTGAAATATACTGAAATTTCAAAGCAATCAGTCAAAGTTTAACAGAAAAGTGGACAAATAATGTAATTTCTGTTCTATTGTAATGTCTCATTCAATGATCTGCACACATTTCAATTGGAATCTCACACTTTTGCCTGATTAATACAACAGCCTCCTCTGCTACTTAAATATATCTCTTATTCATGAGTTGATAGACACTTGGAGAGGAAGAAATCAATAAAATTGAAACTTAATAAAAATCAGGTGGCGAATTTAATCCCACTTTAAATATACTGTAGCTATGGGGGTGTACCTTTTGAAATGTACTTAGATGCTGCCAGTTATGAGGCAGGTCTGAGAGCCTGTTAGGCCATATCAAGCTCTCGCTTTTGCCTTTACCAATACTCACTAAATCCTTGCTTGTTTAAACTGTGAGCGTCTTTCCCAGTTGAACTTGACAGTTCAATTTACACACATAATCTTGGTTCAGACAAGATCATAATGTTTCTACAGCCTTCCCTGAATCATCGGGGATTTTTAGACACTCCCTTTAGCAATTTATTTTATTTTTTGGGGCTCTATTGCATGCATTACTGAGTGTGAATACAACACATCAGGCTGTGCTCTGCCTGTCTTTCTCTTTTCCTGCTGGGCATAGTGTGTCCTACTTGAAACCCGTGACACACATGGATACAGACCATTGGCAAAAAGTAAAGAGCAATTTCTTCATAGATGATATTTGAAAATAAGCAGCCCTGAACATGACCCAAGGCTGAAAAGCACCGAAAGCCCACAGACCTGACATTGGATACTTTTCTGATTTTTCTGTACTGCAGTGGTAATGATGATCCATTGTGGGCTTTATGAATTCCATAGACTTTGCACTTCTTTGTAAGATAAGCAGAGCAAAAAAAGTGACAAGCTTCTTTCTTGTTCAAACCTGAGGACGGAAAGCTTTCAACGCTCTCTCTCGGGTGGACTGATGCACTATTGTACTTCAGAAGTGGCCCATACCATTCTAACCCTGATGTTTCGAGGAAAATTGTTCCTCTCGGGGATTGCAGAGACCTTACTCCACAGGTTTGTCTGTATTTTTCAGCTCTGCAACATTGCTCTGAATATATCCATTACTGTATAGATATTCATTTTAGAGCTGCAGGAAGCACTGCAGGGAAACACTGCTCTCTTGTAGCCTTTTTCCTCAAGATGAAAACACTACTCGGCTACCGCTGCTGTTGCCTTGGAAACCTGGTCACTCTCACTCTTTTACCCACACTCTTCACCACTCGCTTCATTAAGTGCATTGCTGCTGGCAATTAGAATAAAACCGGCGGCAGGGCTGGTTTTCTTGAAATGCAGTCTCCAATTAAATACTTTCAAATAGCAATGCTTCTTCAAGCTACATCTGCTCCCTGTATAATAAACCATGCACCTGGGAGCTATGCTTCTAAAAGCCTGCACTATGGCTGCTATACCAGTGAATGACTTCAAAAATCCATGTCTTTCAGTATCTTGAATACAAATACACATGGATCAGCTGCCTTGTTACAAGCGATGCTTTTTCAACCCTCTGCGTTCAAATAAGCAAAACAATGTTCCAGACATTGTCACGGCTGGTTCACGCGGGGGGTGGGAGGGTGATCAATTCAAATCTGCATGCTTATGTGTGTGCACCTTCAAGTACTTGAGAGAGAGACAGAGGCACACACACACACATGCACACTGAGCATTTCTTGTGCTCATCCATTCAAGGCCATTTCTATATATAAGATTGATACCAGAAATATAGGTGGAACAAATGACAAGTATTTAATTCTGATCACACACAGCAATTGATATCACTGCCCAGCATTTTCACTTTGATTAACTGGGGATGTTATTGCAGCATTAAAGTTGATGAAGTCAATTTAAGTGAATCATCATCATAGCGCATTTGCTTTAAGTGAATAAGTACTCTTGAAGCGCCGTGTACAGCGCCATCATTAATGTGCTCCCGGCCCTCCGTTCCTCTCGCACATACTAAAAACAGGGGGTAAAAAAAAATCTACATACTGTATGTGCATCGGCCAGCACTTAAGGCACACAGTGCAACCTCTCCCTACTTAGCTGAGACTGTGGCGCTTTGCATCATTCATTTAACACGCTATTACCTCCCACCTGAGCGCACACTCAGTCATTACTAAATTACCTACAAGCCATCCATTTGCATTGACGGACCTTTTGTAATCAAGCGACAAGCCCTCCAACAGACTCAACATCTATCTTAAAGGCAATTTATTCACCCCATCTTTTGGTTATTTCTATCATTTGAAGACTTTGAGCAACTGTAGCTGCAGATAAACGAAATCAATCCATCACGTCAGAAGGGCCAAATTTACCTTTACAAATGCAAACCCTTTAACAGTCCACAGAATCATCCCTCTCAGTTCCTCTATATGAAAATACCAGAAAATGAATTTCCCAGTTAATAGCCTGAGTTCAGTAAATCTTTGTCTAAACAGAGCCACTGGCTGAGAGTGTTTCGAAATTAATTCAAGTGATGAGGCACACTGCCACCAAGATCGAGGACTTGATGATGCCACAACACTGAGACTGAATTTTAGTTTGTTGTAATGAGAAGAGACAAAATGACTGTGAGGTTGAAGGGGAGAAGGTTTACTTTTAATCAAGGATCAGTACAAAAAAAACAGCCCTTCAGTACACGGTGGCTACATTTTATTATATCAGAAATAACTCTTCGGATAACAGCTCAAAAATCTCCACTTGCAATTACTCAGCTGTGAAAGAGAACATCTTATTTTCTTCCCAGGTGTGTTGCTCCTCAAAGAATCCCAGTGGGGATTGATCTTTGACTCTTGCTCCATGCTAGTTGAAGGTGGATTGTATAAATATAGAAGAACGGGCTGCTCATCTCGAAGCTTTTCTCTTTACAAAAATATGCAATCAACACTAAAACTTATGAAACAAACTAACAAGGTAGCTTCCCGCGATACTCCTTCTTTCTGACAATATGAAAGTACCTCCTCCTTAGTTTAAAACCAAATGTGCAAATGTATGAAAGCTGTGCATTTCATTTGCTTTTACAGCATCACTTCAGTTGTTAAACATCAAACTTCTCTTTTAAATTAAGTACTCTCCTTGAAATACTGGAATACATATTTGAGCAATTACGTCTATTAATGTGATATTTGTCACATCACTGCAAGGTAACATCTATTATATTAATGGGAACTGTATTATGCTATAATTGGGATTATTATTACACCACACGATGCAAATTCCTATTACATAAATGGTTCGTGACTTTAATGTGAGATTAGAAAACTTGAAAAGTTTGAGCAGACATCTCTGTGTGCATGGATACACACTCGCATGTTATTTTTTTTGTATTACTCAGTCACTGGACAGCAGGTCACTGCGTTGTCCAAAGCAAATCTCCAGTTTCCACGTAAATACAACAACAAAGCTGCACAACAGTGGATTAATAAAACAACAGCGCTTTCCTTTGACACAAGCCAAGCCTTGTCCACAGGTACCCGTGAGCCCCAGCACCTTCTCCCCCATGCACCTGCTGGCTTTCAGGGTCGAGCCTGATGAGTTAATGCGGCTCAGGTGTTGTAACTGAAGATTGCCACCAGCTGGTTGCGGTGCTGCCTGGCAGGGCAGAGCAGAGCGGCGTTGGCTCTCAGGCTGAACAGGTGAGCCTCGCTGGCCTCAGTTCACAGCAAGCCCCTTGTTCACTGAGAGCCACTCATGTCTCCAGGCACCACATTCACATTGCGGCTCTAACAGTAAATTGAAAAGAAAGCGAACATGCGCTTCATTCAATATTAATTTGAATCTGAAGATACTCTCAAATTAAAACCAACTAACCTCATTAGAATCATCTCATCAAACGGCTGAAGCAGACACAGAATGGTACCAAAATATCAAGCATTATTTTATTGTCCAAATACAGCCTGCGCTGACTGGAACAGCAAATATTCATTTAGTTTAATGTAAACCACCCACATTCTCAAAGGCTTGTGGGCCTGTAACGATCTGTATTAGATTAAATCAAATTCTGCTCCAAATTCGAGACAAGCTCTCTGTTAGCCAGGGAGAGCTCGCTTTCTACCTCTTTGTATCCTTTAAAGGATACGTTTAATGCTTTCCATTTACATGTCTAAACCTGATAAACATGACATTTAAGCAGTAATCTAATAAGCAGCCACTGCAGGTCCAAATGGATTAGCACAGTTTGCATTTGCCTAAGATGTATTCAACATATACACAGATGTCTTCAGATGTCGAAACTACATTAACACTTTCTCCCTTCACTCATTTCCATTAGAATCCCAAGCTGCACATTTACAATGTCTGCTTCTCTCCGCAATAACTAATGAAGGTTCTCAACTTCAGAGGTCACGGTGGCTCTTTCCTTTTTTTTTGTAGCTACATATACTACGGCCAAATCTATTGCAAACAAGCATATACAGCTGTGAAATTCATAGTGCTTTTTTTAGTCTTGAATTTCTTCTTTAATGTGAGTAAGTGAAAACTGTCCAAAAATTATAATAAGCATATCAATCTTATGCTTTATGCAACTGGACTAATCTGCAGGGACACAAGAGCTCGTACTGCAGGCATGCCTGCAAACACAAGTGCCCATTTTCTTCATCTTTTTATTAGGCCCTTTTTTAGCTGCTGTCGCCACAGGGGCAATATGTGAGCAAACACTGAACAAATAGTGTCTTGCCCAGTGCAATAGTGCAGGGAGAGGAGTTTACATTCTGTGGTTATGGGACAGTTTGTATAACCACTGGCATTCCTTGAATTGATTCCTGGAATCGATTATCACATTTACACACTGTGGCACCTGGGTGGGGATGGGTGCAAGCCACCACCTTATGCCTTTCAAATGACTAAAGTGGCACTGCACCATGTGGAGCAGCACCACTCTGTAGGAAGACAAGTCAATAAACAGTTACTTGGGCCAGTGGGTTGTTTGTCAAGTGCAATTACAGGCGGGAAAAAAAACATTTTTGAGACTGATGTTATCCAGTTCAATGCAGGCAGTGAATGGAATGGAAAGTGAACTCAAATGATTGGAGAATGGATTGGCGGAGGTATGTATGGCACTTACATACTCTGAGTAACACAAGCTGCTGTGAAGAAAAGGATCACAAAGGCAGGGGCCAAATGAAGACAGTGGCAGACAGGGGCCACACGCACAGATTTGTTGTATAAACAAGATAGGGATGAAGACTTACAAAAGCCAGATAATATGAGTAAATAGACGAAAGCATGATTTTTATTACTCGAAAAATGGAGGATAAAATTAACACAAATAGGTGGCAGTATCACTGTGTTCATTCATTAAGATTTACCGGCAGGCGAGATAGCATGACACATCAAAAACCATGCGTATGAACAGAGGAAACCTCACAGCAAATGAAATCTTAAATAAGAGCTATGTGTAGTACACTGTAATGCCTGAGGACATTACAGCCTGTTGTTGGAAGATAGTCTTGGCTTATTATATTTTACAGGGCATGATTTGTAATTAATTATTAAGCCTCATTAGCATTCTTGGTGAGTAATTCAACAGCGTCGGAGGAAGCCTCGCTATCTTCAGACACGGGTTTTAATGTAGATCCAGTATATAAAAAAAATCTTGAATTTATTTCAAAATAAAAGTGGAGCGTTGGTGAGTTGTTCTGTTCACTGTACCGTTGTGCCTGGTGCGCTGACTGCGATGTAAAAGGGGTTTCTAGTGTTTGACAGAGAAAGCTGTTTCAACATTTGAAGTGTTTCATTATGTTTAACTAGAAAAGTATGAGAAGGCTTGTTAGGGAGTTTTGTGAGCAATATTAGCTTTCCTTCCATTTAATCCTGGTAGCAGTTCTTTAAGTGCAGAGTTCACAGCCCAATCATCTGACACTTAAAGCTAATCACCTGCCTCATACAATTCTTCAACCTTTTTATAGAGGCCTTTAGGTGATAGAATAATTGGTTGTGGTTGACTTTCTTCTGGGAGGTAGATGTCGTAGCGCCTCTGTTTTATGTGTCTTCCTTTTCTCCCGGGGTATTTAGGTGGGATCTGGTGCAAAACAGTAGTACCTCGTGACACTTCTTTTTCTTTTTCTTTTTTGCAGGCAGTGGGTTGACTTTGCTGAACAGTGAGAGCCAACTGTCACTTTAGCAGATCCAAATAATTGATTGGCTCATTATTCCAACGGCGTATTTTCTCTGTGGAAGACTTGACGTTGTTTGGTCGCAGCAGACTATTATTTCACCGGGGGTTTCATTGCTGAATTAATTTGCGAGCGCTTACCAATCTCATGAATAACATACTGCACTGGTTAAACACTGCTGATTTTCTTTCTATAATCCAATGGGCTTGAAAGTGCCTGTTGAAACATGAGTCCAAAATTGAACATTAAAAGGTGTCCAGGAGGCTCTGGATTTTACAGTTTCTGAACATTTCACCAACTACAATCTGACATTTATCGACTATCTGTGCTGAACTGCTCTTTTAGTGGAGATCAATATAAGACACCAGCAAAGTGTATATTATCAGGTCATTCAGATTCCATTTGCATACTTATTGCAGTACAGCTTCCCCCTCACGGAAAATATTGATGTGATTTCCATATTATTGAAATAACAAAAATCATTATGCATATTACATTGTTAGATGTATTTTAAGTATTCCCACCTTGCAGAGCACCCTATACAAACCCTTTATTGTTCCATCACTCCACACATACCTACTGTAAAGTGATCATTCGCTGACTGTAAACCTCACAAATGGCTGACCCTCTTCCCTGAAGTGACAGAACATAACCTTTAGGAGGGACTGACCCATCTCCTCAGGGAGAGACAAAGTAGGCAGCAAATTCACAGCGACCAAGTGTTTTAAGAGGCAGCCGAAAGGGCACCGGTTTGCTGAGGGGTTGGGGGGGGGCACGCATACGCACACGCACACGGCTCACGGATGTCAAACCCTTAGAGCTTTGCCCCGTTCACCGCTTGATAATTGGTCATCCATCTACTCTCCTGTGATCACCGGTTTAGTTCCAGCTCTGTGGGTCGGTCATTTATTTCTGGTCTCATTGCTGCCTGTTTGTTTCCAGTTGTGTGGTCAGCTGTTTACTTCTGGTCCTATGATCAGAAATTTATTTCTGGTGCTTCAGTCAGTGGTTTACGACTGGTCTCAAGGACACTGCGGTGGATTTGCAGCGCTGTGGCCATTTTCTGCCTCATTTTATTAATTGGCTTTGGACTTCATTTGCGTTATATAATACCATGGAAATGTTGTGTTTTAGTCATGAATTCTAAACAGAGCGCAAAACCGTGCTTTTGCTATATATATATTTCAGTGATATTCGAGCGTGTGAATGAATATCTGTGTGCCATTTCATGCCAGAAAATGTGGATGTCTGTGTTCCTTTAAAAATGTGAGGCCTTTCAACTGCCTTAGCAGCTGAGATTCTGAAATGTAAATAGAGGAGTGGAGCATATGGGGATGTTTCGTTGCAGTGACTGAGCTGTGGTTGTAAAATGAGGTTGAGTGGGACACTCTCATGCAATTATTGAATGGAGCCATGGGAGCAGAGCGGGATCATGGCAGGATGAGTCAGCTCTGTGAATGCGGAGACAGAAGTAAATAGTTGCTTCCCTATTGATTGGAGATGGGGTTGATGTCCCTGGTGGAATTGATATGGGATCTACATGGCGACAGAACCTTGAGGCCCTCTGAGAAACTGTCATGAATACAAAACGCTGGTTGATCAGTGATAGCGGTATCACCAAATTTGCAAATTTGAAATACATTTGGGGTCAGCTGGAACCTCGACATTAATCTCTTTTAGTGAGAGGTTCTTTTTTTCTTTTTTCTTTTTTAAACAAACTGCTTAAAAAACACCACACAGAGAGATCTCACTGTTTCATTTACAGATAATGATTGGTTCAAATAAAATGGTTTCAAGAGCGATAAGTACTGCTTTCACTCACTTTACAATCATGAACCAGTTCTCTTAGACTCCTTCAAAACTATTAGACTCGATTTGCAGAGACAATTCACTCTGGTGTATTCTCTATATGATAGTTCACTGGTGAGGGTTTTAACTCATTGGAGAAGACTGGAGGTGAAAAATATCCATACTCTCATAGTTACTCAGTAACCTAACCTGTCAATACTGTAGCTTTCCATGATGCAGCACAGTTCAGACTGCACTTATGATCAGCTACAATAGCAATAGATCAAGTGACAGTGTAATGTCAAAGGGGGGTCGCTCAGAGCGATGAGCCCACTGGGACAAATCACCAGACGGCAGCTTTCACCTCATTTTCTTCTCATTTTCTTTTTGGTTTTCTGGTCCACAACTGTTCTGTTTCGGTACACTCTCACCAGTCCCGTAGTGTTGTTTTCGTCTGCATCAGCCAACTGTTTTAGCAATCCTCCACTGGTTGATTAACCGCTAATCATTGAATAAAGAAAAGTAAAGGGGGAGGAAAACCAGTCTTTAAAGGGATTACGTCAAATTATTATCACACTGTAAAAACATCTTTGATTGAGCAAATATGGCAACTCTTTGGGGTGTTTATACAGAAATGAGGGTGGGGTCATGTTGATTTACAGATGTCTTTGTTGTTCCTTCGCCAGCTAATGCAATATGAATATTTTGTTCATAATGCCATGGAGAACCATGAAATTACCAAAGGGATCCAGGCAGGAAAATACCTGCTCGTGCCCAATGAGTCTGTCACTTTACAAGGTCATCGAGCTTGATCTGCTCTGATACAAAATTAGGGCCCTCGGTATCATGGAAATTAAATTGGCAGGAAATTCATTTGCTAATGAAACGGACAAAAGAACTAATCACTTGTTATCTAAAATGTTGCCCACAGTGATTCAAAATACACCATCCATCTCCGACTTTCTCTGCTTCCTTTCAGCTATAATGAAGTCTCTCATTTTGTTGAGTGATCTCGTTTTCAAAACCGTTTCTTTTTTTCCAACTTGCCTAATTAGACTTCACAACTTCTCACTGTCGATCTTGTCTAATTAAAGGTCTCTCGTTCTTCCCCTCACCTCGCGTGTCTCGTACTTGTCAAATAAAGGTCTCACCCTCTCCCTTTTCTTTCTGCTCCCAACTAAATAAACTCACCTGCTCTTCATTCCCTTTGCATTCACATCTTTAGTAAATTAGAAAAATCTGTAATTGAATATCACTGTCTCACTCCCCTGGTTTTGAGCATCCTATCTGCTCCTTCAGCACACCTCTCACCTCAGTTCCCAGCTGATAAGGCTTTCTTGCTTGTTTACTTCCTCCCCACAACTCTGAAACTCTTTTAGGAATGGAGCCTATTCCTTCGGATGTTTAAGATCTCAACATCTCCTCTATTTCCTGCATCACTGCTGAAGGCTCTGGTTGCCTCTCAGGAGTCCTTTCTTTTGTTGGCCTAGACATATGGGACGCAAATCAGTTCAGAGAGGGAAGCTGAAGCATCACATCTTATCTTTTCCATAGTTCTTGCCCACTGCAGCCTGCACAACAATAAATGTGTTTTTCTTTCAGTAGTGCATAACCTCAAATTACCTGAAGTTCTTTTCCGTGTAAATATTTCTTGAGAGGGAATGGCATTTGGGCATTTAATTTAAAAGTTTCTCACAAATATTGCTTCATTAAAGTCTACAATACATTCAGGTTCTCATGTCTGTTGAACATGAAGAGACAGAACATATTAATTTGAATTTTTCCTATACTTATCATGAGATGTACAGTATAATGATGAAAAGTTATGGGTAAATATATTACTGCAAACTATCTAATATCATATACATTTAGACATGGTGAAAGTTAATAATTCAATTTTCATATGTATTTTACTTTATTACAAAGGACTAAATGAATATAGTCTCGCTTTAAAAAAGGAAAATATATCAATCAAAGATTGATGTGCACAAATTTCCACTATGTGTGAATGACTACACTCTGCTGTAACACCATTGTGCCTTTTGTGCAATTATTACACATCATCTGCAAACATACACAACATTCAAAGTGCTGGGTGGTCTAGTAAATGCAGCCACACCTCTGATCTGATCAAGCCTCAAATCCAATACGAATCTGTCACCAGTGCTTTTACTCTTACTTGTTTATCTGAGACGACATCAGTCCCTTGTGGTTTGTTCTTCATGTTGTGCAGCTGCAGAGGCCATGGTAGGGGGTTGGCTGTGGCTCGGGGAGTCAGGATGTAATGTTAGACTGCAGCACCTGCTCACGTCCTCCAGCTGGGCTGTTTATCTCCTGCTGAGCAGCAAGCATCTCTGGAAAGCAATGCAGTCTATCTGGCTGCCAAGTAAAAAGAATTAACTTTACTTTTCCTCAGTTGGAATTTATTAAAGATTGAAGACGGCTTTATTTTGTGCTGCCTAATGAGTCTGACTTAAGTTCCTGCTTACTGCGAGCTGCCTATTCCACCAACTTGGTAAGGAACTTTCTTTAAAAAAAAACAGTTGGAGCGTTTATAGTATTTCACAACAAAGTGATCAGAGATACCGCTCCGAAAGTTGAACAGTTGGGGACACTGCTTGCCAAACACTGAATGGCAGCAGCTAATCAGTTTTGTGAAAATCAGGACTCAGTTGATTGCAAATATCTCTGGAAATGCAGACCATAATTTTGAAGTTGTGTGTGTGTGTGTGGGCTGGCAACAGTGCAGCCAGTGATGGTAACTCATTATACAGTATTTAAGGAAATCTTAAAACAATGATGAAATGTGAGTTTAGTTAAAGCCATCTCAACACAGTACCTGGTATTGTTTACTTCGATTACTGCTTGCTGTTTGGATTCACTCAGCCCCTTATCCTGCCTGAAAGTTTTTGAGATGAGCAAAATGTCTTTAAATGCAAACACATGCTCGTGTGCTCAGAAAGGAAGAGACAGTCCCACGCTGAGAAGACAATGTTGAGAAGACACAGCTAGAAATTGGTTTTAAATTATATGTTACAGTTTTTGCGAATCAGCCAGTTGAGGTCTGGCGACTGTCGGGGCTTGATCTGTAAACACCAGGAAATGTATTATTATTTTTTTATATTCATTATGGCATGGAGTGATTTCTGCTGAAGTTGCATGTTTATTTTATTGCCTCTGCAAAGGAGGTTATGTTTTCACCCATATCTCTTTGTTATTGTTTTTTGTAGCTTTTTTTTTTTTTTTTTTTTTTGTCAGCATAATTTCACAAAAAGTACTGAACTGATTTGCACCAAACTTGGCAGAGGGGTGGGACATGGGCCAGGGAAAAACCCATTATGTTCTAATGCAGGTTCAGTTAAAGGGCCAGATCCAGGAATTGTGTTTATCCTGTTCCTTAACATAGTGATGGGACTTACATTTTTCGGCAGTTTATCAGGAAATCATACATGGTTCTTGATATGAAAAGAGAGAGTTGTGAGAGACTTTGACAGATAATAAACTTATCTTATAAACTTTTTTCCTCTTTTTTTTTTCATACTTTAAGAGCTACACAGGCATGTTTAAGATTGTCTGGCCTTTACAGAGGTATGCCATTTTAGCTTTTTATGTGTTTTTCATACAACCCTTTATTGGCAGTGACTGCATTAATTTTTAATTCATTTCTCCAAATGTATATGTTAAACATACCGGGAAACATTCGCCCTCTTTTAGAAAGAACCTTGATGTTTCACATACTGACAATGTACACATACGTACAGTATGAAGGCTGTATTGCTTGTCTGGCTATTAATTTAATGATCGAAAAAGAATTATAGTAAGGGTCGTGCTGTGATGTTTCTGCACCCCAAACACATGATGTAAAAATCAAACATTTAACTTTTGCCTCTTCAAAGCCACCTAATGTTGCTTTCCAACTCAGTGAATAAATGTGTATATTTTGTGTAGGTTTTCTTTCACAAGTAAAAGTCACGATTGTAGCCTCCCGCAGATAATTTATCCACAGAGATCATACTCATTCATGTTCTTATCTCAAACCCATGCATACATTGATTCTGTGGTTGTCAGAGCATAAATCAGATCTTGTTACAAGCATGGCGCATGACATGTACAAGAGGAAACACCTTTTTTTTTAAAAATAAAATTATGTCACCACAGGGAGTTATAATTCATATACCCTTATCATAATATCTTACCAAAGCACCACCTTTTGAATAACAGGAGGTTATTGTGAAGAGCAACAGCAGATGTTGAGGACAAAAAATATAGCAATTGTCAAAATCTTTTATCACCTAAGAGGTTGTTGTTTGCAATTATCTCTCAGGTAGAGTTAGAAAATGAGTGCACATGCTACTGCCTCTTAGATACTATAATTAGTGATATCGAGGGTTCACAGTTGATTAACTAAGTAGTGAATTGAAAAACTGAATTTGAAAAATGTCATTTTGGTAGTTGCCAACAGAACATATTTCACTTTCATAATGAGACGTTCTTTCACACTTGGCTAAACCTGTATTTCCCCTTACTCTTACGAGATGGCCATTTTTGCCCTCTTAGGCCATCACAGTAACAGTCGGGGAGATTTGACAAGCATGGCAGGTTTCTCCTCCTCAGCCTCGACATGGAGGACAAGAAAGCTGCAACTTCTGAAGCCAATTACTTAAGTTTTGCCTGTTTTCCTTCATGCTCCTCTCATGAGGAAGGATTGAAGGAAAGCTTCCTACAGTCTTTTCATCATATGGTAATAACGCAGAATGGCTTGTGTGTTTTCACGTGCCAAGTTGTTTTACATCATTTATTCTCTTTATTTTCCAATCTCCCATCTAAAAAAAAATGGGAAAAAAAGAAGAAAAGTCCTTCTGCCGAATGGCTAGTTTCTACAGTGCTGAATAGTGCCAATGGGGAACATTTACTCAGAGCTTCTTTGCAGTGTTTAAATAAGACTTTGGATGCTGGTGACAAATCAAATGCATGTCTGTGGGAGTGTGAGGAGACAGCAGTACGGCCAATCATGCAAAGCTGTGCTGCCAAAATGAGATTCACATCGGGAGTGAATAGCTGCTTTGGTGAAAAAGCAGCACAGAGAGAACAGAAATATCCATTAAAATGTTAAAGAACACATACACAAGTCCAATAACTGCGATTAATATAAAACCGAGAGAGGGAATTAGAACAAAAAAAACCAAAAATGGTTCCATTTTGGTGGGAAAAGCGACTGTTACAGCATCTGCAGCTTCATTCAATACTGTTAAATTTAAAAAAGTACACTTTGTAAGTTCTTATGTTTAATGAGTAACTCACACTCATAGATAATACATTTTACTATGTTTTAGTGATACTAAAGCTGATTTAATACTCTGCATAACAGAACAGCATGACTGCAGCTTTGTGAGCAGAACAGTTCCATTTATCTATTTAAAGTTTTTAAGTTTGAAGCGGAAAAATATGATGTTTGTAGCTTGATAATGGAATCTTCTACCTTAAGGTCTCTAACTCTGTCAGAGGTCTAAAGTTAAAATGGCCCCTTTCCCATTCTTGCGTGCTGACATGTTGTTTGAGTAGCCAGAGGGGATGCAGTGAAAGAAGGAAGCAGGCAGAGCAGGTTGCACATCATCTGTCAGTGTCTTCCAGCATTGTAACAAATAGTCTCTCATGGTTCTGTGAGAATAGTTAAGGAAATTATAGTTGTGCCTCAAACAAATGACTGATGTCAAAAAACCTCCCAAGGTAAAAGTGTGCTCAGAAGTTGAGAAATGATGCTATTGTTGCAGAGAATATATTTTGTAATGTATGCATATATTTTGATATTACTTCTTTGAATATGACAGCTGACATTATAAAATGTGTGTATTCATTAAACTGATAGGAGAGATGTTCAGTAAGTTGCATGAGGAGATGTGATAAAAATGTGGCTGTTTATTGGTAATCACGAGAAAATGAATGAAGCTTGGATCCTGCATTCCATTAGTACTGCTGCAAAACTTTTAACATAATGCTTTTGTCTTCAACATTAAATAGATTTATACATAAAATGGATACAGATATCTTTATAAAAGGAGGTGGTAGCATGTCTCGATGGGACTGACCTCGCTGAAGAAAAGAAGAAGAAAACAACAATACAGGAGCTCCAATAGGAAAAAGAAAATCAATAGCACATACAAGGGAAAATAAACAAAATAGAATCACAACCTAAAGCACATGCCAAGTGTGTTGAAATATTTGCAACAGTTATTATATCACTTCAGTTTTTATTTGTCTAATAACCATCACTTTCTGTTTGATTTCTTTCTTTTGATCTTCTGATTTCCCTTTTGCCTTTCATTCTCTGCTCCAAAGGGGTGCCTTCACATCACATAGTAAACTCTAATTATAAGTAACGGGTGGGCTCTTTATGTGTTGACGCAAGTGAGTTGACATGCTTCAGCCCCCTAGTACTGTTCATGTTTTGCTCCAAAACAAATCCTTGATGGCCAAACATTCTCTCTCAGCCCCGCAATGGCCAGCATCTGTAATGTCTACCATTATATTTATACTGTATTTTATATTTAAGAACTTCTCTTTCAATTTCTTTTTTTAAGCTCACCGCATTTGGTACACATTAGATACATACAGTGCATAAGCTCATAAGCCATTTCATGAACTAATGTGCTGCTGCACACAAACAAATGGGCAAAAACACATGCAAATGTGAAGGATGTGAAGCAGAACAGAAATAATAGTTTAGTAGAGACATATGGTTGCCACACATTTGTAGGCTTGATGCAGTGTTATGGTGGGGGAAAAAACTCTGCATTGATGTGATACTCTTCAGGTCTTCAGGCTATATGCAAAACTCAGTGATTATACTGCAGGGCACAGGTGTAGTGTTTCATGAGATGTACAGTATGTGACCTATTTAAATCCCATATACATGTGTATATATACAGACTCACTCATGCTGTTGATAATCTCCAATATAGAGCAGGAAAACATCAATAACATATTTGTGCTATGCAAAGAACTTGCAAAAAGTATTTTCTAAATTTTAACTGTAACTAGTATATTGATGGTTACTAATGTAAAAAAAAAAAAAGCAAACTGCTTCAGCCAGTAAGTCTTTGCACAGAGTCACCTTCCAATCCTGTATCTTAACTGGTCTATAAAGAGGTACAGGAAAAGGAAACATCCCAAAATAACTTTTAAAACAGTTCCATAAATACTGTAAATGACAGCACTCAGGGTATTACTTCATTTTATTTCATACTATATTCTGGCCATGACTGGTCTGGATGCTATTATAATTCACAACTCAAAAAAGGGGAACTACAAGTCTTTCAGCAGCACGAGAGGCCATGCAGCAACTGATGTCATACATGTCATAAGATATGGTTTTATTACATGCCAGATCCAAGTGTCCCATAAATGAGAAAGTCCAGCTGCATGTAGTCCAATAAGCCTGATGATAGTCAGACTAAGACCATGTTGTCTGTTCTCTCATACAGATGTCTCTGAAAGTTTGCTCAGATTGATTGATGGGTGGCTTTAATAAAGTTACGGCCTATTATCTTTTTGATCAGACTGTCATATTACTCGTCACTTTCATTTGGGATTCTCCCCACCGGCCTGTCAAAGTCGTGATGCCAGAGTAAAGTAAAGTAAATTTTTAAAAATGCGATCATCGAGCTCCTCAGTCTCATAAGTAACATTTCAAAATTGGTTTGGATCAATAGGAAAGGTCTTTGCCTCTTAAGATCAAGAATATGGATATGATAGTTTGGCCAGTATCACATTTGTAACATTATGACAGGTTGAGGGGTGTGATGTGGTGACTAGCTGCAGATGTAAACCAAGTGTAATATGTAGAGACCGTAGCTGTAGCCTGGTATATTTGCAATAAGCGAGATATATGCAAGAAGTTCAAGAACTATTCATCTATTTGAGTGTGAGAAAGGTTGTCAGGAGGATGATTATTTGCATATGCATTCAGATTGTATGCTATACTTAGTTTGTGTTTACATTAAGGTCATATTTTATTTTTCAAGCCAAATTACCCGGATGGTAACTGTATTTTCTTTTCATTCTCCTGCTATTTCTTTGCATTTAAAGCCAAAATAATGATTGGTGAATCTGAAATAGCTGCTCATTTGTCAAGTCATCTGATATTTATACTCAGACTTGTTTCATAACTCATACATAGACCTTGTTCACCTGCTGTTCTCTTCATTTTCTGGGTGTGTGTTTGATGTGTACTTCGTCCTTTAATTATCTTCCTGTAGCTGTGCTCATCTCTCCCTGTCCTGAATATACTGTATATATACATAACTGATACATAATACATAGTGAATGTGTACATCCCATAAAATGAATGTCTAAAAAGAGAACAGATAGAAATAAACTATGAAACTATATATATATATATATATATATATATAACTATGGTATCCTCAGAAATACCATACATATATTTTAATTTTACAGTGTGCACAATTCAATCTCAGTGGATAATCAACCCTCTTTGTGGCCAGTATTTTATAGTGTATCAGTCTTAAATTAGCCTACACAAAGTCCATCACCTGCACTCCATTATCCTATCTGTATTAATTCAGTATAACTGTCAGATTATTATTTGATTTTGTTCTATTTATTTGAACATTTATTTGAACATTTGTTTGAATGTCTCACTGTATATCCACTGCCCTTCGACTTTGTTTGCACAGATTTTACTGTGTTCAATCATTTAAAACTGAAAGCTGTTACTGAAATAATACATTTGTAGTCAGACGGCAGACACATTTGTGGGGAAAAAAATAGATACCACATCTCATCTTTCAGGTGAACCTGTGAGGTGATTGTTGAACCTCATCACGGAGAACATTTGTTTACACAAATAAACGCTTCCAAATGTACTTGGCGCACAGGCAGCCTCAAGGCGGAATTGTGGCATTGTGTCTGAGATGAAAGGGGCAAACTCTATTGCCTCGGGAGATTCAAACTTGGTCCTCAGTGGGCTGTTCCAGTGTAATTAATTCCACTGTATGTGTCGCGTCAACAGCAAATGGATTTGTAAAACTTTCAAAACTTTATTTATGTGCATCAAGGTTCGTAAACCTCCTTCCTAAATTTGTACTTTCCTGCTGTAAAACTTTTCAGCGTAAATTTACAGTATTTTACTGGCAGCAGCTTCGCTAGCAAAATACTGTATTTTTTACAGCTTATTGCTGTATTTTTTAATTACAGTATATTACTGTAAATGAACATGCAGTTTATTACTGTAAATTTACAGTACTTTACTGGCAGCAACGTAATGTATTTTTACAGTTTAATACTGTATTTTTTAGTTTATTGCTGTATTTTTGAATTTCAGTATATTACTGTAAATGAACATGCAGTTTATTACTGTAAATTTACAGTACTTTACTGGCAGCAACGTAATGTATTTTTACAGTTTATTAATGTATTTTTGATTACAGTATATATCCTGTATTTAATGATAATTAAAGTAGGTTACTGTAATACCACCAGCACTACTACTATGAAAAATGATAAGACATTTATGCAGCTCCTTCTCAAATATTTATTAAACACACTCATACATGCATTTTGGCTTACATTTTTCTGTTATAAGCGTGTTTATTGGGGCATGCAAATGGAATTGAAAAAATAAAGGTGATTAAGAGGCAATAACCACTGATAAGGAACGTCAAATAAACTGCTTTTAATTACTGTAACTTGCTGCAGAAGAACAGCATTCTAGTTGCATGAGTGTATTAGTATAGAGTGAACACAAAACAATTGTGCAACTGTTTTTCTTGAAACGTGAACTTGAACATCAAACTAGAGTTCCTTGTGTTCCATGAGAATGAGATGACACTGGGGTTCAATCACTGAATGAGTGAGAGTGTGTGTGTGTGTGTGTGTGTGTGTGTGTGTGTGTGTGTGTGTGTGTGTGTGTGTGCGTGCGTGTGTGCATGCATGCATGCATGCTCAGACAAAGTTCCACTTGAAGTCACTCAGCTTTTTGATGAGTGTGCAGACATGTGGATTCACCGATGTTGCCTTCTTCTTCACCATCTTTCCGCTCTTCTTACTGTGCACCATCTCATGGCTTGCTTTTGTGCCCCTCTCTGGATTGATGTCAATGCAACATCTGAAAAACAATGTAGAATGACAAAAATATTCTTTCAGGTGACATCACTCTATGAATGAAACATGCCAAGCAAAAGTCTGTTCAGTAAAAAGTAGTGATGCAGAATACTGAACCATATAATTGTCATATTTCACTAAGTAGAAACTGTAGGAACCATGATTAGGTGTTTGGATATTGGTTTGGCGATTATGAAAAGTGAATCAAGTCCAGCTGTGTGGTAGTAGGTGTGAAAAAGCTCCTACCTCTGAATGAATTCCAATGTGCATGCAGCATCATGTTGATACTGCAAGTTGAAATTGTAGTAGGACGAGAAGAGCACAGCGAGACCAAGCAAAAAGGATGTTCCCTCACACAGCACTTCTTTTTCTATGCTCATCATCCATTGGTTTGTCTGTGTCATTGGACCTGAAAAAAGATTAGAAACATAATTAATACAAATGAAAAAATAAAGCATTGTTAAGACAAGATTTTCAGTGTCGTCAGATAGCCGTGCTGTTCACACTAAACAACTCTTGCAATCGGGAGTCTTGGAAGTCTAACACTGTCACATCTTACAGTGCAAAAATCTACATGACAAGACAGTATGTCATTACTGCATTGACCTGAAAAGCCACTTTCATCTGATGCCCTTTGGCCTTTAGCTTGGTGATCTCTGTACACGTGTTTTAAAAACACTTACTTTTCGGAAGATGCGCTTACAATCAGGTAGAGCACATTTGAAGGTCAAGTTTCGGACATTCTTGTGAATTTTCATATGCCTCACAAATGCAAATTTTGTGTCACAACTATGACCACAGAGTTCACAATGAAACATTTTGTAAAATGGAAGAACAGTTAAATGAAATGTAATTCATTTGACTATTCTGCAGTGAAAAAAATGTGGCCAAGAAATCTAACTTGGTGAAAATTGTAAAAGTATAATAAGAAATTCACATTAGGTTACTAATATACCTCTTTTACACCGTGGTCTGTCTTGGCGTCCTGTGTCGGAGTTTGAGCGCGTAACCGCTGCGGCCCGCTAGCTTAAGCTTAAGCTTGAACGGAGCTTAAGCTAGCTGCTTAAGGAGAGAGAGAGATCCATTCAGAACGGAGTTAACGGAGTAAACAGAGTTTAAGATAGCAGAGGGCATATACCTCTTTTACACCTCAGTCTGTCTTGGCGTCCTGTGTCGGAGTTTGAGTGGCTTAAACTCCGTTAAACTAGTTTCTAAGGAGGAGAGAGAGATCCATAAGGAACGGAGTTAACGGAGTACACGGAGTTTAAGCTAGCAGAGGAGGAGAGAGCGATCCATACAGATTGAACAGCGAGACAAGCACTCTGTTTCCGAGAAGCGACGATGGAGCAAAGACCGCTCACTCCGCTTACTTTAAACTTGCAAACAACTTGCTGTTTTAAGGCAAACATACACTAATACTTGCTAGCTAACCTTTACAATATCGCAAATATGAAGCTTTTCAACAGCCTTGTTATAATAGGCTACTGTTTTAAAAGGCAGAAAATTAAACAACAGAAAATCTTTGCATCTTATACATTTTAAAGGTTGAATAAAAATGATTACTTACTCGGTGGAGGTTGTCGATGAAGCTCTGGACACAAGACGCTGAGCAAGTAGTGCAGCCTGTCTGTGGCAGAGACTCGCAGATTTGCTCCAAAGTTTGATTTAAATAAGACGCAAATTGCATTCAAGCTTTTGCCAGAAAATAAAAGAATCTCTTCGCTGCGTTCCCTTTGTCTTTTCCCCGCACTTTTCTCACCTTCCCAGGATTCATTGCTGTTTCAAATTTACAGTAAATTCCTGTAAATAACGGAATCATTTTTCCCTCCCAGATTGCATTGCGGTTTACAGTATTATACTGTATGACACTAATACAGTAAAATACTGTTCAGATTTTACTGTGAATTTACATCAAAGTCTTACAGTGCTTGTTGGCAGGCGAGCGGCCTGCTCTAATAGTCCTGCAGTGTTGACTCTGGCACAGCGGCAGTACCAACATGTTGCCGTGGAAGAGGCTACTTCCACTGTAATGTATTTACTGTCTAATTTGTGTCTCAGTGAGAGGCCATATATCCTGTTTAGGGAGTGACACCTCTCCTCCTCCACTTTATGGAGCGGTGCAGGCATTTGATGGGGACTTGAACATGCTGCGCTGATGGATGAGCTTGTCAAGGCAGCCCCATGATGCTCTGCTCCCCACAGAACGCACAGGGCTGGAGAAACTCAATCATACAGAGAGGCGTCACTTGGAACATAGTTAATAACTCATTCATATCACCTGAAAAATAATCGTCTTAGCAGTATATGCTTCATTTGTGAGGATCAGTTTCCAGCTTATAGCAGGTTAGGGTGTCAGCTTTCATATGAGAGTTCAAAATATGACATTTGGCAAAAAAAAAAAAATACTTTTTTCAGCTGAAAAACATGCAAGGTTGAGGCTGTTCACCTATCAACAAGTTGTATTTTTCCACAAAACCAATCCTGCTGAATGTTTTTGACTCACGACTCAGCCAGAATAATCAAGTCCCTTGCACTGTGACACTTAACTCACACCAGCCTGGTGCAAACACATTGATCGCTCATAAACTGTCTGCCCCTCTTTATCAAATATACCAGTAGATCCACCGTGTGCTGTTAAGTGCTGTAATGCTTTTTGGTGTCTAAATATTTTGGCATGCGATTACTCTCAGCTCCACAGCTAGGCAAGTGGGCGTTTGTGCTGTGAAGTGGTGAAATAGTATGGCTAAATTAAGGGGTGCATGTGTGGGTGCGGCGGTGTCCATATTGCTGAAGTGGAGCGAAGAAGATCGATAGACGGAAGGACAGGACACATCACTTAGTTTGGTTTCTCAGCCTGCTTGCTTTTATGGTTGTGAAAATGGAACTTTCAGCCCTGATTCCATTTTTCAATCCACAGACAGAAGGGAAAGGACAGGAAAGTGAAGGGGGAGACAACAGACAAGACAGAGACAGAGAGAGCTGCAACGCTCACTCACCACTGTCATCTTTCGTAGTTCTGCCTTTCTGTGTTTTGTTTCCCCAATGTCTCTTAAAGTCTTATTTGGTTCTAAACTTCCATGTGCAAGCTTTTGTGTTTTTGGCTTTGCATGGAAGGCCATTTTGCAGAAAGTCAGGCTTGCTGTAGCTTGTTGGGAGCTCAGGGTGCTCTTGGCACCAAACCTTTCATTTCTCACTTGATGGTGCTGCTGTCAGACTGTCAGGTGACCTACTTTGAGACACTTTGTGTCGGCCCGAGTCTCAAGCTTTTATGAGAAGGCAACGCTCCACCGTCTTTACATGTGATAGCGAGAAAAACCAAGACTTCTTGGTTAAGTACAATACTGTGATATTTTGCATTCAATGAGAAAGTCACGCACATACACACTTTAATATTAATTATTTATTAATTATCTCGGGACCCCCAGGTTGAGAACCACTGTTTTAACTCACACTGTTTGTTGCCCACACTACTCCTTGCCTTCAGTTGTCTGCCTCAGCTGCCAGTGTGTAATGTTGAACACTGTGCCTCTTATGTCAGGGATTCAGCTCAAGAGAGTTTGATTCCCCAAGGCAGAATTTCTGAATCGCTGGCAGGTGTTTCAAAGTATTCAATTTGTGGATGTTCTAAAACAAATTCTTGAAACATTGTGCTTTAATGCATCCCTTCGAGTGACTTTTGGCACTGTTTTTTTTGTGCCTCTATTTTTGCTCTCTCTCTTTTTATGCAAAAAAAAAAAAAAAAAAAAATTAAAAATCCAATCAACAGCATTCCTGAGTGACGCCCACAGCTATTCCATGCTGGGGCTGAATAACTAGCAAGTAGCATTTCAAATTATGATAATTATAGCTTCAACCTATTACAACGCTCATGTATTACTTGTACTGGTATTGAATATATCGGAATACGTGTTACTGTAGGGGGTGCAAGGCATCATGCTACACCATAACTGCGTGCTGATGTAAATGCTACCTGCATGAGCAATAAACCTGAGGCAAGCTGGCAGCAGAGGCAGTGCACACTGGCCTGTAATTCCTCCCAGCTGACTGCAGTAGCTGAAGCAATAAGCTTTTTTACTTACAAAGACTTAGACGCAAACAGTGTTGTGGAAAATAAAGAAAGCAGATGGATGACACACCAACCCTTGAACCGAGGTAAACAAATGTGTGATCTTTGGGGGTTGCACAAAAATTTGGCCCTGTCTATTACTACTCATTGTTTCCTCTTGTTGATGAACAGTATATATCATTTTTGAAAAGATTTTAATTTCTTTGCACATGAAATAAAAGTAAACAAATCAGAGCCGTGTAAAGACTGAGTCGCAAATTTAATCAATCGTTAATAGTTTCAAATTGATCAACACTCTTTTCATTTAGGACCATTGCTCATAATGTTAATATCATACTGTAGTCTAATTGTCTCAACAAACTTTGCGGGTTAAAGTAGGGCATGTATGGTATTAAGCTGCTATACATGCAGGAAACATATGCAGTTCATTTGACTAGCAAGGTGTCTCTTAAATATTGTATTTCTACAACATATTATATAGCTTCCTTACCAGCCTCAATGAATTCAGGAGAAAGAAGCAACATACTTTGGATTCAAGGCTGAACCGCAGTGTGTGCACACACAAAAGCGGAATATGCAGTCGCTGCAATGAATTGTTGCAGGTTATACATTACATACCAGTCGCTGTAAAATTATGCAAATGTGCATAATGCGCCTGTTGCATATTCACACAGTGAGTAGTAAATAGAAGCTAAGCACATAATGTAAGAGCAAAGGCCTGGACCTACATCTTGGTCTGACACTGGATATGCCTTGTAACGCTGCCATATAGCAGTATTTGTGCTGTTATTCACATCCATTACACACTGTAATTTGAGGCGTAACAGCCTATTGATCAGAGACACACAATCTAAAATTTCAAATGCATTATCTACGCATTGATTGCATGTCAACCGTGCAGTTTAACTTATTATATGTAAACCTATACATGCGTCAGAATGACAAAAAAAACATGCTTGTATTTCAGTGCATGCATAGCAGGTTATAGTGCTAAAAAGATTAGGTCTGCAAATAAAAATGTCAGCCGATGTCTATGCGAAAAGTGGCACAAGCATGTATACAGGGAGCCCCTCACGTCTGCTAAAGCCCTGACAGCTGACAGGTAAATTGTGAAATATTACATGGTTCTGTCAAACAGCTTATACCTAACTCGTCTCTCCAATCCTAGTGAACTCAAGTGTGGTTTCCTCAGTAAACATGGTGGGTCTTTAAGACAGGCAGCAGAGGGAGGGACGACACACTATATTTGCTTTTCATATTAAGGAACATTAAGGACTGGTAAGGAATTTCACTCTGACTGCCAAAGGTGTTTGCCAGACTCATTCCTGTGCATTAACATCAACCTGAACAGTATCTCGCCATTCAATTGGGAAACCTTTGCAAATTAAATCAGAAATGAGAACTGCATATTGATTTCTGAGCCTTGTATCTCGTGATGTGAACTCAGCCCCGCCCGTCTGCCAGACAACAGTGAGTGCTGTTGCTTGTTACCTCTCAGCGATGCTTTTACAGATGCATCACTCAGTGCTGTTTGAAAGGGTAGGATTACTTTCAGGACAAGTGTGGTTTATGGCAGCAATACGTGTGTGGAAAAACATTTTAGATTGCATGACAAACACAAGTCTCACATCCATCACATCCACAATGCCCCTGATTTCTCCCTCTTGCATGAGTTGGCCCAAAAATACAGACACAGTATTTCTGTGGCTGTGTGACCCTGAAAGCATGTCTGGGAGATTTTATGACACTCACAAAAAGATTTGCCAGTTTTGCTGACTGCATGTCTTACACTGTCAGCAGTGCATAACGGATTTCCCCATTCAAAACTGCTAATATATACTGTCTCTACACACACTGCAAGGAAAACAAATTCAGGAAGTGCAGCAGGATTGACACACCAGGTAAAACACGCTGGTGTTGAATCAGATTCGGCTGCATCCCGCAAAACATACTTTGTGATTGATTTATGTCTCCCGACATGGCTCTGTGTGTGCTTTTTCACTGCGGCGTTATGCTATCACTATTCAGGTTACTAAATAATTCAGTAGCCCATACAGTTGTCAAACAAATGACAACTCTTTTGGAGCTGTGCTCTTTGCTGAAACCGTGGAACATGTTTTGTAAGAAGTGTCGGTGCACTGCACTCTTGGTTGCTTTTAGCATTAGACTGATAATTGATTGTCACTTGACTTGGTGCTTTTACCCAAACAGCAACGAAGTGATGTGTGACATACAGTACTCTTGATTTCGTTCTGCTGTATGGCTGGATAGTGAAGCCCCACTGTTACACAGGCATTGCAGAAAACGAAGGCATCAAGATGGATGCGGTTATCAAACTCTCAACCCGAACAAAAAGACAGGCCTGATTCTAAGAAGTGTCCGAAACCTTGCAAGGATGTAAATGGAAAGATGTAAAGGACGTTTTGGTATCTCACTCATGTTTTAGGCCCATTATTATGTTACGTGGTGCCCTTAAATCTAACATATTTATCAAATTAAGCACAGTGAACAGTTTAGCAGCATCTCCATTAACTCTGGTTTTATCATTGACATCATGCTCTCAGCACTTGTCCCACATAACTTCATACTATGCAGGCCTAATGCGTCCACAGTTGAATTCGCTTGTCAGTCGCCTGATGTTTTGAAAGTGGCGAGGGCAGTTGTAATGTGAAGTGACTCCTCGTCAAAGGACTCTCTCATCTCCTTAAAAAGTGAACTGCATTTGAACTTAACAGAAGAGAAGCTCTCCGGAGAGGAGTATCAAAGAATGTAGCTGCCACGTGTTTGTAGCCACAGAGAACTGTATCTGCTTCAAACTTAACTCTCAATCCACCATTCACTTAATTTAGCCCCTCAAAAAAGATTTGATTTCAATTGTGACTGACGAGACACCTGGGCGAGCACTATTCCTCAATCCTCAGTTATTACTCGATCAAATCAAATATATTTAAATGACAAAAATGGTTGCAAGAGAAAAAAATTTAGTTAGTTGGGTTGAAAGATGTGTTTTTTGTTTTGGGGTAAACACTGTTTGGCCCTTAACATGAGTGACAACACGCACAAAATCGAGGGGAATAAACTGAGGACACCTGTTCCACATCCAAATGGCAAACAAGTCCATCTGCATGGCGAGAAAATAGGACAGCTGTAACCATTCAATCCATTTGTGGATCACTGTTTTGCTTCCATACAACACAAAACTGTAACCAACAGTCAAGCTCAAAATTTCCACCTTTCACTCTAAGGCAAAGTTTCTGCAGCGCAACATTTGTATGCTTGGATTGAGATGTCGCAGGTGTCTTCGATGACAAAATGTTGCGCTTTTAAAAGAAAATCTGACCATGCAATTTATGAGAGTACATCACTCAGTCAAATGACAGACCCCACAGGCTACATTTAAGGAAAGGATAACCTGCAGGCAGCGAATCACACGCAAAAACAGAACTGCAGTGATATGAGGATGTTCTTTTGCCTGAAGTTAAAGATAGTGTGAAAGGATGTCTATGCTGCTCAGATAAGGAATGTGTGACCTTTAAAAAAAGGTTTAGAGATAAAAATCTTTTTTGTACGCATGTTGAGAAACCTTGGAAAACTCAGTGAATTTGTTTTCTTGACCATCACTGTGAGCAAAAAAAAAAAAGCCGTTAAGAGGTAAATGGCTGCTGGCAATAGCGGGAGGGGATGATCAATAAAAGGTAGCTCTTAACACATAAAGGCTATTTATCAACACATTTTTCAAGAAACACAAATGCAAAATTCAATTTGTTTTTTTATACTTCAGTGTCTAATTGAATTGGAATGACTTTCTGAAGAAAAGAAAATGAATTAAACAGACTGCCTGTATAGATCTGTAGGTAGTTCAATATGTGACTGCTGCAGGTATAAATAAATGCTTTTTTCCTCTTCATGGAACCTTTCCCAGCATGCATTGGGCAAACAGCAGTGAAAGGCACTAACAGCAATACCACTAATTTCACTAACATCAGGAAAAACATATTTACAGCAATACAAACAAGTTTTAATATGTATTTAAAAAAGATTAAGTGTGTCAGATTTGTTTTTGAAAACTGAAAAAAAAATACCATGGCTGTTGCACGAGTGTCAATAAACTGCTTTTCCACTGATAACAGCAGCTGTATTAAAAACTACCATTCATTTCACAATAATGTTCAACAAAAATTTCTCCAACAATAACTCTTACAAAACTAAAAGAAGAAATATAAAACTAAACAAACTTTTTCCACAGTTGTACTGGTTGTGGATGCACACTCCATCTTGTTGCTGTCTCAATGTGCTTCACTGTGCATCTTTGCATAGGGGAAGCTGTTGAGCCAGTATTAGCAGGAGAGATAAAGTTTCTCTCCTTTACAGCAACATGTCAATTCTTTTCTGTCTGCAGCAGCTGGTGGGCATTCAGCTCCCAAAATGTCTAAAACTATTTGATATTTGTTTGTCAAAAGGAGACATTTGGATTGAACAAATCAACACTTTAATAATGATCTTCACATTTTAACACTCTGAAGGGTTGCACATAGAGACAAACAGATTCGCTCGCACTGTATATTCACACCTGTGCATAGTTCACAGATCCCTGTTCAACTGCATGTCTTTGGAAGGTGTAGGACTCACTGAGCTGACAAAAATAACCAAACCTCTATAGGCTCATCCTGCTGTAAGTTGACAATGTGAGAAAAAGTCTTCGGCTAAACATAAACACATATACAATATGTGCAAATACAACTAAATGCTTCATGTTCATTTCATGGTCATAAATAGAGAAATGTACAGTCACACTTCACTGTTGACCATTTTACAATCCTGATATGCCCTCCAGCCTCTTCCCATGTCATTATAGCAACAGAATTTTGCCATCATAATCATTCATCGGCCTGCAGTTATGTCCTCAATCAAAACATCATTTCGTGTGCTTCACTTCCCATTGCATACCACATTTGTGAAAAGTAAAAAAATCATTTTAGTCCATTCCTTACACCGCTGAGCACAGAATAACAGGATCAGGAAACAACCAAGCCTAACTTGTCAGTAATTCAGTGTCTCCATTAAAGGATCATGATCTGTTTTATGATTTATGACGGCCATGCAGGAGAGTCATGTAATTGGAATATATGAAAAGTGATGGCTCTCTCAACAGGCTTTCAGCTCTGTTATCGGAGTAGTTACCGTTCCTGTGTCATTTCTTCTTTCCCTTTCTACTTGCACATCATATACACATCAAAGTCATACTCCAGCAGTGCACTGCAGTAATGAATGCCCTACATTTCTGCTGCTTAAATTTGATGGTGTCCCGTTGAAGCCTTTTTTCTTTCCCACAAGTTTTTCCTCATGTTCTAATTTCATCAGGCTTTCTGACAATATACAATATACAACATACAGTAAGTTATTATATTATAGTAATTCTAGTGTTGACGTTGAGTTGCAGTTAATTTTGTCACCCAAGTTGAGCTGAAGTGGAATACGTCTTTCTTTTTGATTTTTTTTTTTTTAATCAAGGAAGGGTTTCAAGAGAATGACAATTATTTACTTGTAGAATTAAGAGTGAATGACTGCATGAGCATGTAGAGCCAGCCCCGCAGTCACTCACCAAGTGTGTATTAATCCACAACTACAATATAGTCACTAACAAATGTATTATTTACTCCTGTTTCTGTAACAATGTCTAATACTGTCTTTTCGGAGAGCCTTTCCTGATATTGCTTCATTTTAGTTTTCTTTGAACTGTATTATTGTTAATATTATGCTACAGTGTCCATTTATTTTAGGAATAAGTGAGCTGTAAACCAAAATGTGACCAAAATGTCAACGTCCTCATTTAATGTCTCTTTCCACTCAAAAAAGTCTGCTTTTCGTTATACTTGGATGTTTGACCTTCACGATGCAGGATGATGTATGTGCAGAGTTTGACACCAGCAGGCTGTTTTCACACTCATCTGCTGTGCTCACCATGAATCTGAGTATAACACATTCACGCACAAGATGATTTTGCAACATCACCATGAGTTTGGAAACCAATCATAGCCTGACATGAAGTGACGTTGATACTTAATACCACCTGCGAATTTACTTTTCAGTGAAGTGGGAGATATTTTGCACTCAGCAATTAACTTATGGAAATTAAAAATATTTGGAAATTTAAAGATTCTGCTTTTTACAATGAAGGTGAACTAAATGCAATTTACTATTTTTTTGTGTAAACAATACAAACAAACAAAACATTTAATTTGTCCAGTAGAGGAGGTTCAGACATCTTCATTAATTTCATGATGTCGAAAGAGTGTGTTAATGGTATAAAACGTATTGTAAAATTGTTTGATCATATTTATGACAATAAAATGGCAAACAATTCAAGGTGATTACATTTTCAGAAAGATTTAGCCAGCCAGAACTTAATAATAGCTGTTCACAGGGTTGGAATCTTGTCCCCCAAAAGAAAAATCTTTTCTTTATTTGAATGAGCCATTACAAACTTTGATGATAACCACATAACCTCTGTAGAGCTGTGTTCAAAAATACAAGTGGCTTCAGATGCAGATGCAGTCATTAAAAAAACTTATGAAAACTCCTTCATTCATTGTGCTTGTTATGTTCGGCCTAAAAATAAATTCCAGGAGTGGAGCAAAACATTGAGACAGAAAGAGAGGTCGCAGTGACATGGGTGGTTATGGGTGAAAACAAGAAAAAATAATGATGATAATGGCACAGAACAGTTTGCTGCCAAATACTGGAAACAAGTTAAATGACTGTAAGCCACTATATGCTTTTCAAACAAATGTGCCATGAAGATAATCATGCAGTCAGCAGGGTCATAATGCTGAGCCCTTAATATATTATTTCAGGTACTGAGGACCTGAGTCAAGTTTCTAAAATGTCACAAGGAACAAAAGCTCAAATGATGCTGCAAAGAAATGTGAAGTTTAAAAAAATGTAACCGTCAATAGGAGTACAGGTTCAAAGACCGCAACAACCTCTTTAGCTTGAGAGGTAATTTGAAAAAGATGAAAAAAAAACCCCAAGCAAGTCTAAATCAGAGTTACAGCAGAAGTCAGTTTTAAGCCTGAATTGACTGAAAGCACACTCTGAAGCTCCTCATGTAACAGTTACAGCACAGCCACCACCAGCACAGTTGAAGTTGAGCCATGTTTTTTTTTTTTTTTTTACCTTTTTCTTTTTCAGCAAAGCAAAAATTGATCACTTTTCTGGTGGGCGTCTGTCAAACTCACTAAACCTGTTTGCATATGGCAGGGGTTCTCAAAATTACTACCCAAAGGTCTACATCTGATTTTTATTCAAGTTTAGAGGTTTGAAATGACTGGCAATAAAAGAACTGTTGTATTCTGTCTGTAGTTATTGTCACAGTTGATTCTGTCAGTATTCTTTTGGCAAATGCACAGCATGACCCTTGATTACAACACAAACCTCTTGTAATGGGCCAGCGTGACACCAAGGCACACATAGCTCAGACATTTAGTCCATATTTATTTTTGATGCAGACATACTCTCTCACACACACAGGTATTGAGTGGGTGGGGGTGACTAAATCTGGCATTGTGTCAGAGGTGCAAACAAACATGTTATCAACGTCCAGATTGCAGGATTGATTGGTTATCACTCTGAAATATTGCTATTTTTTGGCACCAAAATTTAACACTGGGGTTGTAAAAGCCAATCATCTATTTGCAGTCAGATTAATGAATTTCTCACAAGTAGTCATCTGCTAAATGAGCCCTTATCAGGACAAAAATTCATAAGGGAAGAAAAATAGGGGTTCTTCATCAATAGTTTTGGGACAGTTTGCAATAAATGGATTTCAAGTACACTATCTCTAAAACAGCTGATAACATGAGCAAATAATGACATATTTCAGGATTTTTAATAACTTTAAATAAGTTTGATGTGTACCGACTAAGAGTGGTGGTTTGTTTCTTGAGTCAACTGGACTGCTGTTCTTGAGGATAATTTAACCAAACATCACCACACAATCCCTGGGGACAACCTTAGTTCACAGTGTTTCAACTTCTGTTTTGAGGGTGCTAAATAACTTGGCTGGAACAGACATTAAATCACATGACATGTTGACAGATGTAGAAAAAAAGAGTTAAATATTAACACCAGATCTCGCTCATAAGGGCACCTCCTATCCTCTGTTCACACTGCCAACAAAATCATTTGCAAATAGAGCATCACGTCACTATAGGCAACAACTACATTTTGCACTAGCTGTATAAATTCAGCATTAGAGAAAAGGAGACATACATTTTTTGTCTGCGATTTAGAAACTGATAGCTAATTCTCTGGTGAAACATTAATGCTCGAACTTGGCAGCAACAACAAACACACACAATGCTCTCCAGCAGCAAATGTCTCCATGACAACAATGTCAACGATGAATGAAAAGCCGCGGAATATATATACTTTTGCTTTGGAAACAAAAACATTCTCTTCTTCCTTATACATGTCTACTCCACCTACACAAGAATTTTTGATGACATATAGTCTGAAGTTAAAATATGCTGTTTTCATATCTGTCCCTACAGCAATATACAGATTATAGCCTCATTTTAAAGCCTGTCATTTCAATTCATTCGCAGTCTGTGTCCCTGGCAGCGGATCTATAATAGGTTTAATAGACATTTGGTAAGATCAAGGGTGAAATCAGCCAGTGATCAGTGCTTTGCTTTAATGCTTATGCTTCACCCAAGCAGTCTGATTGCCACTTTAATGTGGAGGACCCATGAGCTCCCTCTTGGGTTCTGGTGCCAGTGCAAAGAAAAAAAGCTTTACTCACTTTTTCTTCTGATATAAAGCAACCATACTTGGAAATGCATGATGAGTTGCTGATGCACATGAATTAATTCCATATTTGCTGCATGAACTGGCATGCGGGTCCCTCTGTGGCTAGCATTATGGGAGTCTATGGGCCAGTGCCATATTGTGCAATACAATGCAGGCTGTTATTATATTGACTGATGTTCTGTCCAGACGCTGTCATCTTGCCTTCAACCATTTGATGTAGTCTATGATGGAGCATGTCAGTGCATTTTTAGTAGTTTTTTTTTTCACCAAAGGGCAGCTCCTGAGGTGATTGGGGAGGAGGGTCCTCAAGCCAAAGCTTTAGTAAGTAACCCATGTCTCATAAGGATAGAATTAATGTGATGAAAATTTGAGAGCATATACCTTTTGGAGTTACTTATTGTCCGACCATGTGCTCAAGAATAAAATGCCTATTCTGAAGCCTTATTCCCAAAGAGGCTGAACAACCTTCACTCACAGAAATTATGTATATATACCATTAATATGCAACAGCAAATGTTTTCTGAAAGAAACATAATGTCACTTGGATTACATTTTCATCATCATTGGAATGAGGAAATGTTTTATAAATGAATGCCAAGTTGCAAAATGCTCATATAGAAGGTATTTGCAAAAATGTTCATTGACAACATAGATTGCAATAGAATATTCTCTGGTGACAGGTGTTGCCATGGTTATTTGTGGAAGTCACAGCACTTGGTTAAGGAAAAATACATATTAATATAGAAAGTTAAAAGTTACTTCAAGCGCAAGGTAGGACATGTTTACTTCATTAACATATTCTAATCCTGCAGTCTTGTCTAACCTTAGAGTTTTTGTTGCTTTATTCTAAACACATGCTGGGTGCAGACTCCTGTCTCCCGTACCAAAATCACACGTTTTGTACACCTTCCATCTCCGCTGTGTGTGCAGTACACAAACCAAGCATCTCACACCTGAAAAACAAGTTAAATTTTAAAATAATACAAGCAGTTATAGTTTCCCTCAAAACATCCTGTATTAAGGTAAAACAGATTTCTAGTATATCAGAAATCATTTCACGATACATAAACTGAACTAAACATGGGTTTAAACAAAGGTTCAACGTTTAAAACGAAAACATACTTAATGTGGATAATCTGTCCACACTGACATCTTTTATCAAAAAGTAATTTATTTTTTAATTTATTATTGTATATAGTAAGAAACATGTGGAGGTTTGAAACAGATGTCCTGGCTATTTTCACTTTCCACTTGTGCTGTTTCATTTATGACCTCATGTAAGATTAATAATGACCTTATACAGTACATGCAAGGGTAACTGAGCAAATGTGTTTTAATGACAAAGTCAATAGCTGGATAATTCCCCCATGTTTCAAGATCAAGAGTGCATTAAAATAGTCTATACCAAGTAGATGATTCTGGAAGCTGCTCACACACCTTTCCTGTGAAACAAGGGATTTTTGACACAAAATGGCCAAACTCATTTCTGGTTTTACCTCCAAATCATCTGAACAAGTTATCTGCTTCAGTCTAGCAATCTAGCATGTTCAAGATTCCAGTTATTACTTTGAGTACAGTGTCATCATGGGTCAAACGGATGAAAATAGTCTCCAAATTGTACTTCAACTGAAAGTACCCCTGAAAATCAAACAATGCTTATAATAATGTTACAACAGGATAACCCCTATATATTGTGCTTTCATTTCCACTAAATACACTATACTTAATACAATTCTTCATTTGTCAATGAAGTGTTTTTAATGATACATAATAGAATAGATGCAATAACAAATATAATCTGTCAGTTGCTTCAGGCTACTAATTATGTTGAAAAGCTCAGTTGTAGTTATGCTCCAATCCGTCCCATGATTTCCCATGCACCATATGCACTAAGAAAGGTTTAATAAGATCCAATCATCATCATCACTGATGTAATTATACAATCACAATTCTGCCATGTACATATCTAACCCCCGATAGTGTAAGACCTCAAGTAGGCAGAGAGCAAGTTTCTTTCCTTAACTTCAAACTTTTAAATATCTCAACCATATTAAAATGTAAAGATCTGATAAAAAATGCTCACTGTGTGTTTTAGTCACTTAGACCTCATGAAATATTTCCCAGCGTGCAATGAAGCGACCAAATGAGGCAAGTGGATGACTTCTTCCAGGCCTGGCCACAGCTCTCACATTAGACAGCCCATCAACAGGCACATTTGCACAGGGGGGGAAACACTAATGGTGTGATTAGGCTGGAGGTGAAACTCAAGGCCTCAGAATGCAGTTTACATCTTGGCATCTGATGATGACAAAGAATGTATAGTGTCCATCTTACTATATTAAGAACTATAATAGGTTGGTGTTTATAGAAAACATACCTAGTTTATTATTTAATGAAAAACAAATGGCTGACATTGTCATCATCACACCAACATTAGAGACTTGGGAAAATTTCCAACATAAGACATGAACTTTAAAAGTTGAAAGAAGGCCACATGGCAAATCTCTTAATCCTTCACAATCTGGACTCCAATGTAAACCAGGGACAAGGGGATGGAGGAAGTTTTTCCATCCATCTGGGTTCAAACATCGAGTGCAGCTGTACACAATGAATCCACAACTTGTGATTAATATTATGAAACCAGAATGAGAGATAATGAGATGAGATGACAAATAAAAAATTCTGTTGAAAACTAGGAATTAGGAAAAATGAATGTAGTTCAGGAAAATGATTATTATGGCATATTGGTGAGTGTCCTTATTTTACAATTCAAATCATGGCTGAATCTGACAGGAATTATATATAAGATTTCAACAGCAATAATATACTATATTAAACTATATTAAAAGTTTGTTTAGTCACTAATCTTGATGATACAAGCTGATGGTCTTCCTGCTGGGCATTGCTGCCTGATGCACCTCCGCCGGTTCTTTGGTGGCTTTCCTACACCCTGCTCCTGTGCATCCCATGTCACGGAGCAGGCGGACAGCCAAGGACCCGACGAAACCCCTGCATCCTACTTCGATGGGGCACGTGAGGGCTTTCCAGCCAGCCTCACTGCACTCTTCTGCCAGGTCTGCATACCTGGACTACTTCTCCTCGTTGGCGGCCTCCGCGCCCTCCTCCCACGGGACAGTGAGCTCCACCAGCAGGATGCTTTTGCGTGGCTCTGACCACATGATCAGGTCTGGCTGGAGCAATGTTTCTATGATCTCCCTGGGGAATTGGAGCTGTCTCCCCAGGTCGACCCTCATGGACCACTTGCTGCCCGGTGAGAGGACTGTTGGTGTTACTCTCTGGCGAGGATGGTTGACGTTCTCTCTGGTCCTTGTGAACAGGATAGGATGTCTCGCTGGAGCGGCAGGTCTGCTGTTAGCCTCCTGTCTGCTGTTAGCCTCCTGTCTGCATGACTCTGCCACCTCCGCCAGCTTCCTCAACACCAGGTTGTGTCGCCACCTGTAGCTGTCCTGCAGCCCGACAGGATATACTGGAGGCTTGTCTTGTTGGTACCGCAAAGGGGACAGGATTGTTCTTTGCCAAACCACTGCTGGAGGTTTCTTGGACAAGGTCATAGGTGGCTCTGATCAGGAAGCTGAGCCTGGCTTGGGGGATCTTCCACAGATCAGACCATGACAAGGGCCTGTCTGTAGTGCCTTCCCATGACATCCAGCCTCCCTGCTGACCTTAGAGACACCGCTTTGACCTTAAGGCGCTCCTGCTCTGTCCTCGTCACTTCTCAGTTCATTATCATTTAACATTTTTTTTAACATTCATTTGTTCCTGGTTTTCAATCTTGAAGGTTTGCTGCTTTTTCAAAACCACACCAACAGAATAATCTGACCAAAATAATCCTTTGCTGCAGGCATCCTGCTTGAAACATTATTAGATTACGAACATTACAATGCAATGGTTTCATTCATTCAGTTCATATGTTAGTAATTTAATCTATAGAACACAAGAACTTTCCTCTGTAGTCATGAGGAGGTATTTAACAGACTGACCTGGCACTTCTAATGCACCACTGTTTACTTCTAAAGTCAAAACTGACCTCATCTCGCATGAAAAATATTGTCCAAAAAAGGTGCCTGAAGATATCCAGTAGTTACTGTAAGCTACAGTTTTATGTACTAAATTATTGAGTGATAAAAGTCTGTTTCAGATCCAAGGTCATCTGTCAGTCTTGCTGATATGGATCATTTATTTTACAGGGGTCACTACTGCAGTGTGCAAAAGGCAGGTATGTTTCCTATTGTTTGAGAATGCGCGGCGCAGTGCAAAAGCTGTTGACAGCACTTTCGTACAATAATAGCTGTGAGGAAGAGAAGAAATGGATATGAGGTGCCACACATGCCTTTGTCCATTGTACTCACTTTTCACTCCCCCACAGGCCCTCAACACTTTCTGCCATGTGGCACACAAAATGCTGGCTGGAGACAGAGACTAACTGGAGGAAAACACTTTGATGAGGATCCAACTATTCCTAGAGAGGAATCACTTCTTGAATATTGTTTTCCAGACATCTCTTTCCACATCGAAATGTAATGGGAGGCTACATATAGAGAACCAACTGCGCAAAATGCACGCAATGACAGAATGTCTTTTTCAGTCATGCATGCCACAGCAGTAGTTAAAAGAACAAGCTTGTGCTATGGAATGGTGCTTCTTCAGCAGCAGCAAATCTGGTCAGGAAGTAGAGAGAGGACTGACCTTACCTCTGTCATCCACCATATCTGAAATGCCCCTGAGCAGGGCATTAAACAAGGCATGGAGAAACTGCAGTGGTAGATCTGCTCTGAGGCCAACAAGACAAGGTTGTAATGTTTGTACTTGGTAGCTTTGGGCTGTGAGTGTGAGTACACATACCCTATAACTCCCCTTACAGCTATTGCTGTAAATAGGGATGTATTTTTAGCAAAACAGGCCTTGTTAAGTCAGGAATAAGAATTCTAGTTTATCGAACACTGCCTCTGCAGTGACAGTAGAGTCAGAATACATTGGGAAAACAAAGTCAGAAAAGTGTACTAGTATCTTAGGTGGTGGATGCCTCTCTCCACTCGAGGCAGTGTGTTTTTGTGTATGTAAGGAATAACCACATGTTTAGTCAGCAGTCTTGTAAATTTGGCCTAATAGAGAGTGTCACCATCCCAACATCTTGTGCTCAGCAGGATGTAACTCGGCTTCCTGGTGTTGGTCTTGTTTAGTTTCTATGTTGGTGTGCAGTATAATGAATGATATGCTTGTAGTTTTTCCTTATGAGCCTGTACAAATGGCAAGCAGTGGAACTCTTCTTGAAAGACTGCGTGGGAGGAAGAGACAGGGAGAGGAAGGGGAGAAGGAGTAATTGTTTGAGAGCTTGTTATATCATCACGGAGTAATAATTGCTGTAATTAGCGAGAATGTACATCCATCTCCTTCAGATCGGCTCATGGAAAAAGGGATACATTTGACAATAGGGCAAACAGATTGTTTTGTTGCAAAGCTTACTTAGAGTTTAAAATCATATCAGATATGGGGCAAATCTCCTCTGTATTCAAGCAGTCATTGATAAGAGTCTCTGGCGATCCATAATGTTTGTCTGCAGTAATTAACTCGAGGTGAAGATTATGGGAGATTTCTTCTCTAGTGTGTACACATCATGCAGAATTCATATTCTGACCTAAGCCCAAAACAATGAGCCTCATTTAAAGCTTCTGCTCCAGCTGATGGAGAAGGGCTTTGACAGTGATCAAAACCGCACAGTAATTTACCCAGTGCGCTTCTGTCATTGATATGTATTATTGGCGTGATTTGCGTATTAAACTGCACCATGCATTTTAATGTTCTTTTACATCATAAGCACAAAAACAAAAGGAGTGATTGGCAAATGTTACTGTAAGAACCAGGTTGACAAGAAGAAATTCATAATATTGCCTGCCAATATTCAGGTAATCATACTGTGTCAAAGTATCACGGTTCTCATTTCTTCACATAGAAATATGTCTGTGTGTCGGCTCAGCTGTAGAAATCTCTTTGATTTGTGATTTTCTGGTGACTGACTCTTAGCAATACAAAGGTTAGTGAAAAAAACACCAGTGGTGCAACATTTTCATTGAAACAACAAACCAAACATAAGAAAAAGCATCTCCACAAAAAAGGGGCCATTTGTATGAATTATATATGGTATTATAGCATAAATCCTAAAAGCATTGCTGCAGCAATTCAATTCAGTTTCATTTGTATAGCCCCAAATCACAACACCGTTTATCTCAAGGCACTTTACTGAGTAAGGTCGAAACCTTACAATACGCAGAAACACAAAGGCATAACCTCAGCTAAACTTCAAAACATTTTGATGGTTTTGTTTATTTCTTACTAAAATGACTTAATTTCTGCACCAGTTTTATAAAGCTGAATAATGGAGCAGAGGTTTTGTCTCTTTTGGCACAAGGACTAAAAAGGTTCATGACTTTTAACTGAGCAAATAATTAACCAATTCGCACAGACACTGAAGTTTGAAGCTTCTAATCTCAATTGTTTTCAATTCTGGATTGCAATGAGCTACAGTTCTTATATAAAAATATCAATCATGACTTTGTTTATGTTTTGTTAAGTTTGAGTGAATGTAAAAGTTGCAAAATAACTTACAACATATACAATATTACATATACACATATATTGCAGGTGAATTATTTCCTTTATTTTAATTTCTCATTTCCATTGCCTGTTTAGGGCTTTGGGTCAAGTGGGTAACTGTGGCTGATGTGGTTCTGTAAAGGTGTGGAGGCAGCGTTTGTGATATTACACTATACAAATAATAGTACCTTGTCAAAATCTTCTAAGTTAATGGTAGACTGAGAGATGCACTTGGTACAGGAATGCCATAGTGCTGCTGGTCTTGCATGAATAGCACTTGGATTTAAATATGGAGAGCCAAGTCCTTTTATGGTTACACATTAGCAGCTTCAAGAACAATTGTCAGCTGTATGTGCCACTTTCCAGTTAATCCATTATACATCCATCACCCATCTTACAGAAGCCACCTCTTGTGCTCTCTGAGAGCAGCCCAAGCCACGGAAAGGGTTTGACTGTGGAAGCTCCTGCTATTAACAGAATTAACTCCAGCCAGGAGCACAGCTCAGGGAGAACACACCAATTCCATTATCTCAGCTGGACGGAGGCCATTCTCTCTCTGCCACTCTGCAGCCAAAGTGCTCCAAGCATGGAGCCCAGCAAACCCATTGTACAGAGACACAACATGCACCAACTCTCAAATGCACTCTATCAAAGCCTTTCTGCTTGAAATATTCATCTAGCTGGAAAACCACATTTGAATCTTCTGAAAAAAAATAAAAAAGGTACAAATATTTAATTCGTTTTTCCTTTTACTGAGTGAGTTAAGTGAACTACAGTGAACCCAGAAATATTTCGTACACTTTAGTTTACATAAATACCCTTTCCCATTACACTCTAAACACAGCCCCCTTCCCCCTACTGCCCTTCCCTTAGAATAAATATGAAGAGCAGCATCATGCAATAGCTGGGTGACACAGTGGCAATTACTTAACCAGATAATGATAATGATAACAACATATTTTCACAACAGAGTAATAATGGGGCAAAAACATGAGGATGATAATTGTTAAAGACAATAATGAAGAAGAACATCAGCAGGTTAATGTTGATAACAGTAGTAATTGGTAATAATAGAGCGATTGATTAACAGTAATGTCAGATTAAAACATGAAAGGGATACAGCTGGTAATACTGTGAATTAAAAACAATATTGGACAACCTACACACAGTGAAAGACCTATGCTACACTCTTTCAGTCTACTCAGTGAGGAACTCTTCCTTGTTGATAATGTATTTCCTACTGCCATCTCTGGCCAGAAACTTGTAACAAAATAAATAATAAAGACGTCCCATAAAATAGATATACTTTATATTCAATATATCCAAGATACGTGTGATACTGTTGTTCAGAATCAGTGTCAGTGCAAAATAAGAAAAGTTCCAAAATCAACTTTTCCAGTATTGTGTGTGTGTGGGGTGACTGTACAGTATATGCATATTGCTATAGAAAATCAGTGCACGTAAGGTAGCTTGACTTTCCCTTGAACTTAGAGGAGGATCCAGGGTTTGTTTATGCTTCACAGTTAATTTGTCACTTTCAAAGTCACAATACAGTGGGAAAACAGAGATACTTAAAGTTTAATTATTCTGATTACCACGTAAGACAATTTGTGCAGTTCATAGCATAGGGTGATTTATAACGAAGATCGTTATTATTGCCTGTGTTCTACAGTATGTCTGCCATAGGTTTCTGCAGTGACTGCAAATATGTTTAAATTCAGAGAAAAAAGCTGAAATTTAGATTAAACAATTGATAAGATAAAGGTTTAGGGACAAGAGGAAGAACAACTACTAATTTTAAATCATTGTTGTCATCATGTCACTGAAGGTTTGATAAATGGCAAAATTGTGGTATATTGTCAGGAAAATTGTTTCCCTCACAGTTGGAAGTAGGTGTGCACTTCAAGACAAGGACACCTCAAAAAGGCAAAACAGTTGTGTTCAAAAAAAGATGAGTAATTGTGATCTCCTGGAAGCTTTATTTGCACATAAGATATTTTTTGTCATCTGATCATAAAAAGTTAATTTAATGAGCAACATTTCTGGATGCTATCTAAACATGAAAATATCTGTTACTTTACATGTCTCTGGCCCAATCTATGGAGATATGCTTTGTCATTTCTTCATCATTTTACGTTCAGCGTTTTATGAATCTCCTTGAATAGAAATGTCACATTTAAAAGGAAAGTAGGCTCATTATGTTGAGAGCCGATAATAAGAAAGTTTATGGACTTGCTGCGGTCTTTCACCCATGTTTGCGGTTGCTAATGGAACCCACCACCGCCCACATTTAAGGATAAGTTATTTGTCAGCCAAATGGCTTACTTTTGCACTATAAATAAATCCATTATGTCCTTGTAGGCCCAGCAACAACCCATTAGCATACTTTAATAAGTTATATTTCTGTTCAATTTTAATGTTGAATTCATGACAAATAAAGACTTGTTTGTTTTTTCTCCCGGCTGGTGTTAAAACAGGATCAGATAGAGATAGAAGAATGACAGAGCCTGCAGGCAAGGAGAAAGGAGAGAATACCAGGTAATGATTAATTTGGGCTACAGTATAATAAAGTATTATCGTAGAGCATGTCATTAGTATTTGAGGACTGTTTTACACAAATTTGCCTCCTGGCTATATGGGCTTTGCAAAGAATGTTTGTATAGTTATCTTCTCCAAAATGGCTTCCTGTAACCATTAAAAAAAACATCACAAAAGAAATGTTCTGAGTGTACAGCTGGAAAACATGGGAAAAAGCCCATTGTTAGTTTTGTACTGTGACTTGTTTACAATATCCAGCAATAAGACGCAAGATTATTACCTTTTGTTTGACACAGGAAACACTGTTCCTTCCAACATAGAGGAGAAAATAAGCATTCTGCAAAAAAACAAAAAAACAATCCTTCATTCTTTCTAAGCACAAGAACAGAACAAATTTATGTCTTGGTGTTTTTCAATGCAGGCATCAAAGACAGAAACAGACACAATGAGAACCAAGCGGCAAGCGGGAAGAACAGCTCAGACTGTACACAGTGCACTACATTGTTATTTCATGCAGTACACTCCTGTGACATTTTCTGCTACATACATGGGTAATTCATAGCAAGTGCAAGATCAAAACAATAAAATAAACTGTCGCAGAATCATATTGAGGTTGTCAATGTGGAGATCCCAGGGGAGGCAGAGGAATGTACAAAGAGAGGAGAGGAGGGGAGCATTCCAGAGAAAGTAAGTGACCAGGTAGCTCATATTATCAAATAGAGCATGTCATTGGTGTTTACACAATATTTTCTGCAACCCCCCCCCTCCCCACCACCACCACCACCACCACCACCACCTCCCCCCCCCCCAGGCAATCCACTCTAAGTGACAGAAAATGTTGTTAGTGATGCAGAACGATGACAAAATGTACCACTTCCAAATAGTTCATATTTGGAAGTAGCGGTGCAAAACTGCAAGAGATTCAAAAACACTGTGCTCAAAAACTGAATTAAATCTACTGAAAATCAAACCTTTACCATTGGCCATCACTTTATGCCCAAGTGAGCTGAAACTACAAAGTACAATTAATGAGGCATACCTCACAGTGATCCTCAGTGTCCATGCATTGTAATACACCCTAAAATGTCTTCACATCAATAGAATTGGTTGGTAGACTCCTGCACTCTAGTTATAATGAAACCCTGCTTTCTAATCGGCCACTGATTTAAAGAAGTTTAAGAATGTAAACTGGTTAAAGAGTTTACTGTTCATAACATGCCAGCCTGTAACATCAAGTTTGATTCTTAGACTTAAAACATTTTAGCACGGCATTCAGTGTACTTTCTCCTTGATTTTACAATGAATTTCTGAAAAAACGAAACGTGAATGCACCCTCTTTTTACTTTGTGTATTAACTGATGATGGTGCTGATGAAAGTTTCTTTCTCTTTGAAACCACAGTAACTAGAATAAGAGTGGGAAGGTTATTCTTTTAACTCTTGTAAGCTGTTCAACTGCAGTGAATATATTCATACATTTGATTCGTGTGATTCATGATTAATTTCTCTGAATCTTTCTTTTTTTTTTTTGTTGGAGTGCAGCCGACCAGAAGTGAAGTAATTCTCAAAGGTAGGAAGAAAATAATTGTGTTTGTCCTGAACCCTCATTTTGCGTTAGCAAACATTTAGAGCTCTATAGACTAGGCTATAGTACAATCTCTGGACATTGATCTATTTGCAGTTTAAGGTCAGTTGAGCTGTGCCATCCAACTCAATATAGTATTCATTGATTCAGTGATATAAGAGTTGGAATAAAAAAAGCCATAAGTGCCATAGATACCTCATGCTGTTATTACAGCAGTCAAGCTGAATATAACCTTGAAGACAATACGAAGCAATTTGGAAGACTTTTTTTATATATTCAAAAAGAAAATGGATATAAATGTATACTGCAATCTGAAAATTGCATATGAGTAATATAGCATGTTGTTAATGTTTATACCTTAAAAAAGCCTTTAACTTAATCACTCAGACACTCGCCCTGTGATTTTGATTAAAGCAGAAGGAATGATGATTTTTGGCACTGTGTTCTGGCAATAGCTTACACTTGCTGGCCTCATGGGGACATAATATTTCAAGGTCAAAACTTCAAACTAAAAAAAAATCCTCTGGTCGGATTTTGATGAAACCAGGAGGGACAGTCAATTATTTAGATGTTTTCATTTTATTTTCAATCTCCTATGTCACTACTGAATCTCATTTTTTCATACGCTATACTTGTGCTGTAGCTATTTGTACAGTTCCATGCTGTTTTAATGTAAAAGTCCTATTTTACTTTGACAGATATTACAGTATGCATTCCCTAGGAAATAGTCACTGCCGTATGCAACACTCTGAGTTGAATGACTCTTGTTGGTGGTCCTGAATCTGTTCAGGGTTTTAACCATTTTTTCATAAAAGTATAATTTCAAGATATATAAAGTTAATGTTGATGATGTCCTTATTTGTTATCGCTTAGCTTGGGGTAGGGGTCGGTACAGAATAACAACAAACGAAACCAGTCGACTCGTTAGCACGTCCTCTCTTCCGGCTGAATGTACATCCGGGTCACGGTCAGGGCGAACGCGACACGCACGTAAGTGTCACGCGCGGACGATGTCGGCTGTTCAGAAGAGAAAAGTAAGCGTGAAATGTCGCGGGGGCCAAGATTAATTGACAAACTATCATTTTTTTGTGGGAGTACAGACAAACCAGCGCTTGGAGTGATGGGAAAAAAAGCTCGAGCTTCATTACCCCTCCTGCTAAAACTGAAGAGTTGCGCTTGGAAAAAGCTAACGTTCTTGGAGTTGCGAGCACCGGACGGAGTCAATTAGTCTCACGGAATCGGTTCTCTGAGCAGATCGGGGATCGGATTGAGGTTTGCATCTCTGTGCCGTGTTTTCAAATATGACACTTGCAAAAGCTGACTGATATAAAACCTGGAGATCCAACCAGCATCACCACCACCACCATCACCATCAGCATCATCATCAGCAGCAGCAGCATCAGCAGATGCACCTGACACCAGTCGCTTCGCCAAAGACTCGTAGGTCCAGCCTTGGCATCAGAGAGGTTTGTGTAATATATGCATTCAGTAATTTTGCACGGCCCTCCAAGGATGTAATAGAAATTAAAATGGCTCTTGAAAGGAAAAAAAAGGTTTCCCACCCCTGATTTAGAGGGAAAATGTATAAAGAGATTTATTATAAAATCCTAAAACATAAAACTTAAAAAAAAAAAGCCACAACTGCAGTCTTTTTATGACTTTGACGAAAATTGAAATGTCTTGAACTTGCGTCAGTAAACAGAGAAAGACATATTTTACGTATATAAACATCCAACGCATCCAAACGGAAAAAACAAATGAGGCTGAGGAGTCAAAAAGCCTCTGGTGCACAGTCAAATCAAGCATTAACTATTAATGCTCTCCGTTACATAGTGTAATCAAAAGAAGCGAGCGCGCGTCATCAGATGCAAGGCAGCTTTTAAGTAGTAACAAAGGCTGACTTTTGATAAAGCTGAGCGTTTGCACACCAACAACAGGGGAAAACATCCACACTTCGGCGAGGTCTCGGTTAAACTTCCCACTTTCCCAACACTGCTGTGGTGGTGGGAAGCGCCGTATAATGTGCCATTCTGACAAATATTCATTTATGCTCGCGCTCAGATTTGCAGCGCGGCAGCTCAGCCGTAATAACCACATTTTCAGCCCTCGTCCTGGGCCAGGATCTGCATGCAGTCTTAACATACAGCGCGAAAGGTACTCTTTACGTATTCATATCCGCTCAGCATACAGCCGGCTTCATTCAAATTAGCCCAAAAGTTATTGTTTGTGGTGGAAGTTAGATTGGGGAAGAGAGGTCGGGGCGCGCATCACGCAAACCGCAATGGCCACGGTCGCCTACCCTCATTTCGAGCCCGTCTCCACGCTATTAAACTGTCCAATAAAGGCAGCAAGCCCAACTGACTATTACATAAAGTAAATGTTAAGGGCGATAACTGTAGCCCTTTATGTATTGCCCCGCATATCATAAATGAAAAATGTGCACGCTCCATTATGATGTATATTATATATCAAGGCATGGACCTGAGCATGCGTCGGCGGGTTGTTGTGCTCGCCGCTGCGCCGTGGAGCGATGGAGTCACTTAAACCTGGTAATTAAACGAGCCTTCCACGCCAGCCGAGCTAGTCGCACACGCCAGATTATAATACACTCCAGCGAGTGCGAGTTTAAACGATGCAAATAAGTGTTAGCCTAATTTCCATATATTTATATATTTATTTATTAGTTTTTTAAAAAAACACTAAACACAAAGGGAAGCCTGCTCTTCCTTTGTGCTTAGTGGTTAAATGTTACTCCCTCTCCGCAGACACGTATGGGTACGTTCTTGCTCTCTTAATCTCCGCCTGAAACCGGAGGCTGCTGTGCGTGAGCAGAGTGAGTTTTTAGGGTGTATCTTCAAGTGTATACAAGCTTTATAAATGAGCCCTCGGAGATCCATGTCTATGATCTGTGATGTCACATTGATGTACAGCCCGGAGCGGTTCTTCTACTTCAATGGATGGGAAACAGACTGGGTGGATTTTTTTTTTAAACCATTATTTATCCAGTGAAACCTGGATAAGCGCACGTGCTACTGCGTGGTGTGTTCACGCTTGTTGCCCGCAGCTGTCGGGCAGGAAACATACAGTAGCGTGACGCTATTGATCAGTCAACCGCTGCGCGCTTTTGGCGTCTTGAAGGCGCAGTTTGTTATTGGAGTGCAAACAGGATTGACCCGCCGCCGGATGTCAAATCCTCTGCACCTGTCATCGCCGTCAGGCCGATTGAGAGGCCTTTTCATACCGGCGCTCGACTACGGCCTAATCTGAATTTTTGATGCCCGCTGGCGGCGGGATCGTTTGCATCGATGGTACCGTAAACGCAGCAGGAATCAAACTTAATCGAGACATGTTCGTGCAGAAAAAAAGTCAGAAACCTCTATTGCAGCCAGTTTGTGAAACTACCTGTGAATAATGTGGACGGAAAAAAAAAAAGCATTGAACACACCCGTCAGGCGCTGGCATCTAAAACATCTCAATCCACCATTTGACATTGTTGATGAAGGCATTGTAACTGGGGGGGTCACTCGTCTCCTTTCAGGGGAATCTGGGATCGAAATGAACAATTTCACAGCCACTTGTAGCCCATCATCCTCGCACGTTATGATGTCTTTCCTGTCTTGCTTGAAAAAGAAAAAAAATCTGTTCAAACCAGTAAACCTACCCCGAAACATCAGACGCCGTTCTGGCGATGTCCCACTTTTGCTTTCTGTCCCTCTCCAAATCAATTATGCATCAGTGTGGTACCTCTGATTTTGGGGGCTAAAACAAACTCTCATCAGACGCGTGCGAGGAGACGGTGGCGAGCCCTTCCGCCAACGCTGAACAAACTGACCAAGGGCAAAGGGACGGCGTCCCAAAAGGTAGCTCCCCCGGAACATCCGGATTTATTCATATTGGCAGGCATGGGGCGAGATTGAGGCCGCCGGAATGCAATAAGGCTCTGCTGATTTACCTATAAAAGCTGGAAATTATCTACCCAGGAAGAAAAAGAGGAATGCGCGAGTTAAATGTCACAGAACCGTTTCTGCTCTCATGTGGACCAAAAGGTTAAAGGCTTTTCATCCATGAGGAAAAATGCTTTCCCCATGCATTTATTTATACTGTGACTGTTATGGCTTTCTCAAGTGTCCCTACAGGGCTGTCTGCACTTCCAGCACCTCTCCACTCTGACGCACTTCCCCTGGCGGGGGCCCGGCCGCGCCGCCGAGCGCGCGGGGCTCGTCTCGGAGCACTCTTCCCGCCGCCTGGGGAGCGGCACCCTCGGAAAACACCTACATGGAAATGCAATTAAAAGCCTCTTCCTGTGAACGGTGCGGCGTGTTTTCGAGGCCGGTGGCAGGAGATGTAGTGTGAGAGCAACGCGGGGGGGGAGGCGAAGGGGCCGAGCTCGGGGAGAGGGGCATGCCATCTGCGTTCTCCGTCGAAGCCACTCATCTTAAGCCCGTCATTCCAGCACTCAGCCTTAATTTAACAGTTTTCATCTGATGAACCGCGCGTGCCCTTCCTCCTGTATTTATAGCGGGACGAAACGCAGCCAACACTCCACCGGTACGGTGTGCGGAGTTTTTTTTTTTTTTGCCAAAGACGCTTTCCCGCCATTTCCCCCCTCACGCAAAGCCCGACCAGGGCAGTGACTGGTGGCTCGGCAGCACGCTTTATAAGATATATTACAACTTATTGTTTGTAATCCTCGGACGCGAATCTGTATTCGGAGTCGTCTGAAAGGCGGAGGGATTATTTTCCCCGAGTCCTACCTTTCGAGAACCTGCAGCGAGCGTGGAGTGGCAGGGGAAAGCGGAGCGTGTGAGCCAAATATTTAATTGCACAAATGTTTCTGTTAAGGATTAGTCAGTCTCTTAAGGATTCCGTTTGGAGTTTCAACCCCTCGCTGTAGTTATGGATTTCAAGCGCTACCTATATTATTCCCGAGAGCTCTCGAATGCAATATAGCATATATACTTACTATAAATCATCATTAAGCCTGATTCTGAGAACCGGGCCGATCAGAAGAGCTCACAGCTATCACCCCGTAGCCTCTGGAAGTATTATTATGTCCGCTAGTGATTGCATGCGATTGTGCAGACCTCTGCAAGAAGGGCATCATTTGGCAAAAAAAACCAAAGGGGGCTTATTTAGCGGCGAGGGGCTGAGCGGTACACGCTTTACCTGGCATTTATGTGCCTTTAGTAACCGAACGTAAAGATGTGAAATATCTTTGTTTTGCCGGGAAACGTTTGGTGGTGAAGGCGTCTTTTATGGGGAGAGGCTCGAGCGGTTCCGGTCCCGTATGCAAGCCAATGGGCAGGTCTCCAGGCAAGTGACGCCTCGGATATAAAGATCAGAGTGGGTGCCTTACGTGTTCTGTTTGCAGCATGTTTAAAAAAAAAAAGAATTAAATATCTTTCTCTCTGGCACTCAGTCGTTTTGCTTAAACACAGAGGCAGCGTTGTAGAAATTAAAAGTTGTCGCTTGGACGGCAGGTGGTTTTGGGCTCGGGACGCACCCGAGGTGCTGCGCCAGCATTTTAAACAAGGCTTCCCCCCCGGCAGGTGAAGGAAACCCGGCGTCGTCGCGGGAACGGCTGGGTCATTCATCAAACGTTATCTGCTCCGTAAGAGGGGACGAGTGGGACTCGCGTGTATCTCCGTTTATGGAAATCCGTGTTCCTGTCATGTTTTTTCTCTCGTTGAATAATAACAATAGTAATATAAAATCAGGATGGAGCAAACAAACAGGAAACAAACCCAACAACCCTCATTTAGTTGCGACGTGGTCGCTTTGGTTTGCTACAGCGGCCTGCCTGTGCCCGGCTGGAAGGCTGTCAGAAAAAGCGATTACCACGAAAGGACCTGAAATGTAGTTGTTCTCAGACGGCGGTGTGTGGAAGCGTGGAGAAAGTTGTAATTATTTCGAGATCGTCATTATGGAAATCGCCCACCCCCCCTCGCCATCGTGGATTGCAGCCGTCCCATGAAGACGCCATAAGATGTGTGGGCGCCCGACTGTATGGCTCTCATTATGCACTCGACGCAGACTCGGGTAGCCGTTACATATAACTAAAAATGCCCGTCTTTGTTTTCACTTCTGCACTGCTACCCAGCCGCGCATGAGTTTATTTCTTTTTTTTTTTTTTTTTACATATTAAATTACATATAGAAGAAGCAACCCAGCATAGTCTTATTTGCAGGGTGCGATATGAGTGCGGAGTTTAAACCAGGTTACGCTCGGGATGCGACGTCGGAGAAAATGACAAAGCTGTTGATGCGCAGAGAGCAATGGAGTCGGGAGCGCGGCGGAGAGCTGCGAGACAGGAGTTTTGTCATGTATGCACTACATAAACAGTGCAAAATTATTTTTGTCCATTCCTCCTCTCCTTCAGCACAAAAGAAATTGCTTTGTAGTTGTTGTTTTTCTTTTTTTTCCCGCGTGCTTGCTCTCTCGTCACAGGCGTTCCGCCGCACAGTCGGCTTTAACCCCGGGTTCAAATTGCCTGCACTAAAAAATTACCAAGGGCTTCTTCCCTTCTCTAATTGCTTAAGATGCTAATTGGACTGTGGAAACCTCCTCCCGTGTTTCATCGGGGATTTCCACAATCTGAATTAAGTAAAAAAAAAAAAAAGCAAAGCAGCAAAAAGGTTTTCCAATTGCCAAAGACATCTGGATGGCCTTGCCCTGAAAGCATATTCATAATTAATACACAAAGTCTGGTGGAAGGTGGCTCTTTTTTATTTTTTTAATTTTTTTTGATTGAAGGGTCTTCCTGCATTACCCCGGCTAAATATAAAAAAAGATGTAAATCTGGCATGCAAGAATATGACATCTGAATCAGAGCACGCAGCTCTCATTAAATTTACACTACAGAGGCCAGATGCGATTTCTCTCTCCACAGCCTTGTCGCTTAATGGAAAAGGGCAGGAAGTGTTTTTCGGTGATCATTAGACCTCATCACAAACATCATCTTCTCTCGGGCATCTCTCGCCGTCGACCTGCATGCTGTTTAAAACCCAAACTTGGCCCACGTTTTTTGCACGCGGTACTCTTTAGCAGTGCTCTTGGTCCAGAGAGGCGAAGGCTCGATCGTGAACGGTGAGGAAGGAGCGAAGGGATCGGACGCAAAGTGTCGTCATTTGCGCGGTGGCAAGCGTCTCTCTGCCGTCGCTACGTGTCGAAAAAGCGGGGGGGCCGTTTGAAGGCGACGGGCCACCGCGAACGAGCGCGTTACAGAGGAGGCGGGCCGGCTAATGGAGACATGCTCTTTCCATTACGGCGCCATCTGTTCCGCTGAACAGTATACCGCTGGCAGCTGCACACATGTTGGCGCGAGACACGAGCGAGAAGCCAGTCAGAAAGGTCCGGGTCCCCTCCCACCCACCCCCACCCCCACCACCACCATCACCATCACCACGGCACCACGCGTGCCCCGTGAAAGACCTGACAGAAGCGGTTATTCTACGACAAAGATCTAATCGGCTGAGACGATCGGCGGACGTCCTGTGAACGCTCTGTTTGAGGTGTTTTGCGGAGTCCGAGCAAGTGAGCGGGTGCTCTGAAGGGTTGCTCCCGATTACCCTGCAGCGTCAGCAGTCGTCCTACCAAAGCAAATGGTTGGTTTTATTTAAACGTGCTCAGGGAAAAAAAAAAAACGAAAACAAAACCGCGCTTCCAACAGATCCAGTCGAGCGTTTCGGGCTCGTCTCGTACTGTACGTCTGTGTCGCCGCTCCACTGTACAACCGGTGAAAGCAGTAAAAAAAAAAAAAAAACGGGGCTGTTGATTCGGTCGGAGGGATTCACCGTCAAGCCGTCCTTTCCCCATGAAACATTTATTTCTCCTAATTCTCCTTGCAGAACCTTTGAGTGGTAATAACATGTTTCTTTCCGCTTGGCCGTGCCAGACGAGCGACAGAAAGACTGTAGGCCATAATTATCCTGTTTGTTCAGAGGCCCAGCGCTTTTTATTATTTAAATCTCCTAGGGCTGTGAAAGTGCTGAGAGGCAATTCTTTCTCCCATTTTTTTCGCCATGCTGTGTTAGTCAGTGTTAATGCCGCTCTGTAATTTTTTGATGCTCTGTTCGCTCGCTGTTCATCAAGAATGTGAAAGACGCCTTAACCAAGAAAGAGGAAGTGGCGTGACAGTGTAAACAAATAACTCGAACAAATTGCTTCACTCCGACGTGAGCGGCGCTGATAAAAGACATCGCACGGCTCGCGTTGGTCTGGGAAAGTTCCGTTTCTGAACGTGCGACGAGCCCGCTCCTTTCAGCCGGGCGAGCGCTCCGGCGGTATATTTTTTTCACTGAGAGCATTTTATGTGTTGGACCAGAGCTCTTCACTTAACTGAGCGCTTTTAGTGCCTGAGCGTAACTATAAAAAGCAAAGTTTAATAAGGCTGTGGTCACTGCAAGTGGTTTTTTTACCCTGCAAGATCAGATACTTCGGCTGAAAAAAAAGCCCCAAATGCGATTTCTGGGACATTTCACTCACCTTCAGTGTCGACGTACAGTATTTGCCACTCGCCAATTAGGTAAATTAGCAATATCCTCATTATGTTAATGGAAAACCCAATCTGCTCACAATTGAATTTCCCACAGAATGTATTTGCTGTCGCAAATTGGTTGTAAATGGAATTTCAAGGAGACGGGGTTGAGTCTGTGCGGCAGTATTGATGATCATCTTCACGACCGTAGCAAACGGCTCCTCGCACGTAAGCCTGTTAATGTGAGACGGTCGTGTTTTGCCGAAAAGCCGTACAATAGATGCCTGTGACTGAAGATAATTATCAGTTATTTGTTTTTTTGTTTTTTTGGGGGGGGGGGCAAGTCACGAGTCCTCCGAATTATACAACAAAATGCACGTCTGTCCGCGCCGTCTGGATGCCGCTGCCGACATTTGCCGCTGCTTCTCTGCACCCAGATCAGTTTTTATGGGTTGCAGTTCGGTTGCGCTCTGACACAACAGTGCCTCGGTTTGGGGCGAGATCATCTTACATAAGCAGAAACTGTCGTTGCTCCTGGCGACCCGGTCTGACTCCCCTCCGGCCGCTAGATGGCTTCGTCGCCCGAGCGGAAACATTATTTTTTTTCCCGGGCACATGCTGGGGGGGGGCGCTCTCTCTAAAGGCCGCGTTGCCGCAGCCGGAGGAAGTGCGATCAGCTGTGTCATTTGTCTCGCTGAACGTTTTTTTTGCGGTGTCTACAGCAGCAAAGACAACAACCAGCGGCATTTCAGTCGACATACACAACATACAGTGCAGTCGTGTCCAAAAGCACGAGGCCACCTTCCCGTTTGCTGCACTGCTCCTTCCACCGCCGCCTCACACTCATTTGAGAGAAATAAAATCCTAGACTCACATCTGGTGAGGGGAAAAAAAAAACTCGTGTAAGTTTTACATTTAATTATCTGTCAGAGTCTGTGTCCATAATCACACACTGTTCTGACACTACTGAGAAATCCCTCTCTTTTTAATTTCCCCATCTTTTTATGACAATATTTACTGTACATCATTAAAATATTTCCTCCCGAGGTGTCAGACCGCCCTACGGGGCTCTCTGTGGAAATTTAATTCAGAGCCGATCGTGGGCAGCCGCTTTCAGCACACAGGCTTAAACAGGACTAGCGGAGGGGAAAGAGGCCGGAGCCGGGGAGGGCGGAGATATTTGAGCGAGCCCGGAGAAGCCCCCTGCGTGTCTTGCGCCGCTCGGAATGAGAGCCCAGCAGGGCAGCGCCGTGTCCTCCTGTTAACTCGAGCGATCAGTCGGGGAGGAGGCCGTAAAAAAGGCGCGCTGGTTATACGCTCCCTGCCGCCGTCGCAGCCACGCACGTCTCTTCCCGTCGCGCGGGGGTGCAGTTTTACAGCCCTCTCCAGGCGGCACTCTGCTCGAGTTTTTAATAAACCGACTTCGGGACTCGCTTGACCATGAAAGGAATCCGTGCTTTGTTGCCCCCACCCTCATTACGGGCTGCTCTCCGTCTCCAGCCGTGTTTGTGTCGAGATTCTGACGAGCGCTGGGCTTTCATCAGATCAGTCGATTAACGTCGCCGAGGTTTCCGCCTCGCGCAAAAATAATAAAACCCTGTGATTAAAATGGAGTTTATCGCATCAAAGAATCCCTAGTTATGTCTTCCCTTTGTTCCCCGTCACTGGAGAAATTGTTTGGAGATAAAATGCATTTTTTTTTCTACAGAAAATGTGGTAAAAGCAAAATAAAATTTGGGATTTTGGGACACCTTTGTTGAGCAAACACTCTTCTTTCTTTTTTTGATGATTGGATTTATTGTTTATTCCATTGAAGGTGCATTTACAATTTTACTTTTTTTTCTTTTTTTAAGAATACTAATTTGAATGCAGAAACTCCTGCTGGCGCTGTCATCTCGTGGCTGCGCACTGAAGACAGCACCATCGCAGTGGTGACACGGGAAATAGACGTGCGGTTCGGTTTGCCGGTCTCTCCCTTTTTTTTCCTCCTCCCAATCATTTCGTATTAATAGAATTTTTTTTTTCAAGTCTCAGCTTCTGAGCAGAGAATATGCTCTTAATTACCGGAGCAGGACCGAGGATCTGTGGACTAACAGAAATGCTCTTGTCGACAGGGCCTGCTTTCCCTCTTGACAGTTTTCTTCACCTGCTGCATGACACTGTCTCTGAAATATATAATGATAGCCTGATATTTACAACCCTTAAAAGCCATTTGACAGCCCCCACCATAAATTAAAGAGACATGTATCAGCAGCACCGGGCCATGTCGGGCATTTTAAAGCAACGATCTTCAACAGATACAGTGATCTTTCTCATGCATGTCCCAGTTTCTGCTTTGATAGTGTTTATCACGTTAGTTGTTTTTTTTTTTTAAAAAGAAGGTTTTTCCTTATTTTCTCTACCATCCGTGCAAATGTAGTAAAATGCAATTGGGCAAATTGCATAATTGAAGTTTTCACACAGCAAAGACGCTGCGGCGGCACAAAGGGTGAAGTTTGATGTCAGTTTGTCGTAGAAATAACAGCCTGAGCATTCTTATTTACTCCTGAGCCGCTAACTTCCAGCATGACATTAAAGCAGAAGACCTAAGGGTAGCGCTGTCCCTTTGGTTAGTGCTGAGAAAGCACAACAGCATCTCTTCCCCTCCACCGCTGGTTGTTTACAGTAGGCCGAGTAACAGAGTTTGGAATTTATGGGCAGTTGTGATATGAGCGAGCTCAAAGACATGAAAATGTCACAGTTTGTAAAATGGCTCGTGACCTGGAAAACTCCCCAAAAAACAGCACTGTTCAGAAAGCGGCGTGAGCCTGCGCAGCGTAACACACGCACCCTATATTTGAATGTGCTTCAATCCTGACGGTTCATATGCAAGAGGCGGTGCCGGCCTGCCTCCTCCGCGTTGTTTGACGTTTGCCGTGATTGAGAACGGGGAGTAAAAGAAGCGCAAACCAACCGCGCACGTGATAACTAAATGTATCGCAAGACTCCAAGTTCTGCGTGACAATGACTGCATGTCAGGTGAACGGCTGTTAACGATTTTTTCCGTCCATAATTACATGGTTTTGGCGTGTACAGTTCAACAATCCATTCATTCAGCTGCTTGCACAACTGTGCAAAAGAAAAACATACAAATAAATAAATAGCTCATTAAACGGCTTATTTGATTTTGTCATTTGTGGCAGTTCAGACAGGATTTGCTGGGTACATACAGTAGGTGTGTACTGCATGTACCTTAATTTTTTTTTGTTTTTTTTACTGAGTCTCGACGAAGACCTCGCGGTCACCCCGCTCTACTCCGAGCACAGCCCGTTAGCGCTTTCGGGCGCAGTGTCAGCAACATTTCACATCGACATAAATAACAACGGCACACCAAACACCACAGGCACAGGCACAACCCTTCAGCTGCGTGTTCAGTAAAACACGGCACACGTGCATTTCGCTCTCTACCCGAACCGCCCTTGAAGCAAGCATGTGGCGGGTGAACGGGGACGCGGGATGGAGCGATTTCCATCTTTCCCTCAACGCTGCCCACGAGAGAGGGCGAGAGATTGCAGAGAAACAAAAAAAAGACAAGTAATAATATATCATGATTACTAACTATCTTAATTTCAACACAAAGGGTCGTAAGAACCCATTATCAAGCAAACTTCCATTTAACTGATAACCCCACATTGGTGCCATCAATGTTCTGGCACACTTCTTAATGTGCTTGTTGTGATTCAATATGGTTAATGAATCTTGCAGAGTGGGCTGTGGGACTTAATGGGAGTCAGCTGTGCAAATCTTCAGTTTTAATAGCTGATTGTTCAGATGATGGTTTGCTTACTTTGAAGCTTATCATCACTATCCTTTGGTGATGTAAATATTCAATTTAACAGTTTCTTTAATTGAGGTTAATTAAATAATAATAATAATGGTAATTGAAAAATCAACAACTTTAGGATAAAGAATCGCTTCATGTGAGACCCTTTTACAGGGGTTACATGTCATAAGAAAACCTCCAGGACTTCGGGGGTGAAGTGAGAATCACGAAACCCTGCAGCGAAAAGGTCGATCTCGTGAGGTTGAATGCCAATTGGCAACATCTGTCAACTATAAAAGAGGACAGCCAAACAGCATTTTCAAAAGCGACACGAGCCAAAACCCCAAATCATCTGTGGCCAGCTGCAGGAGTGATCGCCTCCACCTATATTTTCTGGTGTCCCTTCCAGCTGCTTTCTGCCCCAATCCCCTCATCATCCTTACATCTAAACCTATTATCTTCTGCACCCCACATGGGTAGAAAGGCAATTAAAATGGTGAGAAATGTACCAAATAATAATAATCGTAAACATATGTGTAGCCCTTATCGCAACAAAGTTCCCAAATGCTTCACGTAGAAAGCAAGGACCACATAAAAGATAGCACAGAAGCCCATAAAAACACAGAAATGAGAGAATAAAAGTACTTAATGAACCACATTAAAAATTAAAATGGCAAAACCCATAAACAGAATAGTAACTACAATCAGCTGGAATTAAGAGAGGCCTTTCGATTAAAAGTACGTTTTAGGCTTACATTTAAAAGCAGCCGCTGACACAGGCTGCCGCATTTCCTCGGGCAGGGTGTTCCAGGGCCTCGGGGCTGTTATTTCAAAAGCGCTGTCGCCCTTAGCCTCCAGCTGAGAGTCTGGAACAGATAGAAGGCCGCAGCCCGAGGACCTCAAAGTGCAAGCAGGGTCATAGTGGGATAAAAGATCTGAGATATACTAAGGAGTCAGACCATGAAGTGCTGTGTAAGTAGTTTAAAGAACCCTAAAAAAAAAAACGTATTGGGTGTGTAAAGAGGCTAAAACAGGGCTAATGTGTTGAAACCTGTTTACTCTGGTTAAAAGCCTGGCAGGCGAGTTCTCTACTGTCTGTGGCCGTTTCTACAGTTTCGCTCTGTAAGCGTGTGAAAAGGCTGTTGCAGTGCTCCAGGTGTGATGTGATAAAAGCATGTGAAATACTCGGTGACATTAACGGGACATACAACCGTGTGTCGCCAAAGGAAACACTGTGTCTAACAATGATGGCTGCATGTTAAAAGAGAACGAAATTGGTCCCTTAACCGACCCTTGTGGTACCCCATACCTCACTGTACTAAATGAAGACAAATGGTTGTTAATGGACACACATTATTAGTATTTTTGGTGACATGTAGAAATTTGCTACAAGTCAGTGGAGTACCCAATATGCCCCCCCCATGTCTTCAGTCTGTCTTATAAAATGTCATGATCGATTCTATGAAAAGCAGCAATGAAATCACACAGTGCAAGAGCAGAGCACGCACCAGTATCATAGGTCATTAAAAGGCCATTTGTGATTTTAAGAAGGGCAGCCTGATTGTATTATGCTGTTTCGAAACTGCTTAGTTGTGATTTTTTGAAAAATATTTTGGAAGAAAAACCTGATTTTGAAAAAGTCTGTCATTTTCAAGGATTTCACGGTAAAGCCAAGTCTTTGTGGTGGAACCCTCGAAGTTTGGAAGCCATCTGCACCGCGGAGCTCAGGTGTTTCAGCTCCATCAAAAGCTCGGTTGGCATCGCAGCCAACGGATACCAAGATTTAGGTCGGGGGAAACTGAGCTGAAGTTGTTGGGGGTTTTATAGTTCTGGGGAGTCATCATCAATAAAAGTTGTACAAGGCATTACATTGACCCTGATGGATCCCACGTTCTCTTTAAAGTAAGTTAAACATTATTTCACGGTCAGCGTCACATTCAACAGGAACATTTCTTCGGGTCAGGATTTATAATTAACCTCCAATGTAGTTATAAAGGTTGCCTTCAAGCGAAACCCCCCACCCCATTGCATTTTTTTCACAAATTCCTTCCCACTTGTCAACAGCCTTAACCAAACTTGTCCGTTGCAGAGACACAGCATTAAACCATATGGAAAAACCTGAGGCTAAAAGTCGAGGCTGTATGACTGTCAGAATAAAAACAATGGCGTCGAGATGCTGCAAAATTAGGCTGAAACACCCCCCCCTTTTTTTTTTGATGAATTTTGCCAAGCTCTCTCCAAATGGGATGGTGTGAATGGGCTCCCTGGTTGTTTGGGCTGAGAGTAACATATGTAATGTATATGTATAAGATTTAAATTGTCAGTGTCCATTCATTTTTAAAAATTCGGCCGATATATCCCCGTAAACCTGGATACTTTCACCGCGTCTAAGCTTGCCGGTCAGATGCAATCTCACCGGACACAGTCTGCAAGATCAGGAGCAAGAAGAGTTCAAATAATTTAAACTATGTGGGCAGCAGAGGTATGTTCATCACTCCAAAAAAAACAACAAAAAGAAAACACAGTTTCAAAAAATCCAATATGTTTACACAGCTCAAAGTAGTCGCTTCTGCAAGGGTTGGTATCGTCGCTCTCTTCAGAATTGAGCGATGGCTCCAGCTGCTGCCGGTGCCGCGTGCCTTTCAGCCTTCACTGTTAGTGGACCTGGAAATATCACATTTGAAGCCGTGGTGTGGTTTCTGCTGAGGATCCTCTGGGAGAAGCTGTGCGATTTGGACAGGAAGCACTGAGCAGGTGACAAAGTGTTCGGCAGAGCTCGCCTTTCTGTGCGTTTCTCATGTAACCTTTATCTCAGCCTAAGCTGAATAATTACCTCAGACACTAACTGATGTTGCTATAGCAACTCACCGAAGCCAGGTGAGCATAGAACAAACCAAGTGAACTGTGACATGGGGTGGGGGGGAATATGTTAAATAATAAAACATAAGACTGGGGTTTTGGGTTGCAAAAAAAGTTGCATGAAATATGGTAAGTGTTATGTAAATAACGCAATGAGGTGATGTTACCAGGAGATGGCAGCAAAACTTAGTTTCAGTGATGAAGCAATTTCCCCCTCACTCCCGCCGACCGGTGTGGGCGTGTGACGGCGGCTCTGCATCCACGTTATTTATCCACTTATTATGCGTTTATGAAATATGCGCAACTCAGAGTCGTAACGTACGAGATGCTGGCCATTCCTAATAGTGACACACAATTGCAGTGATCGTCGGAATGACAACTCGGCTTTCACTCCTTTAAAAAAATGTGCTCAACCGCTCGCCCCCTCCTCCGATGCATTCTGGGTCATCTCAGTCCCTCCATGAGTGATCTGTTGCTACCACATATGCACAGAAAAGACGCAAATGAAGTGGTACGCGAGCAAAGTGTCACAGCACATTTTCTGCTCTGTCCTGGTGGAATGGGTCTGTAATTTCCCTAAACCGTTCGAGACCTGAGGACCTGAATTGTAAAGACCTTTTTGTTCTTTTTTTTTTGTCAGCTGTGTCCACTGGATCGAGTAATATGCTGGGAAGAACATGACATTTTACGGGGGCTAGGCTGAAAGGAGCAGTGGTTCTGTCACGAGGAGTGACGCGCCTCCTCGGGTTTCTGTGTTTCACCACTTGATGGCAGTATAACTGTGGACATCCGCATCTGCCTCGACGATGTGCCGGGAGACAACACCCGTGGTCGTAGGCCGTCGGCAAAAGTTGTTTATCCGTAAAGTATCCAAAGCGGACGAGGTGAGGTGATGCTCATGAGAAGGAGAGACCGAACGCGCACGATATGAGTCATGATGAGCGAGGCACACCCCAGGCGGACCTGAAGCTGCTATTCGCTGGACCGGAGACAAAGGAGACCGAAGGTGAAGATGAGCTCAGAGCGAGTGGAGGAGTGCGCGGCATTCGCTGAAAAGCCGAATAACAAATCTGCATCTGCGCGTTTGCCAGCGAGCCAGGCAGTCATAGTTCATTTCACGGCAAATAAAAGTGTCGAACGAGAAAACAAATTGCTTTAAAAAAAATTCGCCGGGCCTCGGTGATGCACATTCCTCTGTTTTTCGAGTACCCGGCGTACTTGCAGGGTCTCTCTCGTCTGGGTGGAGCGGGGAGGAGTCCAGCGCCGCTTGACACGGCGAACGGCGCGTTCGCGAGACAGTCGCCACCGGTGTTAGCGAGGACCAGAGGCAGCCTGCTGGCCTGACTTTTAATGTTAAACAGAGCACTGCGTACCGCGCGGAGATGAATATTTCATCATGAATGTCATAGCATGCGGCGCGGTGACCCCGGCGCTGCATAAAATCACCAGCGTCCTGCCGCTCTCCGCGCAGTGCTTTGGCAGGGATAATTAGATGAATCTACGCCCTGAAGATGTCGGGCTGCTCGCGGGTCAAAGCGGCATCCAGTCTGGTTCAACATGAGTGTAATATGATGTGATTATGGGCCTAGCGTACTTCGCAGTGAATGTTTTTAGCTCTCTAAGTGGGCAACGCGTAGGCACGGAAAGACCACCAGCTCTTCCCCTCTCGACAGTATTCTGCTTCCTTTTGCCATCTTCCCCTGTTGCACCGGATTCATGCAGTCAGATCAGACCCTCTCAAATGACCTTTTTTTTCCCTAGACATCCTAGCAAATCAGAATATGTCACCATTTCTGTACCCGGGTTTCAGTTTTGTCAGAGCTGTCGGCGAGGGAACTTTTACCGAGCTCTGTGCCAGCTTAAGTCAGGCTCCGCGGCTGTCATTCAGCGGGGAACGCGGCGAAGTCGCGCAAGGTGTGTCAGCGAGATACAGCAGAGTCAAAAGCCCGGGGCACAGTGTGTATTAAGGTTAATTTGAACTGATTAGATTAAGCAGCGGGGCTGTTGCTGTGGGGAGCGAGAGCATTGTGGTGTGTCCTGCCGCGGAGGGTGCGTCGAGTGCTTTATCTGGTGCCCCTGAGTGAGCTCGGAAGGGTGCTACTTCACGCTTGGGCATGGCGGGTCACCCGAGTTCAGCTCTTTGATTGCATATATCCAACAGCTCGTCACGCTTGATGGGAGAGTCAAATTGGCAGAGTCTGGAACAAGGGAAACTCTCTGGAGGCGGCTGGTAAATGCTGGTTTTTTTAAATTAATGGTGCAAACCTCGTCAGTTCTTCCCGCTTTCTGTTGTGTACGATGTTTTATTATATTGAGCTGGTACCGGTGGTCTGTCTCAGGTAAGCTCAAATCATTCCCCCCATAATTCTTCCTGTTCTTATTTGTAGGTCCCTGTGCTGCTGCCTGGGACAGAGCACGGAGCTAAGTGCTTCGCCTTCACCTCACGGCAGCGAATGCTTTTTTGTCTCGTTCGTCTGTGCGATTTCTGCTGATCAAAAGCTTCACAAAATCCTTTTTTTTTTTCAAGCAAGGTCCCTCCAGTGTGGTTTGTCCCTGGGCCTTTTGGAAGCCCCATTTTTCACTTTGAAGAACCTCTGTGTGTTGGAACCCAAACCAAGCTACCGCAAAATCAACCATTCGAAAACTATTATGGACGTTAACAGAACACAAAGAGAATCCCAAAATCCTTGAGGGGTTCTTTTTCTTTCTTTCTTTCTCTCTTTCCTGTTATTTGGAGACACAGTCTTAGTGTCCAAGGTAACATGAAACCATGTGAGGCGGCGTTTAGGCGCAGGCAGTGCATTGAGGAAGATCAAGTTGTTAGTTTTGCAGTTGCAACCGAAACCTCGACTTGATAGTGGCGCCACGGGGAGCCGAGGATATCCTCACCGCGTTTCACGGCACTCAATCTAATGGTTGCTAAGACTTTTCGCGCAGGGTCTGGACACAAAGTAGCGGAGCGGCTGACCGACTGCAATCCCTGGAGAGCAAAACACCTCCAGGGGAGACTCGGTGAGATTCTACCTGCCCTTCCCCAGACAGCTTATAACGAACGGGGAATACATTTTTCATATTCCTGCTCTGACTCAGTGACCCGGCAATACTTTATTTCCATGCCACCAATGGAGTCAGAGCAGGACAGAACCATGCGTCTTAATGAAATGCAGCGCTTGTGACTCTGACCTTAACTAGTTACGAGACAAGAGCTGAAATCCTCGCGTGCGCACCGTTATTTGTATAAAACAAAGACATAAGAGAATATTTGAAAACGGGTGCAGCGAAACATGCGGGAAATGAAAATGCCGGGCTGATTGTATGTGAGTGTAAGGGGTGGGGGTGGGGGGGGGCTGAAAAAAATCGAGCTCGTTTAGCCAGAGATTCGTGGAGGAAATGATGAGCAGCTCGGTTAAGACGACAGGTGTTGAATCTGCCCGCGCCGCCGTTCAGATATGCAGATTCACCGGTTGGGAGGACGTGGTAGAATCCCGCAGACGTGGCTGATTAGAAGGATGTAAACAGCTGGTATTAGACAAAGGCGGGACAATTAAGACATGTCCATATGTCCAAAACCGACATTTAAATATCACATTTCGGTGTGGCGTGAATTTTTTGATAATGTGGCTACAAACGCGAGCATTTTTTTATGAGCCCAGGTTTGGACTGAAAAGATTAAGAATGCACTGTTTTTTGTTCTTTTTGCTCTACAACAATTCATTGTGATGGCTTCATTCACGAACGGACGGAGTTGAACATCTTCATCGAGATGCCCCCGCCTGTTGTCGACTGCACCCGCCCGGAAAGATGTATACAAAGAACCCCGGAGAAGCGGGCCGAACTTTTATTAAATCGAGGATTAAAATCGAGGTCGCCTCGCCTCCTCGAATCTCACATCGTGTCCCGTACACTACGTTGGGATTCTTCTGCAGGGCGTGTTGTGCAGATTCCCACCAAGCCGAGCACGCACGATTCGACGCCAGCTCCAATCTGAGTTCAAATACACATCACCCAGAGAAAATTAAATCTCATGAAGACGTGGCTGGATGTGGATGGGACACTTGCATTAATCGGAACATTGTATAAAATTTCATCAGCCAGGACTCGGGAGTGTCGACATCTCCCTTCCAATTAAGCTCCCTCTACTACATATTGAGTGCTCAACCTAAGCTGCAGGCAGCGGCGGATGCATTTCAGCCGAGCTGGATTTCCTTTCAGTCTGTCTGGCGTACAGTATATGTGAAGGAATTACTAAGCCTGCAAGATTTTTAGTTTTTGAAAAGAAGAAAAAAAAAATACTGCAGCCAAATTGAGACTCTCTTCATCTGTAAGCTGCTTTAAGCCTCACTAAAGGCTTAGCTATTCCTTATTAGTATTGGCTGCAGAGATTCAGCAGGCTGCCCCCCCTCCACACACACACACACACCCTTTCCCTCGCTTTGCCACCCAACTATTTACCTTTGATGCAACCCTGTGCGCCGATCATTTCAAGCAGAGCTGCTACCCCCCTCCCACCGCTGAGTTGCAAATGAAGACCATGGTGGTCGCATGCAAGAAGATCCTATTGATTGTTCGGCCAGCGTTCTTCAAACGCAGCTTTCAGCAGCAACACCCCCCCACACACCCAAAGCGCAAAATGCGCTTTATTTGAAGTGAATCAAGAGCCTGCCCGCTCAGCGGAGGTGAGCTTTATAATGACGTTCCTCGCTCCTGAAGACAACACCATATATTATGTATGTGAAAGGCAGGTCGCTTTCTGAATAATCTAAGAATAGGCTGATTTTCCGCCTGCGTGTGCGGCGAGGATCACCTCTCCTGGGAAGGAATGCAGATGCTTTGGGTTTGTTCCTTTTGTATCTTAGCAGTCTTGAGAGTGCCATCCATTGTATATCATGTGCCGGCTTTTTTCTCCCGTCTGTTTGACACTTAAAAACAACAGTACTGAAAGAACACGCGTCTTGAGGCTGCTGGAGACTCTTGACAGCCTCTGTCATTTGTACTTTTGCGCATTGTTTGGAAGAGAATGGAGGATTTTTACGGACATGGCAAGATGTGCGTGGAGTCCTGAATATTTCAGAACTGCAAACTCGGTCGACAAAATATTTTGTAGGACTTGGTGAACGCGCAGCAAGTGTGTAGCTTTTGACAGAAAAATAGATCTTTCCCAGCGCCTGCAATCACAACAAAGCCGTCAAAGTCCTTTCATATGGTTCATTTGCTGCAGTCCATAAGTAGGCGGCAGCAGTGCAGTGCAGTGCAGACACTTGTTAATTGAGGCACTGGAATGATGATAATCAGAAGAGCAGAGGCAGACGAAGCAGATGCTCATGGGACAAGTGGGGTAGACATAGTGGGCACTTTTTTGTGCAAATGAAAAAAACCCAAGTAAATAGTTCAAAACTACCCGGCGTGATCAAAAATGGCTTATAGAGGAAAGATGATCGGTGAGAGGGTTTGTTCTGAACTTGGGCGAAAAGAAACAGTTATTAGCGGCCCCAAATATTTAAAATGAGTGTTTCGACAGCTGCTCGGCGACCGCCGCTGTGCCAGGCTCTCGCTGATTGCCTCCCGCAACTCTCCGTGCGTTGCGCAGTGAATAAACAGTCGCCCGGTGCTGTACACGCTCAGCAGGTGGCAGAAGGCTTTTCGACACACATGAATCGAACTGTAACCATCGACATGGTGAATTCAGCTCAGCCGGTGATGCGGCGCGGCACGCTGACCAAAATGTAAAGGTAAAATTCTGTCTGCTTTTGTTTTTTTTCCTTCTCGATGAAGCATAATTAATACGTCTGACTGTAAACTGCACGTTTTCTTGACGACGCCAGTGCCGTCTCACTCTCGCGCACATTTTCACCAAATGCCAACACAAAGAAACAGATGCGCAGCTAACGGTTATTTAATTCATCGATTAATCTGCCAGTTAGAAACTTGATTAACTGGGTAATCGCTTTTCGTAATGAAAAAACAACAACAACAAAAAACAATGAGAAATGCACATCACAGTGTCCAACAATCAAAATGACATCTTCTAATTGACTGCTTGTGGAAAAACACTTATGACTGATGTAAAATGCTAATGGCCTTCAAGCTTGGTTTCCTCTCGCGGTAAAGCCTGGTCATGCAGGCGTTAATTTGTTATGTTTGGCGTTCCGCAGATGGTTTTAAAGAAATGAGGATGCAAATTGTGTCCTGCAGTCTGAAAGAGAGCAGTCAGGAATGCACCACAAGGTCACTCTCGCCGGGATACGGGCGACACAATCTGTGAGTTTTCTTGAGGGGAAATATTTCCACCGAGCTGCAGAGAAACATCCGCAAAAGCAAGAGGACCTAAACATTTTGGATGGAGGTCTCGAGAAACGGGTCCGTCTAATCCGTCTGAGGCACCTCCTGGATGTAATTGCAGTTATCTTACCAGTGTACACATCTCGGTTCTGGATAAACAACACACTTGGCAGTCAAGCGTGTGCAATCCAACATCAAAGCTCTCCGGTGGGTTGGGTGTCTGGCGCAGGGGGGGTGACTTGATGTAAGTGATCCAGAGGTTCAATTCTCATCTCCAGGTGGCGAGTCATTCAGCCACCATGTATAAATCCGTGTGGAGTGGAGAGTGTGTGTTTCCTCTACTCATGAGTTAGTGATCTGATCATCCTTTGAAAGCACCTCCATATAATTTGAGACTCCACAAGCATCTTCAAAATCTTCCTGAGCACCCAGAGGCTGGATCACTTGGTGGTGGATTGATGGGCAGATCAATAGATTGTGAAAAGGTGGACTGTGGACACACAGCGGCATTACACTCTGGTTAACTTCAGTTAACAGGTGGTATTTGTGCTCCTCTCAACTGTTCATAACAAGGATTAGTGGTCCAGGGTACCACTTTTGCGTCAGTTTGACATTTAAGGGTGTCAGTCAAACAACGGTCAGATCAGAGAATACAAAATATGTAAGTTACCAACACCACAAAGCACGAATGCAACAACTGACACCACACGGCAGCAGACGTGTCACAGAACATGAGTCACGTGATCACCTTCAGTAGCCTTCCTTAAAATCCTCTTAATCCAAACTGTCTGGCGTTTGCTTCAGCTCTGCGCTGACATTAAGGGAGAAAACTTTTCTCCAAAACTCAGGCTGGCACGAGTGATACCTTCGTAAATCTTAGCATCTCCATTTGAATTTAAAATGAAGTTCACTGAGTTTGAGCAATGGCTGACAACACAGTCTTTGTAACAGATGGCCCACTCCTGGGCTGCCACTTGTTAAGTGGGAAAAAAAAAAAAAAAAAAGCCACCAGCTACTTCACTGTTGATTTATCTCATCCAAACAAATGCAAATGTAGAAAATCCCACTGTAGGTTTTCCATGGAAAAAACTCAATGCAGAAAATCAAACTGAAATATAAGAAGATCATTGTCACAGGAAGTATACGTGCGAATAACAGTAATAAGGACGATATTTTGCAAGTACCCGCTCCTCCTCCGATGGCACAGTGTTTTAGGGTCACTAGCGTCGGCTTTAAATCCCGTCCAGTGAAATGAAATCCTTCCCTGCTGTGAAGTCCATCCACGAAACCAGCCTCCGCCAGATTGGCGGGCCACGTTCGCTGCGACCGGTGCCCCGACACGGAGTGTGGGGTGCCTCCGACGTAGGCAATGATTAGCCACACCGGCGCGCTTCGAGCGAAGAAACAGGTGCACCATTCAACGCGGGCGCGGGCTGTCAGGGTGCAATCTGGTGCAGAGGAGGCCGGACTCAGAACAATGCGGGGAAGGCGGTAAGTGGATGACCACTTGTGTGGCTTTTCGAAAAACATGAATTATCCTTTATACCATTTAGGTGGTCGTATAGGACACACGAGCGTTCTTGGTGACAACATAATTTCCGGTTGGGTATGTTTTTCAGCCAGCAGATGTGCGTGTTGCGGCATTTGAATATGGAGGGCGCCAGCTGTCGCCACGCATCCGCGTAGGGTCCGTTTCCATACACGTACAAATATTCTTCCAAATCCTGGAATTCAGCTCAGCGTGTCAGCACCTGGAAATTGGTATCATCGCAGGGCGCGCGTTTTCTCCCCTACCGCTCACCCTGGCGGTGGGAGTAATCACCGGAGCATCGCAGAGGGACGTGGGGATTGAAGGTGAAGGGAGGGGAGCGTCATTTCTCAGTGTGTAACGGCCATTCCAGCCCTTTCACACGCTCACGTACAGCATTGCGCAATTGTCCTGAGCTACAGCGCTTACTGTGATTGGCCACTTTTCAAGCTGAAACTAGGAGTGGGTGTTATGAATAAAAAAAATACTCTTTCACATAATTTTACCACACAATACCTCAATTTATCGTATATTGTCTGATAGTAAATAGTAAATAGCCGGACAGGCTTGTCTGGCTTTGGGCAATTCAATTTCACCACTGCTCAACAATACAATACATCTGGCCTAATAGATAATAAAGGGGCGGCTGCTGTTATAGTAGTCGACCGACTTTTTAAAATTTAAAATAAGAGCGTTCCACAGGTTTTAAACAAAGTAAAACACGCCCGTTTATCTTGAGCGCCGAGTTTGCTCCGCGTCTCAGGTAGCCTCGTGTCGCCGGAACTGAACGCAGCAACGACAGCGACATTAGTCCTAATGGCAGCAGCAGGGATAATCCATCTGCCTGCTCGCATTATCATCATCTCTCACAAACATACCCTGCATCGCTCATCATACAAATCAACGGTCTTCGAGTTAAGAAAAAAAAGAAATAAATAATGATTTTAAAAAAAGATAGCGTGGAGGCGCTCATTTATTACAAGAACTCACTCAGCCGGTATTTAATCAGCGTTAGAGATGGCGCGTAACATTAACAGTGCCTGACAGCGTTCTCCGTCACCGAGGGGCCGGCCGAACAAGCCTCATCCGCCGCTCGCTGCCGGGCACCGCGCTCTGCTTTGAGCTGAGTATACTGCTGTATCTGAGGAACGAGGTTATAACATTAACGGAGATCGCAGATGCGGTCTCCCACGCCGAGCCCCCTCTCTCTTTCCCCGCTCGCAGCCGCCAGTTCTTGTGTGTGTTTTCAGTCAGAGGGCCGCGCAAGTGTCTATCCGCTCAACTTAATCGTCCATCAATCCACGTTTATTACCTGGTTTTCACCGCAAATAATCAGCCTCTCCTCGGACATTGATCTCTCTAATGAAGATCTACCAAGACCTGTCGGCTCCCCTCTGACCGTCCACCGCCCTCCAGGTGTATCACTGCACTACCGATTGAGGTCCGGCCCACATCCCCCTCACGGCAGGATTAAATCCAAGGCATGCAGGGATGGAGAACAGACAAAGGCAGTGTGAAACATAAAGTCTTATTGTCGAGACGGCTCTGACCCAGTTCAACTAACTGGGCGAAGTCATGACTGACCATTTTTGTGGCCATCGCTCATCAAGAGCCGGGCACCTTTTTTGCATTTTGTTGTTGCCCGGCGAGCGAGGCTCTGTTTCATCAACATTTTGCCTGGGCACAAATCAATACTGATTCAGCGCGTGTAAATACAATGTTCTTTCATCCACTCTCGTGGCTGCGGATAAACGAGCCTGATCGAACAGACTGCCCCAGAAACAGAAGGTGGTGACGGGCCGAGCTCCATGCTGTTTCTCGATGTTTAGTTCAAATAGCTGCCCCTGCCCTCCTAACCACCATGCATTTGCCGAGGGATCGTTTTCGACGCCGGGCCCCAGTCGGCAGGGGTACCTTTTAAATTTAAAGGTGTACTTTTAAATAATAGATATTGTTTCGAGCTGTTCAGCATTTCTTAGACATTATGCGGCGTGATGGGAGCTGGTGTTTGTCAAGGTCTCGCTGCAGCAAAGGTTAACACAAGTATTTCAGAGCCTACAGGTGCAGAATGATTATAAAGCAATGTAAAGGTACGAATTTTAATTATCATGAGAATATGCCACAAAGAGATTCTCCTTACACGTTCAATTGTAAAACCATTCTGTTTCCCGTTGAAAACATCTATAGCAACAGAAGATATACGCCTTGTTATATAAAGGGACTTCAGACAGTGTGTTGGTGTTCAAGGTTACATCAGCGATGTGCTGAGAAAAGTCCTGATTTCACTTCCATGGTTCCTACGGAAATTGAAAGCTTTACAGAATTAATGTGAAGGTGACATCTTCCTCCCTGTCATACGCCCTCATACGCCCTCATCCATGCTCTATCCTCTTCTTTCAAATCAACCTTGCACGTTTAAAAGCCATGGCAAAATCGGAGCGCTTGTAAGTGACACGGCCTTCTCGGTCACTTCGTTCCGTCAGAGGCCCGAGAGGGCCGTCGGTGACGCAGCACTTCGATCGTTTGTGTCGGGGAATATTTATCATTATGCCGTCAATGACTCTATAGCAAAGCTATGTTAACATGATGAGTCATATTGTGTAAACCCCCCCCCCCATTTGAATCCCCGTTACTATGTTTCACAGCAGAAATGACCAGGTTCAATGTTGTGTAAGTGCAAGTGTCTGAGTAATGTTACAGATTTGCACAGCAGGCTTTTGTGTATGGCTGCCCCCCCACCCCCACCCCCCAAGGTTGAGAGCCCGGAGTATTGAATTTTTCACACCGAGTGTATGTCACCTGCACGCAACGCTCCATCGCATTTCTGTGTTCCTGTCCTCGGGCTCGGTTATGGTTTACTTGATCTTTTTCACCAAGATGCTGCGTCTATCTGCGTGGTTGCAAGACATAAAACCAAACCAATGGCGATGTGTTGTCGTCGCTGAAAAGGGTACAACCTTCAGTTTCATGTTCTGTAACGCCACAAACCTTTGACTGGTGCAAGTATGTACCATGAAAGACAATATCTTTTAGCAGGTAGCTTCGTTTTTCATACTGACCATTTTGACCATTCACTTACCACTGTATCTGGGATAAATGGCTCCTTAAAGTCCATGAACCAACAGCGCAGAGTATATCGAACAACAATAAAAATCAAGTGGAACCCTGTTTGCTAATCGCCACAGGTGAAATTTAGCATAATCCCGTCTGATGTGTCAACGAAAATAGCATTGCGCAGGTTTGATGAAGGATTAATCTCTCATGTCACTGCACCTGCAGGAAATTCTCAAGAAAGAGCACATAAACACACGGATCAAAGAAACAAGATGTAACGTGTTAATTAGCCAGGTTTAGAGGTTCTGGTGCTGGTTTGGCTCCCCCTCGGACCAAGCCCGGGTTACGTTTAGCTGCAGTCTTTGTCGCTCAGCGAAGCTTGTCAGCTGATGCTTCACGTTAACAAACAAACATGGGAGCGGTATCAGTCTTCTCATCAAAGAAAAAAGCATTTCGCAAGATGTTGAACTGGAATTCTGAAATAAGAGTGAAAGTCCACCACAAAGGCTTACTTTTTTTATCAGAGATGAAAGTGCTTTCGCTGCGTACGGTGAAGCTGCCGGGGGCCGGTCTGGACTACCTTAGTTTTTTCCCGCCGATGTGAGGGAGCGGCACTGATGCCAGGGTCCTTGTGGATCACCGCACTCCTTGCGCCGTCACACGGAGGACAGGCCATAAGCCCTCCGTCTCCTGCGTCCTACCATCTCATTCTTTCGGTCACCGCCCAGAAACCTCGCGACCGTACAGTAGGTCAGGGCCAGGCGGGAGACTGACCACAGATTCAACTGATGCACAAAATCTGCGGTCGCGCTCACCGTACCTTTCACTCCCGCTCGCCGACGCACCTCGACCCTTCTGCTCCTCGCTAAGGGAGCAGCTCGCTTCCTCAGACATGGAGGTGCCGTATGTGGCTGACAGCCGTCGGCCTACAACGAATGCTTTTTTTTATTCCCTTGCAGAAATGCAATCTAATGCATGCAATCTAATCGGATCTCCCGCACAGCAGGTTTGCAGCGGACACCCGCGGTGTAAGTGTTAGCTTTCTGGCATGTGTCGCTCTTGAGTCGCTCTGTTCTCCAGACTGCGTCCACGCAGACAGAAGCCGCCGTGGTGTCGTACCTGTGGTAGTCCCGCACCTGTGGCACTGAGATGAGGCGCGGCGTTAAAACATCGCTCCCAAGATGACCTAATACTAATACTGACCCAGATGCATTAAGAGGCATTGTCTGTCCATATTGTTCAAAAGTAGGACAAGCGTCTGCCGAACACACACATCCCTCTCTACTCAGTAACCTGCGTGCTTCTTCGGTTTAAGGAACCCAGCGAGGATCCTGCATGAAAGAGTTGTATGCTGCTGTTTATCAGCTGCTTCTTAAAAGAATCAAGAATAAGTAGGATTCCTGCAAAAAGAAGCCTTGGTTCTGTTTTTGCATTTTGCAATCGGTGATCTTTATAACATGGAATTGGTTAACCCGATTTCTAAAACGGCACAATAAAAAAATATGCTGAAATAAAAGGATGTGAGAAGACATCAGGCATGTAGCCTGTTGTCAGATCTAGCAACGGAACAATTATGAAAAAAAGGAAGGATATTTGATTTTAAAAGTCCCACAAGGGTTTTAAAGCAGAATTCAGATTGCAGACGCCGGCTCGTGCTCTTTTCGACTGCGTCTCCCTGCAAGTCCTTTTTTTCCGAACCCGAGAGAACCGGTGCCATTTTAGGAACATCTAATAAGATTAAAAGGTGAGTGCCACGTAGCTCTCTCACCCGTGACTACCCGTTTCAGATCCAGAAAGGGGGCCATTTCTATGGAAATGCAATGTTTACACGCATGGGAGAAGACTATTATCTGCCGTTCCGAAAATGTTAAGAGCACGCTTTCTTCCCGGGGTTTCTCCCTCATATTGCTCTCAGCATTTTCTTCCTTGTTGTTCCATCTTTTTTTTTTTCCTCTCTCCCCCCTCCCCCGTGCTCTTCCAGAGGAAAAACAAATGGTGTAAATGTCCTTGCGCCTGATTAAACAAAACCCTTTCTTTCTCCTCCACATCTATATCACTCCAGCAATACCTCACCCCCCCCAACCCCCCACCCCCCAAAGTACCTCTTCCAAGAAGCTGAATGGGGCCTTTTTCACCTTGAAAGCATTTAAATGGAGTTGGTCGGATTGGGCCCTTCTCTCTCCACTCCAGCAAGGTGTGTCAGGAGTTCACCGGCGCTTTGTGGAGCGTGAAGGTATACAGAAGAAGCACTGCGTTCACCGCGAGAGAATAAAGTGATAGTAATGCGTTGGCAGCACCACTCATCTCCGAGACAGGGGAGAGGAAAAAAAACAAACAAAAAAAAAAACAACCCTTCTCCGGAGAAGATGCATCTCGTGAAGTCGAGATCGGATTTTAAGAGCCCCTCACGCGTTACTTCAAAGGTGTCTCGAGAGGCGCGGCACAGTTTGAGGTTTCACAAACGGTTCGGATTCGTAAAGCAACAGTAATCCAAGCGATCAATATATATATGTTTGTATGATATGTTGGAGACAATAGGTTTTTTTTCTTTTTCAAATTTCAAAATTCAAATTCTTTAAAATTTGCATGGTTGTTGTTTTCGAGCCCGTCCCCCCTCTTGTATAGGCTCCAGGTGGTACTTCCTGCCTTCACCAACTCAAAGAGGCAAAGGGCAACAGTTCGGGGCAATGGGCAAAGCCCTCTGCCCTAAAACAGGTGGTGGGGCAATACAGTGATCTCCCTCCACACGTGTGATATTTGACGTAGCCTTTTTCAAACTGTGGGTACGTGTAAAAGAATAATACTTACTACTACTACTATACTACTCTTCTTTATGTATTTCGTCCTACATATTTACAACTGCCGTCTCCAGCCATCTCTGCAATCTAGGGCTAAAGAACACATCTAATTTGTGTGTTTGCACATTTGTGTGTTTGTGGGGTTACACACTATTGAGTTACTTAGTGACCATACAACCTGTAAATGATTTTTTTCTCGCACCGGGTGATGCCCCCCCAGCAGAACGCACCGAGCCAGCTGTTAGGCTTTACAGTATCCTAGTGATACTGTCCACGTACAATAGGCTTCTGTTTGACCATCATTTTTCACGCCTCGGTTCCGAAGCCTCGCCGCGGGGTGCTGTGTTTGGACCGCTCAAGCAAGAAATCCCTCCGAAGGGATTCGCCGTCCTGAACGGTCAGCCGGACTTTCCCGACTTCCGCAGTCAGCCTGCAGCGGCTCGCCATCCTCGCGCCACGTTCGCGAGGATGCACCGATGACACGCCCTTCCCCCCCGAAAGCCATGAAATCACGCCCACGCATTACCGCGATTGCCCGTGGAACGCGGCCAGCCGGAGCAACAGGTGAGCTGAGCGAGGCAGAAACTGACCGCAGCCACCGGAGGCCCGACCTACTCGCACTGATAGATCGTAAAACACAGTGTAGGAGCATCAGCTTACAGTTCAGCGCCACGCCACTTCATATATCACGCCGAGGGGTGTGCGAGCCGGGATGACTCAGCGAGCTGCAATCCAAAACGATGGAGCCGAAAGTTATTGGTTTTAATGAGAAGTTGCTCGGCGTAGCTTAAGGCCATAATTGAACAAGATTTAGAGGGTTGTTTTTTTTCTCCTCCCTGTTCTGTAGACGATGGCTTTCTTTATTAAAACAAGTTATTGGAGAACAGCAAAACACAACAAAAAAGGCCAGGATTGTTAAAAATATCTAATTACTTATTTGGATGTGCTGTGTATCATAAAACGCACGATTAGCTGACGGGGTGAAAGAGATACCTTCTCCTTGTCCGTTATTTTGAATGCGTCGTATATCATCTGAACACGGTGCCGCCAAGCTTGGCAGTGAAACTCCAAAACACATTTTACAGCAGCCTCTTGTTTTACCCATTATCCGCTTTGGAAGTAAATCCAATTACAACAAAAACGGCCAAATATTTTAGCACAGTAACTGGAAACTGTGGCATTGCTCTTCCCGATTGGCTGAGTTCGGGCATGCGCTGAAAACTGGCCCGATGGCCGGTTTAAGTTTCAAGGCCGCCTTTCACCGAGCAGCCCGAGCCGTCGCAGGTTTGTCACTTGCACGCAGGTTTTCGGCTCTTCGTGGTTCGGGACACATGTCGGCTCTGTCCACCCTCGCTAAGGCTGAGCACGCCTGGCGTTGCACACGCGCTGTCACGCGCGCCATCTGTTACGGCCCCCCCGACACTCCTGGCTTGGACAAACACGGTTGCGAGTAGGTAATGGTGCGGAGAAAAACTTGTGACCTTGACACCGTCTCCTATGTGTGATCAACACACGGAGAGAGAGAGAGAGAGAGAGAGGGAGCGGGAGATAGAGGTGGATTGATGAGCGTCAGCAGCCCCTCTGATTTCGGTGGAGTGCGAGACGGCCGGCGGACCTCCCACGTTGCCTGGAAACATGTCTGCCTCCGTGTGTGATGGGAGACGGAGTCTTTTCTCTCCCTTATCTTTTTCAACTTCAAAGATTAACATCACATCGCCTCACTCAGGTGTTCGCTCTTTTTTGATCTTCTGCTCAACATCAAATGCCATTACGCAACTGCTTACTTCATTCCATTCCATCTTATTATATATACATACATATATATATATATATATATATAGTTGTTAGTGGTAGTGGAGGTGTTAATTTGTCGGCGAGATCGACTTAAAGATGGTTGGCGTTTCTGAATGTATCTCATTTCAGTAACGTATTAGAATTTGTAAACCGGTTGAGTTCAGTGCATCGTAGTGGTGTAACATCGCATGTTTCAGTTCGGTGAGAAAGCATCATATATAATATTTATTTAACGTAACGCGTTACTAAATAATTGATGCTCGGGGCTTCTGAATGGACCTCTGAGTGTGTTTTCCCTGCAGGATAATGTAAAAACAAAAGCAGCCGTGTAGAGTTTCAATGGAATACGGTGACAGACACCGGAGGCGTCGCCTCAGCTCCACACAGCGGTCGGTCGATTGTTAACATATATATCGACTGCCAGCTGTAAATGGTGAGATACAGTATGGTTGTATCACATACTGGGGTTGTAACTGTATGCAATAAATGCACCGGCCTGAAGGACGCAACCAAACCCCGGTTGATGCTTCACTGTAAAATCTCACCCCGTGCTTCATTCAAGCTCATGTGCAGCAATGCTAATAGACTCCGACTTCACGTCCATAACTCTTAATTGAGACGTCGTCGCTTAACGACGCTCGGTAATCATCACATTCATCATCGCCGAGACCCTCGCACTCCAACATTTACCTCTGAGTTCGGACATTTTTTCGGACATCAACTGTTCACACTTTAGCGCCGTTGCAGTTTGCCTCTATCGCTCGGCATTGTCAGTGGAAAGAGATACGAGATTAATGCCAACGCGCCTTTCACCGTTATTTCTAATTACGATGAGCAGCGTCGCCGTGTATGAAGTCATTTGGTACAATTAGCACTGTGACCTTGGAGTTTCCTCCTCGCACCATTAAAGATCACCTTGACGGAGTTTTTGTGGGGTTGCTCATTTCTTGAAAGCCCATTTGTTATCTCCTCCTCCCTCTTCTGAGGGAATGGACGCGCAGCGGTTTACGGTCGCATTGGCAAAAAACAGGAACAGGATCTGAAAAAGCGTCGTTGGTGACGAGTCCTTCGCAGCATTCTGCCGTTTCTTGAACAGAACGTACTCTCGAACCAAAACGCCGCCCAGCTGTTCCCACGCTTCCGTTTGTTCGCGTCGCCCGCATCCGCTGTGAGGAAAGAGGTCTCCGTAAGAACAGTCTGACAGGAAAATTGCATTGAAGACGTCGTTCCCCTGATGGATGAGATCCATCCAATTTAAATGATTGCGTTCACTTCACACCCCCTTCATGCGGACTCAATTTAGCCATCGTCCGCAATTATTATTCGATCTCGCTGCTGTGAACACTGTGCCAAAAATGGTTTAACGTGGCCCTCCGGATCAATAGCACCCGATACAGCCCAGCTCCTTCTCATCTCACTGCGAGGCACTGCATTTATAATACTATTGACAATATTTAGCAGTATTGACGACAAGGCGGGATAAGCACCTCAGGCCGGGGTGAGGTGCCTTTTCTTTACTGCTGTACACCTTTTTGTAATCGCTTCTTCAAGCATGAACGTGAGAGTAAAATGCCGGCTAATAAAAAAACGGAGGGCTCTGTTTTAACTGGTTTTACTCAGCACCCATTGTGGACTTTTGGGCCTTTGTGGGTGTAAACCTGTCAGTAGAACACAAAGGGTCGGGGTTGACAGGAGGGGGGGGGACAACGACCCACGGAAATATTGATACAGATACGAACCATCAGCGACGTTAGAGCGAGGAGGAGGAACGTCTGTTTTGTTGGGGCAAAACAAAATGGCTCCAGTGACGAGTCTATTGTGTCTCCAGTTACAGGTGCAGCGTTGCATGCCGGCGCATTAGCTTGGCAAATGTCCTTTTTATTGGATTGTCCTGATTTACTGAATTGTGTTGAAGTAAACCTGGCGGCCTGCCCGCAGCGCGAAGCCCATGATGCACAGTAATATGGCGTTAAGAAAAAGATGGACAAACCATAAACAAACACTGTGCAAAAGGCCATTTGATGAGATTTGACCAGGACAGCGGTCCAGTTATTTAAAAAAATAATAATAAATGTGAAGAGATCAACCTGTCCAGGTAATGGCCAAAGTGTACTTTGATGCAAAGACTGCGTCCAAGGCGAATAAGCGAAGAAACACCGAAGAGCGTCGGCGCCGGTGACTTTCCCATCCACATCTATTGCGCGTGTTTTATCTGCCCGTTAGTTTTTGGCAGGGCAGCAGCGGAGCGGAGAGGGGGGGCGACGGGAGAGGAGAGGAGAGGAGAGGAGAGGAGGGGAGGGGCTGAGCTTCTTCTGCCGCTGCCGCCTGCCAACGCTGCACCGCGCGGCTTCTCACCTCTCACAGAATCCCGTCCTTTCGTCACCCAACTCCGTCCCGCGCGAGGATGGACGCCGTTTCCCCGCGGTCGGACGCGGCGAAGTGCCAGGGGAGCGCGGTCGCGCGGGGGAGCCGCCAGTAACCGGCAGGAGGGGGGGGGGGGGGGGGGTGGAGGTGGTGGTGGTGGTGGTGGCGGGCGTCTCTGGGCGTCGGTGATGCCTTCGCAGCTGGCGACTGCAGAAATTTCCAGCGTGTCTGCGAGTCGACGGACCGCCGCTTCACCGGTGCGCGCTTGGAGAGGAAGGACGGACATGTGAATGGGAATGCGTTCCCTCCGCGGCTGAGAGAACTGTTTTTTTTTGTTCTTTGGTTGGTTGGTTTTAGTTCGGGAAAACTTGAAGTAGCAAATTATCACCAAGTCGCACAGGTGAAAAGAGGATTTGGTTCATTCATTGATTGTTTGGTTTTTTACGCCTGAGGAGGAATTCATGCGCCGATAGCTCGCCGGGCCAATATGCCAGAATGGGTCCTCTACAGTATTTATTTCTCTGTGGACTTCTTTACACCCAAGCCGACGGTAAGCTCACCGATGCATCTACGACTGAAGGTTGTGACTAAAAAGTGTTTCCTGTGACCTGAAGCGTCTCCGACCCCGCGGTCTTTACAGTTGAAGCGCGCGGAGAAGATGCCGAGTAGTAGCAGCCCACGCGATTCACAGTCAATCTGCCGCTCCTCCGCGAATTCGTGCGTAAAATCACAAATGCGCCACCTCGTAGCTGGTTAATTCAGTTTTCACGCGAGACGCCGCGCCAGGCCAAATATTCCAGTGGCACAGGTTGACGGAAGGCGTTGTTTTATTCATAAGGGCTGCCCTAATTGAACACATTTGTTACTGGAATGAAATCGATGACAGCTTTTAAATTGCCAGCGTGTCCACGGGTATTGTTTTTGAAATTGTAAGTTTGAAAAGTCCCATCGCTTAACTTTTCTCTGTAGACAAGAAGAAGACAAGAGGCCTTAAATTTATATGTATATATATTTTTAAATCAGCTTAAATCATCTCGCATGCATGCTTGTCTTGCCCCTTGTGTAGTCAATCAAAGTTTTGCTCACCTAGATATATTTTTTTTCTGTCAGATTGCGTAAACAGTTTAATGATTTCTGTCTGGTCTCCCCTTCAGTTGAGCCTAATGCTCAGGTTGCACAGGAAGATGATGGAGCTACTGTAGGGCCTATAGCTGAAATGTCAATAATGTGCCATAGAGAATATGCTTACTCATATAGACTGGAAATCCACCCGTGTCTGCTTGTGTCTGGAGGTTACTCACACAACACAGGGACCTACTGCGCATATGTATAAAAAAAACAGCTGTACCAAAAGGCGACGTATCTAAGATTGTTGTTTGTGAGATCGTTGTCCTTATCGTGACACGTCTTGTACTCCTTTGTCCCGCTGCAGCCCACAGAACATAAATCTGTGTCAGTGGAGTAAAGTATTGGAGAGGCATCGCCAATATTTTGTCCGCCATAGATTCCATACGTGTGGGCTGGGATAATTGCAGGGCCGTTGCACCGGTTGTGTCAGATTCTGCTGATAGCAAACTGGAAACTCAGCTGTTTTGCTTGAGCAGATGAAACACGGTGAAACCTCTGGGAGAGGGAAGCACAAGTAATCCCACTTGATAGTTTTTCACGGACCGTGTCTGTGGCAACGATGTCGGTAATCTGCAATCTATTAGAGAGGATGATGTCCAGACTTCGCAGACTGTGTACATTACCATTTAACAGTGTGCCCATCTAACTTGCGTCTGTACGAGGACTTGCTGATTTCAAATTTGCAGGGCTCAGACTGACTTTGCAATTGTGGAATCTCAAATGTAACACAATTTCGGAGAGAAAAAGGCTTAACTGAGTTCCTCTGAACTTTCTTTTTTCTGCAAGACCCTTCGTTTCAGCTTCAGAACCATGGATAGATCCCAAATAACAATGAGGAATCATGCAACGTCTCTTTGCCAAGAAGCTTTGTTTCAAGGCTCCAGCCAAATTATCACTGAATTTACAACCCGAGCTGTAAACAGTGCAGGACTGTTCAGCCGTTTAAAAGTGTCAGCATTTTAAAATCATTTGTTTTTCCATCCAGCCAATTGGTATTCGGGGGTCACGGGGTGCTGGAGCATGCTCCGAGCAGAAAGCCGGCAAGCCCCCTGGATGGGTTGCCAGTCTGTCAAAGGGCTAACAGACTGACAGGACCCCGCAGGACCTTCTTGCTGTTAGATGACAGTACCAACCACTGAGCCAATGTGCCCCCCCCCACCCCTCCAACTTAAATCATCTAATTTAAATTCTGTTGTTTGACAGCGTGAAGCTCTGCATTAGCACAGTGGAGACCGGGTAATGGGACAACCAATTATACAAAGTCAGTTTTCCCACAAACTCTCTGTTTTGTGTGTAATTCGCGGATCCACACAAATGTTGTTTACGCTGGAAATAAACGCACAGCGATTTAAAAGCATGTTAAAAACATAATTTATCATCATGGCGTGGCGTGTTGGCGCCAGCTAATGGCCTTCTTTTTGTCAACAAACCTCTTAACATTATAGACTGTCACATCAATTTTACTTACATTCGCAGCTCTATTCCGGTCGCTGTGTAGCAGCCAATCACCACGTACCCCTTTGCAATTCGTCGCCTTCGGGGGCGTAAATACAAGAGGCCGTGTAACATGTATCATATTCACATGTTTGTATGACAGTTCCAAAAAGTCTGTTCCGGTGACACTCGTGGGTGTGTTTGGATGCGCACGACAGGAGCGGAAGACCTTTTAACACAGATATTGTTACGCGCTCATGCACCACCAAGCAGATGAGAGTTGTGACGCTGTCGTGTCCGCAAACAAACACAGTGACACTACATTCGGGTCACCCCTCTCTGTGACATTTCCAAGGTGGAATTCGTGAATGGGCTGCGAACCGAGCCAAGGCGTTCACGTCGCCGAATACGCAGAGAGAGCAGAGCGGAGCGGAGGTCGCACACTGGGTTGCGGCAACACAAGTTATGACATTATTCTTATCGGGGTAGTCAGGCTTAGACATGGTCACGACGTTTGCTGAGGAGTGACTTTCAAAAGCATCGGGTTAAAATCGAAATATTATTCGTGTTAATGCCGCAGCGTAGCCTTTAAGGTGGAAACAGAATAGTAAACGTGGCACATTCCCAGTTTTACAGCGCAAAGGGGAAAAATTGAGTGTAGCAGTCGCGGTTATACACCCACTGAGACAACATGTTTGATGATGTCAGTGTGTGATGGAACGTGTTAATGAGAAAGCTAATGAGATGTAATGACTCCTCAGCTCCTGTCTGTGAGAGTAAATATGGGAGCCCGAGTGTAGCGCCACGGCACATACTGCTGCCAATAAGAATCTGACACTGATCAACTGAACTGCGGAGAACTGGGATGAAATATACACTGATGTGATACATTTTAATCTACCAATCATTTTTAGGAAAATTTGTAGACCTGTTGTTTACTGTTTAAAAAGTGAAAGCGAAAAATTGGACTTTGACGGGACTTTTTACGCTCCCGATTCCCTCTAGGGTCTCGACTCCGCCAGGAAGACTTTCCTCCCCGCATTGTGGAGCACCCCTCCGACCTCATCGTGTCCAAAGGGGAACCAGCCACTCTCAACTGTAAGGCCGAGGGCCGTCCGACCCCCACGGTGGAATGGTACAAAGACGGGGAGCGCGTCGAGACGGACCGCGACAACCCCCGCTCCCACCGCATGTTGTTGCCCAGCGGGTCCCTCTTCTTCCTACGCATCGTCCACGGACGACGGAGCAAGCCCGACGACGGCAGCTACGTGTGCGTGGCCCGAAACTATCTGGGGGAGGCCGTGAGTCGGAACGCATCGCTGGAAGTAGCATGTAAGTGTGACTTTTTCCATCATGCCCCCAGGAGGCGTGAAGGTAAAATCCATGGTTACAGCGAATCTCGCTAACCTTTTGTGGGGTATACAAAAATGTCGCATGTTTGGAAAAAAAGACAGAGGTTATGTTAAATTAAACGTAAAGTATTGGGGACTTTTCTGCTAAGGGATCCATATATAACATGTCATCTATCATACCATGAGCAGCGCCGCCCATCCACTGAACCTACAAGTGTGTGTGTGTGCGTATGCTCAGCCGTGTGCACGGCGTGAGTGCCCATATGTGTGCGAATATGTTTTTTTTTTTTCAGGCCGCCAGTGAGACCTGTTTGGATGACCTGTTTGAGTAAAGTACAGGCAGAGCTGTGAATTGCTCCAGGGAGGGAGAGAGGCAAAGAAAAAAAAAAAAAAAAAAAAAAAACGGGCCGGATTTTAACCCAGCTAACTCCCTTTCTGCCGTTTGGATTTGGAAAGATGCAGCCTGCTCCCAGCCAGTTCTCTCCCTGTGTGGGAGAGAGGCGCTCTGGGCTATCCACATTTCCATTATGTGCTAAACTGAGCTGATTTCTTGCCACGAACAAGATGCACGCACGCTCGGACGCACACGCGGATACGCGGGCATGCACGCACACACACACACACACACACACACACACACACCCACACTGTCTGCCCCGCTCTCCGCTCCGCGCTCGCACACAGATGCAGTATACGAGCAGGGAATAGGGTATTCCAGGAGAGGAGTATATTGCAGTTTGATTTCAAATTTGCAAAATATTTACCTGCCCAAGCGCTTCTATCCGCGTGCCCAGTGGTAGTCACTGTTGAATCAAAAAATGGGTTTTTCGGGAATATTGGACCTAATGACTTGACCGTGATGTACACTAAACTGTAGTTTGCTGCTACATGAAGTGGAAGAGACTCTCTCCATTGCAATTACGTTTCTGACGTTGCTTTGCTTTGGGAAATCACAGAGATGGAAGACGGAAAAAAAAACCTGAGATAAGAGCCTCCGAACCTCAGTCCAGACATTATCTGAGATCTTGGCATGTGTTGTTTTTATTTTTTTCTCCTTGTGCACCACATCCTCGCTTTGTCTTATTGCCTTTTCCACATTAGACACTTTTATTTCTATTGTCTTCTTTTTACTGGTTCCAGTCCTTTCTCTCAAATCAATAGCGGTGAATTGCCCTGGAAATGCTTACAGGGATGGCTGTGTATTTTAGAGGACATAAATATATAGCTTTAAACAGTAATGCGCGTGTGTGTGTGTGTTGGCTTGTATTAAATGAGACGTCCTCTGTTGATTACTATCCAGTGCAAGATCTACTATGGCATTATCCCTGTCTAACTCGAATCAGAACCTGACATTTATGGCACGTCTCGAGCAGTAGACTTGTGTTTGAGAGATGGAGAATCCTTCTCTCTCCTGTAACCAAACCACAAACCCAAGGCTGTGGTCATAGCGCCTCGAAAACGGATGTCAAAGCCGCTCCGCCGCTTCCCTTGGCTGAATTGCGGCCGACTTTGTGAGTACAATGACTGCGTCGGACCGATTTTGTGGGGATTTTCGTGGCTCTCCTTGAGATACAATGAAGCTCATTTGTGTTTCGCAGCTCAAAAAGCCGTTCGGAATTCATTCTCCGAGTTAATTGTCACGTGCATTGTCGATGTAGGGGCTGCAATTACTGCCACGAATCAGTTTTTTGCCTCCATTGTTAGAGGAGAGGTGGGCCACTTATGTATCAGCAGCGGCTACTGTATGTGGACTATAATAACAAACAACATCTGTACATATAGCATACTACCAAGCACACAGGAGCTAAATGCTTATAATCAGGTAGTAAATATTGAATGTGCTTCCGAGAGCATCGTTCCTTCCTAAAGAGGTCTTAAACGATGTCACACAACATTCTGCAACATTCTCGAAGCTTTAAATTTCTGTTTGTATTTGTTTATGTTTTTCCGATATGGATGGGGGTAGTAGCGTCTTGGCTCAGGGGGAAGGGCACCCCGAGGGTTCGGTGTTTGCACGGCGGGAGGCGCGTTGTGCTCCTGTGACCATGCGCACCAACCCCCGGGATTCAGTGCTGATATTTCGTCCATCCCGTTCGCACGACCCCTTTTCCTTCAGCGTGGTCTCCTCTTGCGACAGACCGTGTCAATAAGTTGTTTTTTTTCCTCTCCCCGACAGTACGACAGAGGCGGCCTCGAGTCATTTCTGTGCACCGCGCACTATCATGGCTACGGGGATGCATAATCGCATGAGTCCTTCAGGGGCTGCAGGATCCTGCCAGTGTTGCTGCCGCCAAAGTTGTCATGCGGTGCTGCGGGGTAGAGGGGGGTGGGTGGGCAATTGGGTAGATGAAAGTGGTGTGGGGATGCTCTGACAGTGAGCCTGGCTCGTAAATGGTTTGTTTCCTTAGGAGTCCGCACACATACTCAGATATTCTAATGGGCTGTAGCATTGTATCTCAACCAGTGGTTTAGAAAATGTAGCTAACGAGAGGGGTGCTGCTCCCCCGGGTACGTTTGTGCTGTACAAGCTCAATTTCGGTGGTTCGTCGTGCATTTGATGAGCTTCAGCCTGACTGAAATTTGAAGGGGCATTATTCATTCCATGTGATGCAAAAACACTCGAGCCGTTTCCGATGGCAGAAAAAGCTACAAATATGTGAATTATGCAGATATGCCAGACAAATCTACAGCTGACAGCCCGGCAAAAAATAAATAATATACCTCACAGCATTTGTTTGCTTATAAATCAACCAAGCCTCACTTGAAAAAAAAAACAAAACACACCCACACACACAGAGGCAAAGAATTGAGACAGTATATCACGTGCTGGTAGTGTGAGTTGTAGTATGGCGGCAAAAAAGGCAGAACGCACGAGAAAAGCAGCAAACCGGGAATGCCAGTTTTATTACTTCGCCACATATCGATTTCCTCGCGTGCTTAAATATCCAACGCATCTGCGTTGAGTCACTGTGTCACACCTATTGCTCATTCCTATCCGAGTAATAATCCCTGTTTTAAAGTTCCCTTCTCACAGTCGCATTTAACTTCTTGTGCCTGGTCGTTGGAGGTGCGCCGCGGTACAGCTGCGGTGGCCACTCTGCACGGTTATTTCATCGAAGTGGCTGAACGAACCCGATGCCTCTTCACACTCTTCACAGCCAGGTGTTATTTTTTCATTTTTTTGACTTCTTCTTTTGACTGGAAACAAGAAAGCCAACAGGAAGACACAGGAAATAAGCAAATTACATCCTGGGTCGGTGGTGGAACATGCACTGCAGCGGCTCAGACCGCCACTGGACACAAATCTGGAGTATTTGCACCCTTGTTGAAATTCTATTTCCTGAACCCGGTTCGTCAGACGCATGTTTGACATGAATGATAAACATCAGCCGTTTCGGAGAGAAACGAGGCCCTGTCTGTTTGTTATTAGAAGGTCTTGTACTTCAGCTTGATAAACCAGACCCATTGTGTGTCTGGTGCTGTCGCGGCGCCTCACTTGTCTCTCACATCCAAGTGTGCATTTTTTAATAATCGAGAATCACCTGCTGGCTGCCATCGAGCTCGGCCACCCGCTCGCGTCTCCGGTCCGTTCGGCCCGGACGCCGACGCGCGAGCGCGCGACCTCCGGGCCACCAGTGGGCTGGCCGCTAATCATCAGAGTGAGCGGCTGTTGATGGAATTAGAGCGGCTCCCCTCAAACTATTAAGATGAGGGGGAGAAGGCGCAAACAGCGACGTGTTGAAGGGAGGTGTGGGCGGAGGGGCGGAGGGGCGGCGGAAGCGTGCTCATTAGTACGAAAAGTCCCCAACAAGATGAGTCGCCCTCTGTTTGACTGTGCTAAGTGAATCAGAGGCATTCACTCAGCCGGACTATCATCAATTAAATCCTCCCAGTCACAGCCAACAAGCGAAGCAGCCGCAACGCTTAATAAATCCAGTGCCTGGATTCTGTTAGTGTTAGTGTACTGTAGTTATTATTATGATGAGAGGGTAAACACACTGGGCATATATTTGGATTTTATTCATTTATTCTGTTGGTAGAGTGATTATAATTCCACTCTGCTAACTGTGGATTCTTTTTCCCCATTTTTTATGTTTTTTTGGACCATAAACCAAAGAACTGGTCCAATAAACATTTGACCTGATGATGGCACGAGATGGATGTGAATCAATTCATCCTGTAAAACCTTTGACCCGCCGGCGGAGCCAAAGGAAAACTCCGGGGGCCGCCAATCTCATCAGGATGCATCCTCTGGGGATCCATGTAAGAGTGGTTCCGATAAGCTGTAGGCCGAGTGGCAGACACAGATCTGTAGAGCCACCTAATGGAGCTCTGATGCGATCAGCCGTGTCATTTCACCAGCAAAGACTGTTTATCTTTTGGAGTGAAAAAAAAAAACGCAGTCCACTCGCTCGGGCAAGCGCGTGGCTCGTGAATCAAAAACAAGCAGCATTGTTGTGAGCCGCACACGAGCATCTGAATGGGCTCGCAACTTCATCTGCAATTTGCGAGACGGTCATGTGCGAAGCGCGACTCCAGTCGTTTTTGTCAGAAGGGGTCCCCGGGATCTGAACTAGAACCGGCTACTGCGATTCCAACCCGAGGCGGATCAAAAGGAAACGTATCCAGAATCCAGAGCCGATCGCTCAGGCCCACGCCTGTAAGTATGTTCATGCCTTTCGAAATGTGGGAGAAGATTTCGGCAGTTGCTTGCAAACGAGGGAGGGAGCAAGCAATTTACGAACAGCAGCCTGGATGTCTTTTGTCTTCCGCAAAGAAAACTGGTCAAAACTGCGAATCACCATCCACAAGATACCAGTGTGAAGGAGCAAACCATTCACTGAGGGGGTTGCTATCAACGCGGCCGTAATGGTTGTCTAATTATTATCTAAATCCGACCTCTACTGATGCGTCTCTTCTCCGTCCCCTCTGTCTCTTTACTTGTTGTCCTCGGTGACGGGAGAACCGTTAAGCGCCGTGGAGTCTCCAGTCAACAATATTAGCCTAATTGGCATAATTTGAGAGCCGAAAGGCACGCTTTCTACAGGCAAGAGATACTGTTCTCTCGCAAAGCGGATCACGCGGATGGACTCGTTTATCCCCACTTCTGTATTTGTGCTTTTATGACCGACACACACACACACGGCATGTGGGTAGTGGGTTCCAGAGTGCTTGTGTCTGGTTAAACAGGCGCGGGCTCTGCGTGAGATTCCCGTCATGATAGCAGAAATGAAGTTGCGACTCGCGGCCGGATTATTCAGGACCTGGTCAGGCACCGCACACCGCTCATGGGCTTCCTCCGGGATGCACGTTCTCGCGTTCTGGAAAGTGGCAAGTCGCGTTCGATCGAGGCGTTTCGCCCTCACCCACCGACGGCATCCAAACTGGGTGTGTGTTTCCAGGCAGGCTGGCGATGTGCGATTCTGCGAGGGTGCGAGGTCGGCCACGCTGCACCATCTGTTGCTCGTCCAGCAGCCCCAGCAGTGTGCACTTAACCCATTTGCCGCATTAAGCCAGCGCTGGGCGCTGAGAATTTGCGAACCCGCCTGATGAACACTGAACTTTCTCAGCCGCGGAGCTGTCCGCGACGACTCTCTGCTCTTGCTTTCGTTGCCATTATCGTTATGTGCCTTCACCATTAGCAGTCGTCATCACATGAACGCTTACTGATTGAATTAAGTTGAATTAATTAGGCCGTAATTTGGACATTAGGATGCAGCGGGACTAAGACAACACGTTGTCTTCTCTGGCGGTCCGCTCTGATCAGCGTGTTCTAATGAGCAAAAATAAACAAGGGAGATGCAGTACGCGGTTCTGCTCTTTCGCTGGAGTCAGGATGATGGCAGTGCACTGAGCGTGAAGCAAAACATTGCGACGTCCCCTTGAGATGAAGCGGCGAAATTTTAGAGCCCTTGCGATAAAAACACAGGGCTTTATGTTTCTTACAAGTTTTACCACAATCCAAATGGTGGTTTCTGATGTATGAAGGGACGGATGTACAGAGAAACACCATAGACAGTTGAAGGATATATCAGCTGATGGTTTCCAGTGTGCAGAATGCTAAGTATCTGTTTGGATTTGTGGCGAAAGAGCTGTCTTTCAAGCGCAGACCTAAGATCTGTAGAGCTGACTGGCTCACTATACCTGCTCTACGGGAGCATAATTCTTTAAAAGCCTTGGGCAGTGATCACAGCAGAAGAGCGCCATTCATATCTGTTTATCCCAATCACACCGAGGCACTTCTCTCGGCGGATGCATCCCGCTGTTGCTAGGCAGCAGCTGTTTACAGGGGCCACGCCAAGGCGATCAAAACACGGCAGCGACTGAAACGCAAATGCACAGATTTACGGAAAGGTTCAAGTGCCCCGCCGGGCATTCCTCTGATATCCGGTCAATATATCGGCCATTTTTTAAAGTCGGACGCCGTTGCTCCGGGTGGTCGGGAATGAGCGCAACTGCTCTTTTTCTCCATTTGGGTGTGCGCTGGAGTGGGCCGTCCCCCGAGCTCCCAGGACAAACAGGGCTCTCTCACGGTTCTTTAAACCCTTTTGTGCCGTGCAGTGCTTAGAGCCCCATCCCACGTAATTGCGGCCTTCGATCGAGACTCCATGATATGACAAAGAACGTAGATTATGTTGAGATTAATGCCTGCCGTAATGTGTATGATTGCCAGTGAACTATAATGTTTATTATTATGTTTAGGGTATATTTGCCTGATGAAATGGCCGCACGACCCTTTGCCTTTGCGGTGTGTGTGTTTTGTCTTTTTTTTTCGACGTTGAAGGTGATCTCACGCTCATAACAGTGCAAATGTAGAGGTGGCCAGGGGCAGGCGACTGGAACTAATTAATGCATCTCTTTTGGCTGAAGACAGAGCGATAAGGGGCTAGCATCTGGTGCTAACTGGACCATGCTCCCTCCTCGGAGGTCTGTGCATTACGAGGTTCGGTAAGTTAGCTAAAGGCTAGCATCTGTTGTTAATTGGACCATGCAAACACCTTTAAGAGCTCCGGCGCACTTTCTTACAGTTGGTTGGAAGAAGCATATGCCTGGTGTGAAGCAGCATGCTCACTGGATGTGCTGCATCGACGCCCGGCCTCTCTTCTTCTTCTTCTTCTTTTAAGTTGCAGCTGTATGTTCAATTCAACATGCAATTCAACATGTTACACCTTCCGGTCACTTTGTGCTATTTTAATAAATTCACTCCAAGATTTCTCGTTTCTTGTTCGTGTTTTCCGCTGTGGATTTCAACCGCTTCTCAAATGAAATCCCACTCTGTGTATTAAACCCCGGTAAATGCGCTGAGCTGGTCATGCCGTTATCCCGAATGTCAATATCTGACATGTTTTGGCAACTTGAGTTTAATTTGAAAACCTGACTGTTTCTAATTCAAAATTAATCCACATCTCTCCTTTGAGTGATGCGCGTGTTGAATTTTAATTTCAGTAACCCACCCACTGTTGTGCCGTCTCCTCTCATCCTCATCGAGAAGCAATGCCAGTTTTGTCAAAGGAAATATGTATATTTATGTTTAAAATATAAAGATGTTCGTAGAAGGGCGAAGAAAAAAAAACTGGAGCGCCAATTTAATAGAAAGCAGTCTTTTTTACGACAGAAACTATGTTTAATAATTTAATCATCCCGTCATTTGGCTCGATGTCTCTTTCCTTTACCCTGGTATGAATAATTTAACCTTCCGGGATATAACTCTTTTATTAAATGTATCATCAAGTTTCGGGATGTTGTTCAAACTGCAGCATCTCGTTGCCTGATGAGAGAATTCGAGAGCCGGCGTGACACGACAAAAACATCCAGAAACGCGTGGCTGAAAGTGCGGCTACTTTTAAAACCGTCAATAATAATAATTTTAAAAAAGCGACCGAGATCTGAGATGCATGAAATTAACAGCACAATATGCAGTATGTCAGTTCAGGGCCTTGCCGGCGCAGAAACTCTCGCAGAGGTCACACTGGGTCAAGTTATTCCCGTGCACCTGTCATAGGCGGTTATGAATAAACTGAATATTCCTGTCTGCGTGAGGTTTTTCTGCCCACAGACTGAAGATCCAGTGCAGAAAGGTGCAGCTTCCAGCGACTTGGTCTACCTGACAGACATTACTAAACAGACATAAAAAAAAAAGTTTAAATCTGTCGCAGTGGCCGTGACTTTTAAACTGCTCTCGTCCACGAGGGGGGCCGTGTGGTAATACTTAATCCAGAATGTATTTTTAAAAACCCGGCAATGTAATAATGTATATTACCCTTTTTGTCAGAGGCATGCCTGATAGATTTACAGTTGCCCGTGCTGTACGCACATTTGACATTTGATAATTTCATTCCGTGTGCAGCCCGCGAGTTTGGGCTGGGATTTCGGCGAAGACCGGGCCGCGCAATCCATTTTCGGCGTGATGGATCACAAAATGATTCATTACGTGCCGCTGTCCACCTTTCAAGGTAGCACACGCCGTGACGCCATACGCAGTACATTATAGGCCGTAATTTAATGCAGTCATGTTTCTACATTTGAATTTGAAATATGACCATGCGTCTCCTTTTAGATGAGTTGGCGCTGGCTTAAGCCAACTGCATTAGCAGACCTTGAATGAGGCCTTCACACTATTACTGATACAGCCGTAACTTATGGCCGCTGTCGTCCGCGACGCCGCAGCCTGGTGCAGCCTTCGGTCTTCGGAAAGCGACGTAAAGCCACGTTTTATAACCATCATATAAAGTCAGGTGTCGGCAGCGGGACGTACGGAGGGGCCTGCGAAGAAACAAAGTAAAATCTCATCAGTAATACTTAAAATGACTCCCGGCGTGGCCGTGCGCTCACACGTCGCGTGCATATGCAGAGTGCCTGTGGGTGGGCGTAAGTGGCTTTGCTCATGTGTGAGTGCGAGTGCATCTGGGTGTGACAGAACTCCGCGTCTTGTGTCTCTCAGCAGAATGATAATGCTTCATAATTGTTGCTGTGCAGTGATTGATGCGCAGTCTCTGCATGAAGACGTGTCTCGGGATGTGGGTAAGAGGGCATCTTCAGGCAGATTTGCTCCTGCTGAAGTAGAAAAAATAAAGAAATATAGCCGAGCAAAAGCAGCGGCATTAAATGTGTTATCTTAATTCTTATCTGGTATATTACAGCAGGACTCGAAGCTCGTCGCTGTGTTTAAATATCTGCCTTTTCATGGTGTAATGGCACTAATTCGAATAAGCTTATCCTGCACCCCCCCCCTTTCAGTTGTCTCCAGTCGGGCTGGGGTGATGAGAGCGAAGAACATCACCAGCCAGCCAGAGGGGCTCTGTAGATGGTTCATTATTCATGTGGCCTGCACTACCCACCCACCCAATCTAGGCCAGAGCACTGTTCTAACTGCTAAATGTTACATTCCAGACTTCCGTTCGCCCGTCCACTCCACCTCCATCACGTCAGTTTGCCCGGGGAATCGTCAACAACCCCCGTCCGCTGTGGCTCCTGATTCGCAAAGGGGTCGGAGAGTGCCGCGGCCGGGGCAGCGCTGGAACGACATCAGGCCTCCCCCAGTAGACACCTGAGCGAGTGAAAAGGAAAGGGAAGCTTGATTAATTCATGAAACCTGCCCGAACGTAGTAGCTTCTGTCTTTTAGCCGACCCCCCAAGCCCAGACGCTCCAGCATCTGTTCCCTCGCAGATGACGCTTTTCAACCCGGGTAGGGTTATTTCATAAATAAACTCCGGGGCCCGTCCCCGCCCTTCGTGCCCGCACCGCAGCGCGCGCCCACTCCTTCTCCGCTGTCGTGCAGGGGGTAATTGCGACAAGGCGGCAGGATGCACTCACGTCTGACATATGTCTGTCTGTGTAAAACAAGCCGCGGTTTCTGTCGGTGTTGCATGGCAGATCCAGTCAGTGCACCAGGGGGTTATCTGATAATCAGACAGCTGCGCCGCGTGGCTTGGTTGTCGGAATCTCAATGTGCTTCATTTTGTGTCCTTTGCGCCAAACAGTCTGTTTCGATCTTTGTCGGCGCTCTGGCTTTTCTGACATGACGGCCTTGTGCCTCGAACGCTTCCTTCCCGCTCCACCCCCATATGGTGTCCTTCATTCAGACCTGACGCATGATTCGATCGCGTGGATGCAGCGCGTATTCACGTTCTGCAGACTATACAGACCCGCTTATTCTCGAGGTTATGGATGCTTTGCCTCGTGTCTCGTTCTCGTGCGCTGCTGCTCTGATCCATTCACTGTACGGCGCGAGGAATAAAAAGTCCTCCACTGCGGCTGCTAAAAATCCCTTATTTGAATTAAAAGTGATAGGAAACACGTGTCGTGAGCCGCAGGGCCTGCCTGACGGCTTAGCTTCACACTTAAAGACACTTTACACTAGCTCACAATGAAGGATGAATGCACGCCGTGTAATTGCATTTGTTGCTGAAGTGATTTTTTTTTTTTCTCGAGAAAGGCTCTTTTGCTCACAACCAGTGTTTGTAGCCACATGAGGACCCGGCCACTGTTAAAAAAAAAAAAAGGGCCGCTGTAGGATGAGTGGAGTGCAAATGAGAAACAGACGCAGCCTGAGTGGATGTTGCACAACAGCAGCATTTTTGGTAGAGCCGCCACACTTTGCTATTTCCTCTCGTTACCTATTCCAACCTGTTATGCCCCGGGGCTGAGTGCCGGGGATCGGGAAGACCGGTACCAAGAGCAGACTCGCACGCATCGCGTCGTTTGGCCATTAGAAATGAAGAAAGTCACCGCAGCTGGGTCTCAACACTGCACCGGGGGCTGCTCGTGGAAACAGGCCGTCATGAAAATTTGACTTTCCTTAAAAGGTTTACGCGGCCCTCTTTCCAGAAAGACAAAACGGGCGTTTCGGTTTGAAGAACACAGCGGCGCACGAGGAAACGCAGCGGGGAAAGGCGTTCAATAAAGCTTTCATGATCCTGCGCAAAGGATGATGCTCTCATGGTTAGTGGGTCTCATGCTCCAGTAGTTAATGTGCACTAGTCCATTGCTGCAGATGTTGTGCGCGCGGGGACTGGAACTGAGGAGTGACCAGCAGAGCTCAGGCATGGGGAGGGACGGACAGTGTGTTCCAGAACAGATGTTTCCAGCCTTTTGTGTGTTTCGTCATTTGGGCTTTAATCTGGTCAGTGAAGGGCATTAGAGTAGATAGAAGGCGAAGGGGAGGGAGGCTGCATGCGGTGGGACCCCAGCTGTCACCTCGGAAGATACCCCCCCCAACACACACACACACACACACACAAACATACACACACACGCAAGCCCAAATCCTAAATCCGCTCCCACATTCAACTTTCTCCTGGTCTGATCCATACTCGCGCTGTACACATGCAAACCATCCAAACGGCGCTCGCTCCGTAATTGGCTCAGAATTAGGGCACATGGTGTATTGTCGAACCTGTGGAGATTATGCACTATGCTTGAATCCGTGGAGATTATGCAGCACGGGGATATTATGCCTCCATTTTCACTGATTGCCTCTCTGCTTTATTTTCCCCTGTCTGCCTCATCCCACCCATCCCGTCCTTTTCCTCCACACTAACGTTGCACAGCATTCGCTTTTTACTTTCCTCTCTGTTGTTCTACTATTCTCTTTCATCCCCCGCCACACACACACACACACACAGACCCCCCCCCCCCTTGCTTCTCCTCCTTTGGGCCTCTGGCTGTCTCCCCACAAGTGATGTTCTCCTGGCCAGATGATGCATGCACATCTCTTGTGTCTCCTTGATGCTAACTCGCGTCGACATTAGCACGGCATTGTGGGATTCTGCTCTCGGTCATATTTCATGTAATGATGAAAATGATGATGGTGATGAGGATTCAGGCGGGGGGGGGGGCGTTCTATTTTCTGCCCTGGTCTTTTCTTATATATCAATCAGTGCGGAGAGACAGATAAGGTGGAAGACAACGGGTGGAATAACAAGTTTGGGTTTGAGTTTGGACGCACTCGTCTTCGCTTTCCCATCACCTCCGGAGCCGTTCCCAGCGTGCGACACAATGAGCCAACTCCCATCATTACCGGTGTTGTTTTCAATCAGTTTTGAACTGCACCGCTTTCACAGCTGCTAATCCCTGGGTTGTTTGTTCTTTTGTGAGATTTTTTTTTTCCCTCCTCCTTTTTTTTTTTTTTCGCGCTCCTTCTGGGTAGCCGTGTTTACACGAACACCATGTTCCGAGGAAGAGACGGGAAGTGAAAATCGTCATTAATAGCGCGGCGGTTTCCTCGCAAGTGCGCTAACAAGGGGAAATGTGTTCCTAAGCAAAAGCAGAGTGAGAGGGAGGCAGGGAGGATAAACACATTCTGGGAGAGAGGGAGGGGGTATAATTATTGGACTAACCCTGGAGAGAGAATGAGTGAGGGCCATGGCAGACTATTGGCCCTCCAGCAGTGTCTCCTCTGTGTGTGTGTGTGTGTGTGTGTGTGCGTGCAGTATATTTGTGCGTACCTGGGAGAGAGTCGGAGCGAGATGTGGGTGGTAGAGTGCACATTTCGGCGACTTGCTGGTACGCAAAGCCGTGTCAGTGGATATAGCATCTTTGGAAGAGAGATTTCTTCACAGTCTCTGCTACACCCTAATTAATCTGCTTAAACCTGCTCGGCCTGTCTCCAGCGCTCTTCTCTTCGCATCAGAAAAGTCAGGCGGCTCCGAATCCAACCCGGGATTTTCTCCGTGGATGCCGGTGGAAAATCAGCCCGGCCCCACAGCTGACAGCTTTCTGTCAGAATGTGCAAAGAAAAAAAAAATGCATATAAAGTAGAGACATCATTTCCCATGATGGATGTTGGGGTGGGGAGGCAGTTGTCGAAAAGGGGTCGGGAAGCCCATGAAACAGTCAGGCTGTTGGTTTATATTGCCTTCCTACATCCGCAACAGACACCCTCAATAGCCCGCAGATGAAGCAATTTGTGGTCAACAGTTTTCCACCAGCCTTGCCCTGGGCTATGGCTGTGATCTGGATCTCACACAAATACCAATGACAAAAAGGTGACAGCCATGTCTTTTTGCCTCTCTTATTTACTGTTACTACCGGAGCTGTTGTCAATAATTCCCCTCAATCGGCGTAAAGTCAGCCGGTCGTGAAAGCTGTGGCGAGGAACTCTCCAAACTGAACTTAAATCCGACTTCCTGGCCCAACTTTCATTCAAGCCTGCCGAGCATTATGTTCTTAAAGCAGAGTTGGCGCACGGCACCGTTTCCACAGCCCCTGCCGTCCACAATAGACCGCGGATTCCCACACCGAGGTATCAAATCAGAGGTGGAGATAAGGTTTCAGGGTTTTGGTTGCACTTAAGCAGATTACAGCGTAACGATTGGTGAATAAAGGACTCATCACTGAAGCAAAAATGAAATGTCCAACAGCAGCTCGGCAGTATGCTGCAGTATCTCCAGCACATGAACCAATATAGTGGAGTGCATGTGCTCCGGGGATTTTGCAAATTAAACTTAATTGTAATTTTATACAGAGTAAACAACAACAACAACAACATGAAACCTGCAGAGCAGTCATTTCCTTGCATGAATTTCAAAATAGCTTTTTCTTGCATGATATAGATTCTTATTCAGTCAATCAAGATAATGGATATTGTAATGGATTGTTTTTTTCTGTGTGGATATATTTTTGATATAATTTGAATTAACATATTTGGCAAGTAGCAAATATACTGATACTCAACATTTCTGTAAAATGATGGCAGAAATTCCCAACTTCCAGAACAATATCCGCTTGACGAAAGCATAATTCATCTTTTAATGGCTATGTTTCAACACGCAACCAAGGCCATGACCTCACCCCAACCTCAGCCAAAGCACTTTTGCTGCCTAAGCGTAAGACTTTGGATTTGGACCACGACGTCTGGGGTTGGGAGTCCCCTGCCATCAGTTAATCACTTCATTCATTCATTCATTTAAAAAAAAAGTTGTCTGTGAATGCGACCCAGCCAGCAGTACGTTGTATATGAGCATTGTTTCCAGGAGATGAGGTTGCTGAAGCAATGTTTCGTGATGGATGTTATCGATCAAGATAACGGACATCCTGCTGTAAATATGTTTGCATGCACAGGGCTGCTTCTTGGCTCAGCGTTTGTCTGATATGTGTGTATCACCCATATACACCACCTTAGAACCTTAGGTTTCGCAGCTTGAATTGTGGGAATCCAGACTTGAATGAATACATAAGACCCTTTTTAATAATTCTGAGTATTTGGACTACATTCTCGGTTAAATGGAAAAAAAAATGATGAAAGGGTTTTGGATATCAAACCTGTCCCCTTCAACTGCAAGACAATTAGGGTATTAACACATGACCTGTCTGCTGATTTGGAATGAGCAGTCCTTTTTTTAATGCTCGCTGGATCTGGTGTAAGGATAAAAGCGGCCGAAGCATTAGCCATCACGCTTATTAGACGGGCCCCGATGAACTTGTTTAACCGACATCAGAGTCAGACGTTAAAGGTTCTTTTAGTATTTTCTTTTTTTGTAAAATGAAGAATCAAATTTACCAACCAATGGGTAGAAGCAATTTGTGCACGTCTATTACACAGAGGGAGCGCACAAAGTCTTTTGGGGCTTTTAACATAATTAATTTGTATTTTGCGGTGTGCCACTTGTTGAGCGCAGAATGGATGAGAAGAGTAACAAGACGGCTCAATTCGTGTAATTTACTGAGCCAAAAAGCACTGTTTGTGCAGATTTAAGACACGCCTTTCATAACCTGCCAATACAACAATAGCTAAAGGGAAGAGATGGGAGAAGCATAAAAAGACTGGTAATGAAGATGGGAGAAGTACCTTGCTTTTGACTTTGTGTTTGTGGCGAAAATAAACCAAATGGAGAGCGTCTGTCTCCCCTGAGAAGAATGAGATGGAGACCTCTGAACCTTTCATGCTCAAATTTATTCATAAAAAGTGCAACATTTCCACATACGTACGGTATGTTTTCTATATACCTAGAAGGTCGCGAAGCACTTTTTTCTACCAAATCTTAGTTTGAGGACATAAAATATATGATTAGCCCACAGAGGAATTGACGTGACTCATCCAAAAGAGACTCAGCACGTCCGGGGGGAAAAAAAAGCAGAAACTACTAATTTCACATCATTTGCAATTCAGCTCAATTCGGTTTGTGTGAGTGCACTGGTAAAAAGGCCATTCCCTCTCACTGCCGGCTTGGCTGAGATTGCCTCAGAAAACTGGCTTCTGTCATGACTCAGCTGCAGCACAAGTCTATCCCTGTGCAGTCATCCACGCAGAATCCTTCTCAGCATCAAATATGAATACTTTTCCTTGTCTGTTTTGCATATTTTATTGAATTAATTCCTGTTTTCATTAAGTATTTACATTTTTCGATTTTAAATTATTATTTTTTTTTTTTTTATGACAAGATTGTACTTAGGGTTGGGGTTGAGTGCCCTGTGCTGCACTGCCGCAAAAAGAGGGGTTTGCAAATATTTAGTTGTATCATTAAATTATATTATATATTCATAAATTACCTCAGGCTCAAAAGGAAAGGGGATTATTCTAAATATTCAGAGTAAGAAGAGTCTTTTCACTTGCAAATGTAGTTAAAATTATAAGAGTAGACTTGTTTGAATCACCATCAGCTCATCATTTATGTTGGTGTGACCTGCTTTTACGAATAATTTAAAAGCCTTGGGTGCATTTCTGCAGAAGTAATGGTAATCTGCATGGAAATGCCATGTTGGAGGCAATGGTGGCAGTATTTTTGCGTGTCAGTAAAGTAAAAACACACCAAGCTACTTTAGCTCAGGCATGACCTTGTTAGAATCCTCGACATTGGAAAGTTGTCGAAAACAATCTCAACTCAAGGTCCACCCCGTCACTTGTTCTGAAGCTTTATCGCAGCATCCTGATCGGCAGCTTGAGCGTTGTCAGATCGATGCTCGCGCGACGATCGGGACTGAAGGCATAAAACCGCGCATGCAGGCACATCCACGCACACTCAAATGCACATGTGGTGACAAATGCACAAATAGCGAACAGACAGGCAATCAATTAAACGATATTTTAATTGGAGTCAGCGCGAATGCTCGGGCAGCGCAATTCCAAAACCATCCCTCTCCTTCTGTGTTAGCTCAATTAATCCCTGATTGGAGCTAATTGCTTGTGCAAAGTCCATCTGAAATAACAGTGGATATGGAGTAGGCTGAGCGCGCTTGGCTGTGCGTCTCCTTCACTCTTTAATGCAGTCTTCCTGCCAAACAAACCAAACATTTGATGACAGAGTGTCTAATTGCCTCCCTTTCTGTCTCACTTGCTCTCCCTGCCTTTGATTAACAAGCGTGGGCAGGTGCGTGCTGTGCTGACGCGCTGTATTCGTGGGTTTAGATTTACACTCGCACGCCATAGTTTATACATTAACGCCACGAGAGACGTTCTCAATTGCTAATTCACCCTCCGCCGGCCCAATAGAGTCAGCCTCGCTGTTCTCCGGCCATTAGAACGCTCTGGCCCGGCTTCACTCGGGCTATTAGCAGCTGTTAAGCAGGCTGAGGGGAAAAAAAATAAATAAATAAAGCTGTGCTAATGATTGGAATGGATCTGCGAAATCTGAACTCTATAGCACCACGTTTAGCAGCACTTAATTAATCTTAATGGATTCTGGAATAAGCCAGCCAAACAAATATCTTAGCCATAAATTACTTTCCTCTGTTCCGTACCACACATTGCCACAAAGCACTCCCGGGGGACACTTTAACGCTTGCACATTAACGTACATGCGTGTGGTATATTTGTGCGAGCAGAAACACTTACAGTGAACACCCGCTGCAGCACACCTCCCTTCCACTGCAAAAAAATAAGCATTCAGCACAACATTCGCTTCTAAAATCAAGCTCTTTCTCATTTTTTTTTCATTTTTTTTTATTCCCCCCTCTCTCATCATTGCCGTTCCGCTCTCGGATTTTCCTTTTCTTACACTGTAATTCTCCGTCGGCCTACTCATGATGCAAGGGAACAGAAAGAGTTGGGGGGGCCGCACCAGTGCGAGGCTCAGTCACTTGAAGGGCTGCCATTTAAATTTAGTGTTGAATGAACAGTTTCAGCGAGCGGTCTTTGCGGTGCGGGGTTTATTTGTTTGCGCGTCGGCGCGCGCGGGGGTGCGTGCGCTGCACGTGGCGTCTGCCACGGCGTTCTTATCGCCTCCTCGCACACCTGCTTCCCTCGAAGACCGAGCTTCTCCCTCTCCCCGTGCCTCCTCATCAAAGCCAGATCCAGCCACAGCCGTCGCTTCCCTTTTTTCCCCCCCTGCGCGCGCTCCCCTCCCCCTGTCGAGCTGGCCTGGCTCGCGTTCAGCAGCCACCACTCCCCTTGTACTGTACCGCTTGTGTTGTCCGGGCAGTCAGACCTTGCTGGTATCATGCCGTCCCTGGGAGGAAAATTCATGCGGCTTGGCGGGTGTACATACAGGTGCCGTAACTCTTGGAAGGAGTGTTCGGGATTAGGAAGGATGACAAACTGCTGAAAGCTTCAAGTTGCTGGCCCTGGAGGGAAGCACATTTTTGACGGCAAACCACGGGCGCAAAATCACACGTTTTAGGGTATAAAAAATAAGCTGATGTCAAATAATGTGCATGTAAAGGGGAGGACACTTACTGAAACAAATCTAGAAAGTGTGGAAGGACAGGATTTTGTCCGTATCCACTGGCTATGGGCTAAATTTTATCCATACCCAGTCATATTATAATTCTGAAAGCAATTATGACCTTTTTGAAATATATTTTTCTCCAAAACACAACAAAAACACTCGCATGCTTTTGTCCTGTCTAATTAAAAGTCATCTGTGTAGGTGGCAGCAGTTTAATTTGGTTTCCAGCCCAAACCTTTCGTCCTCTGTTGTAAACAACAACAATGTTGCAAGCGCAAGTTAGAGGCACTGCATGGTACAATTGAAACCGCAAATAATAAATCCAGACTTAAGCATCTGAACTGATAAATGGCACACATGTATTTGCAGTGAGAACTATAAGGGTGCTAATTAAGTCTGTGTGAGTTAAAATCTCCTCTGGCGCTGGAAAAGCTGGAGTTTAAGTGTACAAGGTGACTTTGCTAAATAAAAAATGTCCATCACTGTTTTTTTCCAGGGCTCAGGTTGACGCCATCAAATTGTTTGTTTTGACCAACAAAACCGAATAAATATTCCAATTTCCCACCAAAGAAGACTAAGGAAGCAGGCATGTAGTCAAAAAATGTGAAGGTGGAACAACGAAGCTTCGGAATTTCTGCTTGAAAATTAATAATAGATCAAAATTGTTGCAGATTACTTTCCATCAGAGACTTAAGTTTGCTCTCTTTGGTTGGCACCGCCGTTATCTCTATATCCATAACATGATGTACTATATAAGTGTTGAATTGAAAAATTGACAGAACTTTCAGACCCTCAATCAGCCGACCACTTAACTTCTCCTAATTGCCGTCCTTTCTGCCATTAATGTACGCGCAACGTACACGAACTCGCCATTAATTCCCGTTCCTTTTCCTTCCCATTCCCGTCTTTTCTTACTCTCGCATTTCATTCCTCTTCATACTAGTGGTTAAGGGTGCACATTTTAATTAACTTTGCCAGAAGAAGGAATGTCTTTGGATTTCTAATTAACTGACGCTGAGGTTTATTGGAAAAGTAAAATGAGAATCTCTACCTCTTTGTCTCCCCCCGAGGCTAGGATTTTAGGAGCAATTTTGTTACGTCTCACCACGCATCTAGTGCAGGGTTATCATACCTGCGTGCTCGCCACTTACCTGATTGGTTTGATAATAACGTGTCTGTTAAAAGATTAGCTTTTTGTGTCTGCTTTCGTAGGGGCCGTGTATTCGTCCGGCTCCTCGCCCAACGGGAGCAGCAGTTTTTCCGGTCATCGATCACCCATGCGCGTAATGTAAACAGTCGTACCTACAGTCGCAGAGCTTTTATGCCAACGTCCATATGTGTGGTGTGCTCCCACCCCCCACTGCCGGCTCTGTCCTCCCCAGAGAGCTGCAGCATTAATAACTGTAAGTGGATAATGCCCGGGCTCGAATTCCGATCAAGGTTTAATAAGAGCATGATTCAGTCAGCCACTGGCAGCGGGAGGTACTTTGTGTGCGTGCTCGCTTGCAGACGTTGCATTTGCGTAAATGTACAGTACGAGTGCATTACCACGGGTACGTCCAAGGGTTTCCGTGGTCATTTTCTGACCTTTTGCCTCACATTGAGACAAATGTGGGACCTGGACTTGCGTCGTGTCTCCGCCCCCGATGGGTTCAAACAGTGGTCAGTAAAATAAAATATGTTACGATTCATTTATAATGTAATCAGGAAGGTAGAGGCAGTTTTATGCTCATGCACCTGTCTTCTATCTGCAGGGCCTCATTCTTGTGCCATTGCATGGGTAGGTGGTGATGATGAGTAAGATGACGCTGTCATGTTTTGTTTTTTTCTTGCGTGCGCACATTGGCTATGCATTAGCAGCCTAAGATGGAGCTCAACGGAGTTAATTGGAACATTGCATGGATTCTATATGGGCGTGCCTTCAACAGCCAGTGTTCTAATACAGACAGACAGCTAGGCACTGCAACACTGGCAAACATGAAACATTACAGAGATTACAAGACGAACAGGGAAGTTAAGATGTACTGCAACATCACATGGAAACACTTTAGAATTATTAATGTTTCTGTGGGTTATGTAACGATAAGTTCCCTGGTGGAAGCCAAAGGACAATACAGGGCGAGCATTATTCATGTCGAGAAGACGCGTGTTTTGCTCGGAGTTGGAGCCATTAAACGTGCTATCTGTTCATTGCCATTAGCGCCAAAGGCTCAGAGAGCAACCCTGACTTTGACATCTAATCCTCTTACGCAGAAGAGGACTAATGCACGCAGAGCACGCGGCGCATCCGACGAACGGATGCAGTTTTGGATGCTGAATGGCGCGCCATAGACGAGAGGCCCGTTTCTGTTGTCTCCCCCATCTCTTTTGACTCCCCGTCTCTGCACCCGTCTGCACCCCCCTCCTTCACTCCCTCCCTCCGTCCCTCCCTCCCTCCATCCAAACAGATGGCCTCCCTCTAACAGAGCATTGACACCAGATGTGCAGTTCCAGTGTCGACTCAGAGACCAGCTGGGCTGAGTGTGCCAGTGGTTCTGTTAATGAAAATGGTGCTGCTGTGCGCGCGCGCTGTTTACCGTGGTTCAGTGGCATGTGACAGTCGGGGGAACTCTCTGTGGGTGAGGGTTTTCGAGAGCGAGCCACGGCAAGTTGCGCCACAGCTCAACTCAGCCATGCAGCGCTCAGCAGCACACCCACCAAGGTTGGAACTATGCAGCCACCCATCCAGAATAAACACTCCTCTCTCTGCATCGCATCCCCGTCAACATATTGCTATCTGGCATTGGTTCTTTTTTTTTCTTCTTTTTTTATTCTGTGGAGCTGTCTCTCACAACCCCCATCTTCCCCTCATACATAATTATACATTCTTTCCTCTAACCTATTTAGCAGCAAGGGGATCACTGGGCTTATTACTAATTCATACACACTCCTCAAACAAAGAAGTAAGAGTACACAGTGTCTAGGGGAGAATATATATCCAGCTGTAATTGCTTACAATGAAATATGTTAATTTTTATGAAACATTGCTCTTCTTTTGATTGGTTGCAGATAGAAATGTGAATGCAAGGTAACACCATAATGACTCTGATAAAACCTCAAGCCCCGGCTAATGAAGTTGTTACTACACGCGGCACTCTGTAATTTATGAATTTGCTCAGAAACAATTCATTATTACAGATTGTTCTGCTGATCAATTAAATGATAAGGAAACAAAGAAATCCTGTTTGCTCGGTAATAATGCGACAGCCTCCGTAAGGCGGAAGACAAGTGAGCGGGGCGAAATTTTTCTGGTGGGGGGAAAAAAACCCCCAGTATTCCCTTTTTTAAATGTAACGCAAAAATGATACATGTAAAAGCCTGCACCTCTGTGACAACCCGGTTATCTGAGCTGATTATGTTTTGCCTCTATCTCCCATGCACAGGGATCAGGGGGGGTGGGGGGTTAGTTTAATACCTACACCAAATGGCTGACGAGGTGGATGAGATTCCTCCAAGCTCTTAGACATGCTCCGAAATGGGATCCTTCCACTTACGGGATAAATCATGGGCTTTTGAAAATTTTTTGAAGGGAATGTGGAGTCCACTCACCTTTACACTGTAATATTTTTACCATTTGTTGAGCCAGAAGTGTGCTGCGGCAGAGTGACACAGGAGTGAAGGTTCCCATAGGACTCAGTCCATTAAGCCAACAGGGAGGGGGGGGGGCAGAGATGTGACTCCAGATACTGGAGACTTTAAAGAGCTACAATAATCTGTCCGGCTGCACCACAGCCTGTCCATGAATAGTCTTCGCCGGATTTTTACTGATAAAATTCCCTCAATTTCCACAAGCCCTGTTCTTTTAAAAAGGACCGGTGGCACTTATCACACTGATACCCTATCAATTAAAGAGCGTGGTGTTTGTGTCAGCAACTGAAATTTTGTTCTTTTACCAGTATGACAAACAAAAAAGGAAAAATCTAACCAAACCTGAATATATTCATCTGTTAAACCACGGAACGGAACTCGCTAGCTTATGCTTACCAACCTTATAACACTGGCAATTGACTTAGCAGTCACTGACCATAAACATTTAACAGTTACATCGATTTAAACCATGATGTGCCGAGGATAAACTGTTCTTAGACCAGTTAAATCCACTTCTTGCTGTTAAAATGTTTTGGCCTAGGGGTTTTATTCTGATAGTTTATTGTCTTCCCAAAAAACACATTTAACAAGGAACCTTAGTGTCTTTAGCCATGCTAGCAAGAAAAAGCTATAGAAGCTATATTTGGGAACAGTAGTGCTTTGACTTAAATGCTAATGCCAGCATGCTCACAATGGTAATGCTAACATGTTAAACCACCTTGGTTTAGCATGTTTGTAAGCTAACATTTGCACATTAGCACTAAACCAACCTGTCCTCCAACCTAAACAGCCATTCATCCTCCAAGGACCGTAATACAATATATTTAACCAAGTTACATGACAAACCATGCAGTAGTTGTCAAAACATATCACGAAATATCAATCCTGTGGCAGCACTAGATGAAAAGTGATTGTATCAGCTGACTCAATAGGGTTCACCCAGTGGGGAACCTGGATATCGGCACAAAATATTATAAAAAATCAAGGCAGTATATATTGAGATATTTGAGTCAGTAGCAAAGCAGTGGACCAAAAAGCAGACAGCCTGTCATAGCCATCCCTGAAGCCATATGTAGTCCTGTCGGGAAATACAACAAAAAGGACTTGCCTTGTTCAGAGCCCTTCTTTTGTTCATCTGTCTGCTTTTTATTTGCTGAAATATCTCTAAATTGCTTTTTCTGCCCAGAGTAAGATGGAGCCTATCCCAGCAGACGCTCGGTTGAAAGGCAGGGTTCACTCTGAACAGGTCGTGAAGTCTTTCGCAAGGATAACACACATATGCACTGACAAACACATTCACACCTCCAGGCAATTTAGAGTTTGCTATTCACCCAACCTGCGTGTCTGCGAGCTGTGGCGGGAAACCGGAGGACCCAGAGGAGACCCGCACAGATTCAGGGAGAACATACAAACTCAATTCCAGTCTGCAGGAACCGCTTGCTGCTCGGTGACAGTGTTTACCACTTAGTGCCTTTGCCGCCGTAATAGTCTTTTTTAGCGAAGTACACTTCTTCACACATCGCTCACTTTATGCAAAAGTGAAACTCTGAAATGGGCGTACGCACTCGCATACTCCCAGTGAGGTGCTGGGCCACCACTTGCCACCAGAGCAGCTTCGACAAGTCTCTACTGAAAGGGATGGAGCACCATTCGAGAGAGAGCTGCCTGAAAATGATAATTATCACTCTAAAAAGCGCAATTTGACAATTCATACATTTCAAATAAAAGCTTAATTTCAAGTCGCCAGATTGTTGTCGGTTGTCGGTTGTCGACGTGTCTGATTCCGGGTGCACACTGACAGCATGCTATGGTACACTCAGGAACCAGATATCATGAAGGCGACATTCAGGTGAGACTGCACACATACTGTAAGCCAAGTCATAATTTGCCGCGGGACTGGATGCTCCAGTGGGTGTGTTGTTCCACGGCGTCTCATCAATTACATTCCCTGAGAGAAAACACCCGGCTGTTTTCTGTTCCTTCGGATGCTGGAGTTAATGGTGCTTTTCTCGACTGCCTCTGCCAGCCAGTAATTGGAGCAACTTAACAGTCGTAAGTGCAGCCTTTGTGGTGCAGGGGACTACAGACTCAATACAGCTTTATTAACTGTAAAAAGCTACCCTTTATTCATTGACCACTGCTTCATTCCTCCCTTCACAACTTTCACCCTCTCGGCTTTTTGTGCTTCACACTGAAAAACTCCACCAACCAACCCAGAGGAACGTTGTAACGAGGGGAGAAAAAAAAGAAGGGAAAAAAGGGCTAATAATCACTTTAAGTATGCTTTTCAAAGCATGAGTGCTTACCAAGATGATCAGACGATTTGATAATTAGCACTGAAATGAGAACTGTTAAGTTGTTTGGGCGTTTCCAGAACTTAATGCTTTTTAAAACCCGGTGAAAGAAATCTCCCAAACGATTTGTGCATTCCAACTCTTTTACCTCCGACAAACGTTTGTCTGAGCTCAGCTTCCGGTTATTCACTGTCGGCCCTGTTTCTGAATTGCTGCATTAGGTTTACATTTAGCTTTCAGTCTAACTTTCTCTTTCCAGTAATGACGCCATGATTTTACAGTAACTGTGAGTGTAATGAACAGTCTTTGAATTACACAAGTGAGTTGATGGAAGACGGGCTTTGGAACCCAACAGCATATATTTAGTTTGTGCTGTCGGTCTGTACGCTGTGGGGGTGCTGGTTGATTTTTTCCTTATCCGGCAGATTAAGACAGGATTGTCAGTTTCCTTACGCCTCGTACCCAGAGAATACAGCTTGGCATCCGTGCCCATGCTTGCATCTGTCAGTCACTTATTGCCTGTCTTACACTTCTGACCTCTCTTCTTACTGACACGTGGTGCAGATGTTGTCTCTTTTTCTCTCTTGTTCATCTGGCCGCAGACAATTCGCCGTGGCATATGGCGCTGTATGCAGATCAGACAGCGGTGTCAGTGCCGACTGGCTCCAGTATGTCAGCAGCCGAGAAGCGCTGCACTTTTGTACTGCAGAGTCAGCCTCTCACAGCAGCCATTTTCACCATGATTTAAAGGGTTATTACGCTGCCTGCAGGGAGAAGAACCGTCCCTGTGTGTTGCGCTGTATTTCATCAGGAAGCTTTCTGTCATGAGCGATGGTGTGACAGTTACAGCTGTGATTGACGGTTTACTGAGGCGTCAACAATTTGATTTTGATAAAAATCAGATGAAACATGGGAAGGGAAAATCAAATCTATGTGGAGGACGTCTGAGCGAGCTGTGCTGATACATGTCGTATTCAGCTGTTTCTGTCAGTCATGAATGGATTTTATACGCATCTGTCGTATTGAGAGAGAAATAAAAAGAGAGGCAAGGCAACAGTTTGCTCGAACAAAAGCAGCCACTCAGTTTTCTTTGAACAGCCAAGAATCAGAGCACCAGTATCCAACAAACAGTTTTGAACTTAATAAGTTTCATCAACACATCACATACATTTTGGGCAAATTTTAGAACATCCTGCGAAATAAAAAGCAACGAGTGTCTCCATTAAGTGTTATAATGGAAATGGAAATGTGACTTCACAGCAAGGTATGAAAATAAAACAGTATTTATTCACGTCTTCCCTCTGTTCACAAGAGTGAATGGCGTTTTTTCAGCCAACCCCATTTTTTCTTTATTCCAGCCTCCTGTCGGGACAGAAGCACACAACAATTGTGATAAAAACATTTCAGAGTTTTGCTGTGCCACGAGATTGCAGCACTGTCAGTCATATTCCGTCAAAAGGCTGCGTGAAGCGGCACAAAGACTGTGCTGTGTGGGGCTGCTCTCCAGGACCCACAGATTCGCAGCTTATCATGTCTGAACGGGAGCGTCGGGCCAGTCTGCTGTCTTTAGCCCACTTGGCAGCCGGGTGGCTGTTGCTCATCTGTCCCCAAGCCAGTGTGAGCACATCACCGATCTGGACCGGGATTAAAGGACCTAATACTAACAGCTGTGCTGAGATTAGCCATGTCAGTATTTACAGTTATTTTGTGAACCACTGCACCACACACTCTGTTCAAATAATGAACTGCTATATTTGAATTGCTTGTCAGTTCCTTGTCTTAATATTGGTCCGTGGCTTCACATTTACTCTAAAAAGCATTGCAGTCGTTTTTTTTCCACTCTAGGGAGCGATGGGTGGAGAGATGCATCGTGTGGTGGGGATAGACAGGGCAGATTGTTATGGGAGAGAATGGCAGGACTAATACTGAGATCTGTGGGTAAACAGAGCTGGAAGAAGCCAGCTCCCGCAAAAAATGAACCACGCTCGGGGTATGTGTGACTGACAGAGGATGAGGAGAGGTGATTAACTTGAAACACGAACGTCCGCAGCATAAACATGTTGATCGATGGAGCAGTTTTTTCTTATCTGTAAAAGAGAGAGTGAGAGAAAGAGAGAAAAAGATGTTTTGGGCGATTGTGTTTGCGCACATACCCCCACCCCCCGTGTGTTTCAGTCTGTACCTTCTCCAGCAAGCGCATGAATATGCATGTGTGTTCACAGAGGGAGCTACGTGCTCTCACTGGAGACTGATCACCCCATGATGGGCGATCGCTGGAATATTGGACTGATTTTCCATACCCATCTCCCTATGGAAATGTCATATGTAAAGAAAAAAAAAGAAAAGAAGGAAAAAAGATGTCATTTTCTGAAGTGGCACTGCAGTCTTTCTCTCTGATAGATAGTGCATTTTAATCTGCTTAGGTGCTTTATGTGATGGAAGAGGAAGGAAGAGACCCTGGGAAGGTGTTGGGAGAGCAGCAGGTCAGCGACAAGCCGCCGACAGCTGCTCCCTACCAGCCCCCACATACAGAACACACAGAATCTGTGCTAGGTGGCCTTGGGCTTACCGGTGGTTGTGCATGGATGTGATTAACGGAGATTTGGGGTGAATTATCTTCTAAGCTGCTCAGTTGAGCATCGGTGTTGGGGGCTGGGGTGGAGATAGGAAGAGCTCCCGGGCTCGAGATATATTCTGTACCTCGATCCCCATCCTTGTGGAAGGTGATTTCAGGGCTTTTAAATGCCTAATTTGGGTCTGATTAATACATTCAGTGTTGTAGATGTCCAACCGCAGCACAGATCTCAACCGATAAGTAACAAGGACCTGTGTTTACAAAGTCCGACTCCATTTGTATCTTGGTCCAGATTCTTGGCAGCTAATCATCAGATGTTAGTGTGTCTGTGCAAACTGACTAACATATTAATGTTTAGAATAAGCAAGCGACAGATGTAGTTTTCTATCGTTAAATATGAAGCGTGGGGAAACAGTACAAACCATATGATCTGAGATATCTCATTCTTTGGCAAACTCTGCTGCTGCTGACTTGGTGAAAAGCGCAAAACTAAATATCACACCTTTAACGTACAGACTTGACACAAATTGGCCGATTACCATTTAGTTGATGGTGGTTTATTTAAGCGATGCATCTGGTTTGAGACACCGCAGATGTTTGTCCTTTTTCTGTCCTCTAAACCAGCAACTGTCAGTGCAGCACGGAGCATTTGTTATTATCCGCTTACCTAGGCGAGTCCACGGTTGTTCCGTGCCTACGTGCACAAGAGGAAACTTAATTACTTTTCAGCAAAATAAGAAAGCACAGACATTACGTTGAAGGAAACAGGCAGAAACTCTGGAGAATTATGCATAAGTGGACCCGGAGATGCGCGGCTAACATGGAACCTCACTCTCCCTACTGGACGCTGTACCCCTTTTTCCCCCCCTCCAACAGATCTCATGGGACTGCATATAAGTAGCACGCCATTTTCACGCCATTTCCCTTGTCATGGCTATGCATTTTAAGCTCTTCGTGCATCACTTCCAGACATTTCGGTTCGGGTGAGGGTAAGAGGAGGGGGTGGGATAGGGGTAAAAACCAGAAAGCGTGAAATGACAGATGAAAAGAAAAGAAAAAAAAGTGACACGATGACTTGAGCCTGTCATTCATATGACCAGTTATGCGCAGCGTCACCTCCAGGTGACGCGCACCTTTTGTACTACACTCACATTTGATCATTTCAGTTCATTTACTCATTTAGAGATCAAAGGTCAAAATCAGTGTAATCAAAGCAACAAAGTGTGCTGCGCATTATCAGTTAATGTGATAGCGTGACATTACCATATTAATTAGTTTTCTTTTGTGCCGAATGCCAGCAGTCGTGGGGGGGGCAGCGCCCCCGCTTCGCCGCTCCAAGCGTTTATTCAAATGCAGTCATACATGTCTATATGCTATCCAAACATGCGCATATTGTGGCCCATCTGTATGTACCCGTGCAAACAAGGATAGAACCATGATGCTGTAGCAAACACAGCTCGGTGCCACCATCTCTGGTGGCCATCGTGGGACATGTTTGATCATGCCGGATGGTGCGGATGCACAGATCTCGGGCTTTCTCGAACGCTGCTTTCCTCCATTAGTTTCCACAAGCGTCCAGGCACTGGAGAAATACAATAAAGCCCGCCGTGGTGTCCACACGGCGAAGATTCCCATACATCATCCCTGAAGCAAAAGGGGTTGATAGAATTATAGGAAGAGAAATGTCGGGAGACAGGATTTATCTATTTTTTTTATTGTGATGATGACTACAAAGATGACCGTGAAACGCAGCGGCGTGCATAATTTGAATCGGAGAAGACGAGTGCATGTTGGAAAGCTCTCGCTCCCTCTCCCTCGGTGACCACTGCTTTAGTGAAACAAGGCGGATAAAAGGCTAGATTCTGATCCCTGACTCATTTCCCAGCTCATGCTGTATATCTCTGCAATATTGCTGTAAGGCTCGATGATATCCATGGTCTTTGAGAAAAAGGAGGAGAAAAAAAGGCCTTTTCTATATTTTGCTTTCTCCCATGTTTTTTTTTCTTCTCCTCCTTATTCTTGATATTCCTCCAGTGAGAGCCAGAACAAAATCAAGAATTAGGGTCGTGTAGCCTGCAAATGTTTGCATAATGCCATTCACACATTTCTGTCCGGATTTACAGGTGCACATGGAGGAGGTTGGCTTGGGAGCAGGCAGGAGCAGACTCGCGTTAGTCTGAGCGATAGAGGAATGTGTTCTCGTGAAGAAATGCATGGAGACAGGAGTAATTAATTATAGATGTGGTCTGAGGGAATGCTGTTACAGTAACTAGAGGCATGGAAAGTGAGAGATGAGGGGATGGGGATGTGGCGGAGAGAGGGGGAAGGGAGGAACTCTCCTCCTATACCATCCACAACTTCAATTTCAAATTACATGACAAGGGAATGGAGGTTAATTAAACATGACAATGGTAGGGCGTTTTTATTGTTAACCCTTTGTGGTGGTTGACAGTCTCCTAACTCAAAGGCCAAAGAATGCATAACAAATATTAGTCGACCCCAAAGTGTAAATTCACATTCAAATAGCTTGTAGGAAAAGAGGTTATGAGTAAAGATGTGGGTAAAAGTGGGCCTCAGGGTTCTGGGTGGCACAAATTTAGGCAAAAGGGAAAAAAAGAAAAAAAAAAAGTAGGACCCGTGTCCACGTTCAAGACCAGAGCTGCAGAGGGTCACTCTAAAGGAAACGGCAGGAAAGACGGTATTCATCGATGAATCATTTCTGTTGCTATAACTACACTCACTCCCAGGTTTATAGAAACTAAACCGCATCTAAAACTGCGCTAAGTTTCTGTGCAGCCTCAGGCGTGCTCACATTTCACCGCGCATCTATTTCCAGCCTTCACATTGACGCTAATTGGACTCAACATTAATGATGCCAAAAAAGCAGAGCAAAGCGGCGCAAGGTTTTTCCAGCCGCCTGCTGACAAATTTGGAGACTGCTGACTTCGGTTACCGCGGACCTCCCGATCTCTTGCTGTCTCCCAGACGAGATTTTATGGCGGGTTTCAAAAATGGAAATGAACTTGGGTCATATTTGGTCTTTGTGCGGTTACCAATCGCTAATAAAAGTGTCGAAGGGAAATTATTTATCTGTACACTCAGTGGTCTCTAACACATACAACCCATGAGTTATAATGAGACCTGGAATCAACTCCTCATTCCAAACCTGAACGCTGATTTTCATTTTGTGCCCCCTCTCCGTAAGCGTGTTGTCTGGAGATCACAGCCTAAATAAATTCACTCAACACTTGAAATATGTTGTGCGTGCCGTGGGCACCGTAGACTTTCTGTGAAAGTGGGCTTTAAATTACCTCATGTTGTGTGCCGCTGTTGGGAAGGCGGAATTATAATAGGTAATGTACATCTGTGCTGGGCTCGGAGCCTCGGGGGACATTGTGTAAACGCTCCTCATCTCCCCGCTGATCGTAGTCCTGACTGATTGCTGATGACTTTTTTAGGGCAGAGACATGTTAAGTTGTTTATTTATTCAAAAAAAATCTCCTCTGCAGAGCCCTCCTCCCCCTGATTGTCTGTCGACATTTCTCTCCTGTCTTCTGCTTCTGTCTCTCGGACAGGGATGATACGTTGTGGTCATCAGCAAAGTCTGCGAAATAAGAATGGGACAGCTGTTTGTTGGGTTTTTTTGTGTGTGTGTGTGTGTGTGTGTGTGTGTTTAGTTATGCATGTGTTTGTGTGTGAGTGTATGCATCTGCGTGCGTTTTTATGCATGTGACAGATATGGAACATCCCTTACCGCCGTTGAGAAAGTGACACACCCCTGCAGGCAAGCGCGCTCAAAAGTAATCTTCAGCGAACTCCAAACCACATTTTAGCAGACCACTGTCATAAGAAATCAATTACAGTAGCTGTTGTCATGCATTTTTTGACACTGGACCACTAACATAAACCCTGACGGTGCTATGATGGCTATCCTAGTGCCGCACTCTTTTATACGACAGTTTATGCGTAGAAAAGGAGTCGCTATTTAACGATTTCCATATAAGACTTGCTTTTTAAACCCGCTGTTTGCTGAGCTTTGTCTAAATGCAGCACACCACTTTCCCCCGTCTGCATCTGCGCTTCCCGAATGGAAATGCAGCCATCTGTTACACACAACAACTGGCAAGGTGTCTTCATCGTCCCTCTCCACTCATATGCTATTCTGTTTCTTTTTCGTTTCCGCAGCGGTGTGCCGCCGCAACACTTTTCCCCTGGGTGGGGTTGTAAGGTGTGAGGTTGAGCTCGCTCCCGCCGGACCAGTGGCCAGGTTGCGCTGGCGTGCTCGCGCATCCGAGCGCAGCACAAGCAAACGAGCGCATCGCCGACCAAATAAGCCAAATGGCGCGCAAGTTAATTGGGTTGTGATTTCGCCACCCGTCGCCATCTGTCTGTCGCACCTTATTTATTTACCATTTTGTATGATGAAGTGAATGACTGTCTCTCTCAATTAATTAATGCCCTGAACTGAGTCAACTGGTGTCAAATTAATAGGTCAAAAATAATTACAAAACACAACTCTGTATTTGTATCACATTTAACGTCTCGCCATCTCTGCTGGTTCTTTCACAGAGGCGTGAATGTACATGGGGTAAATGACTACTCCTCTAAATTAGCGCTTTGATTGCATTATGCTTGCAGGCCTCGTGGTGGCGAAACATCATCCTCCCCAGAGGTGATGAGGGTATGCACCATGTTTTGTGCCGGTCCGTCTTGTTGATGGAAGCCCATCCAGTAGTTGTCCAGAGTAGTTTGAGCAAAACACTAATGCTACTATCTTCGGCTCATTAGCGTGTCCAAAATGCTAACAACTGGTTTTCTCCTAGATTTAGCATGCTAGCGTACTGTTAGATCTCTGGCGGGCTGTGTTAACTTGAGGTAAAGTCGCACATAATTTCTCGGCAAAAAAGTGGCGGAACCGCAGGACAACTGAGAAAGGACTCAACGTCGCCGCCCCTGGGCCGCCCCATGACGCACAAAGGCAACACGGAGCCCTGTGACTCCGCGTTGCCATGTTTTGACAGTCAGCAGCGCTGACTCGCGTGCGCGAAGACAGACGCTACAGCAAATGCATGCAAGCTTAATGGATACACGAGACATTAGCTGCACCAGAGAAGATAATGAATGCATTGTCTGATAAATGCACTGCAGTGTTTTTGAAACATCACCTGCTACGGGCACAACAACAAGCTGCTCTAAACCAAATGGAATTGATATTCAGCTTGTGAGCGGCGCAACGTGCATCAAGGCCTGAAGTGGGATCTTCATGGATTTAATGTGAAATCATGAAATGACTTTCAGTTATGTGGTGCTGCTGTGGCTGAAGAGGAGCCTCAAGAAATCAGGACGGAATATATAAACACTGAAAACAACTACACAACCCCCCTCCTGTTAATCTCATAATGAGTTCCTGTATAGTTAATTGTGTTCAGATACTTCCACCTTGTCACATACTTTTACCACCCATTGTGCCATGAAATGAAACCCATTTACAAATCATTCTCCTTCTGATTTGATAAATGAAACTGGTGGACGAGTGAGTCCCGTGAATGGCCCGTTTGAATAATTGAGCAGCACTCAATCAGACAACATGCAGCGGCGGCGCCATCTGAACTAATTACCACGTGATGACAGACTACACGTGGTTGCTGCCTACACATTTGAGACTTTAAGATTAGAGCAAGATGCCCCCGTAAACGCCACCCAGTGAGGATGGGGGGGCACCACAGCAATGATGGGGGTGTGGCATAACGGTCACTGCAGTGAGGTAATGCACACTCAGCCTTTTAAATGTGCGCCATTACCAAGAGATTGTATGTAATCAGTTAATCACTTCCCCTTTAATAAGATAAGTTTAAGATATGATTTATCATACACCCTCAAAGCTACATTTAATTTTGATTCAGCGTGGGGAGCAAATTGGAAATGTCCCAGAAATTTCAAATGAAAGTAAGTGAAACATTTCCCAGCGATGGGAAAGTTGGTGACATTTAAATGATGTGCGCCCTGATCGCTCTAATTAGTGCCTGCAGCAGACAGCATATAATTATTTGTCTCTCTTGTTAGCATGCTGTTTTTGGACTAGTGTCACAATAACTGTCCACAAACTCTGCTGTTCAAGTTTAACCATCACCACCATTAAAGAAGATACAGCATTTTCTTCTCCGCTCTTTGCTGTAATTGGGCTTTCACGTCACGTGGTGACTTATCCAGATTTGTCCCGTGCGTGTCCGGGTTTCACATTCTCTAGAGACGGGGTTTGCTTTTACAGAAGCATTTTTCGACGTGACAACACGAGAAGGTAGCGGCGCGAGCAGATGAGTGGAGTGTTGCTATCAGCGGGAGGGGTCACTAAGCGTACAGTAGCATGCGACAGCCAGCCAGGCATATGTCTGTGCCAGCAACCGAGACTCATTTACTCCAGCGCAGCCTAGACGTGATTGACAGCTGGGCCAAAGGGCCTTTGGCTCCTTCCTGATTTTCTTTCTCACTAGAGGTATCCCCTGGGACTTGGAATTCATGCTGCAGTATATCAGCAGAACAGCTTATGGCGCTAATGAGGATGAAAAGCAAACCGAACACCGGGCCAGTTTGCTTCACTTTTCTGCAGCTCTGAGTTTCTCAAACTATCATTTCAGTCAGGCACCATGCCTTTGATTTACATTTGACGTTTCTTGGAAAATCAATCAGAACAGTGACAAACATTTTAACTTCTAGCCAGTAACCATAAATGAAAAAAAAAACTTTGTACCTTATTTTATTCAGAAGTAGAAAAATTGGGGGGAAAAAATCCTTTACAGTTTTTTTTCCTTCTATTTTCACAGTCTTGATTATTGTCACACTGTGCACTTTATTATTTAAAATGGGCCTACAGTAAGGCTTTTCACAAAAACAACATGTCACAAGCTATTAATGCAAAGCGGTCATGACTCATTGCAGAATCCAAATCCAGCTCTCCGTTTTCATCCCCCCCTAATTCATAATAACCGGTGACGGCTTGCGGTGCAGGCGTTGCTTTAGCTGCTTGAAGCGTTAGCTTTTTTGAATCGATGTGTTTGGGAGAACAGTTGTGACAGAATAAGGAAGTTTTGAAGATGTAACCTTGTGACTTAGCAGCAGCTAGCTCATTCCTCTGCTCGAAAAAATGCCTTTCACATGCGGCGCTTGAAAATTCTTGACAGTCTCGCTCCTTTGAAAACACAAAAGCAAGTACGGACACACAAGTTAAAATGTTTGTCTAAGACTGGAAGAATAAGATTTGAAAAAATAGAAAACTGCTAACTGCTGCTAAAGGTGTGCATGTGCAAATTTTATAAAAATCTGTGTTTCAAGCAGCTGTTCTTATTTCAGGGTTGTTGTTTTTTTTTTAGTGTTTTATATTGCCCCTCTACTGTATTTCTTCAAGTGAAGAATGTATGGAGGACTTTCACAATGTTTTTTTTTTTTTTTCAAAAGGCGGTTTGCTGCTGCTAATAAGATATTTCGAAACCATTTTACCATGGGTACAAAACGAGACCTTGCACCTGTTCCCTTGTCATTTAATAAAGCTTTATAAAGGAACGTTTGATTCAGTCAATATCCCTGGTCGCTGGAGCTCTCTCTCCTAATTTGTGCGCGCCCTGTTGTGGCCTCTTTTCACCAAACCGAGGCCTGACCCTGTATCTGCCGCAAAGGACGGGCCCATCATCAAACAGCCGTTCTAAATCCAAGGATGTAGAGAAAGAGAAAAAAAAGAAAACAGTCTCGGCCAAACTGGTACATTTTTATTAGTCATAGAAAATAACTGAACCTCGCGATGCATTGACCAGCAACAACCTTGTGTTTGCAGATGTCACAGTGCAGCCTTTGATACGGCGGAGCATGCCGCAGCATTTTGTGCGTTTTGATGGAAAGACCACGAGGGCTGGGCTTTAATGAGATCCTTTCTTCGCAGTGGAATGTTTTCAGTCATTGCGAGCAACTTATCTTCACTGTAGCAGACATTACATGCAAAGCTCTTCACATTTATGCCTCGCATGGACGTGTCCCTTATTATTCCTGGCCGTAGCATTCATCTTCATTATTTGCGAACATTTATATTCTGGCCATACTCACAAGAAGCCTGTACTCTCCCCTACGTTGCATTAGTAATATTCTGCTGCAGAATTTTCTGTGGCTGTTCAAGTATCTTAGAGGAGGAGGAATTTTAATGACCCTTTGAATTCCCCCTGCAGCACAATCATCGGGCCAGTATCTGTAGACTTTAATGCTTTTGCTTTAGAAACTAACTTTAATGCTCTTAGCTCATTCGTGCTCCCCAGAGGATGATCCCATCCCATCATGAATAACATAAGGATTCCTCTCGCGCAAGCTCCGGGTCAAATTTTCCACTTGCCCCAACATGTGCATTGTGTAGGTTTACAAGCACTGTGTGTCCGATAGCCCCAGTGTGTCCTGGAGTTATGTTCCCTGTCAGTAGCTTATTTGTTCTATCCAACACTTCCACATTGTGGGATGTAGCCCGAAGGAAGCTGGCCTTTACAGATTTAGTGTTGTTTGACTTTTTTAATGCAGGATCTTTCCCTGATTGTTCCAGATGCCCCTCTGTGTGTGTGTGTGTGTGTGTGTGCGCACCACTTTTGCAGTTTTCACTTTGCTTTTAAGTTTCTTGCTCGTCTTCTAGATGTCTTTCCCGTGCACCCTGTACTGTTAATCCTGCCTGGCTTTCCGCACGCTTACATTTATCTGCCGAGATCGAAGAAGAGCTTGTACCTATAGCCTCAGGGGGAAGACTGTATTATTAAAGACACATAGATTGCTGAGGGTCCTGCAAGGCAGTCTGTTTGATAGAGTTATCTTACAGACTCCTGCAACGGGGGGGAAAAAGGTGGCTGTGGTCAGTAAGCCGTTGACAGCTCAGTCTTGGAGCAACTGTCTGGTTCACGTAATGAAACCGCTCAACCTAAATGAAAACTCGAACTAATTAACTTAATGGAACATTGTTACAGTCAGAGTAACAACCCCCCCCCCTTTTCTTTTTTTTTTTTTTGTCCCTCAGTGTTACGCGATGACTTCAGACAGAACCCGCAGGATGCGGTGGTGGCTGTCGGGGAGACCGCCAGTCTGGAGTGTCAGCCTCCGCGCGGGCATCCCGAACCCACCACCTTCTGGAGGAAAGATAAGGCTCGTCTTGACCTCAAAGATGACAGAATCACGGTGGGTTACTCTCCGGGGGCCGATCCTCCTCTGTTTCCATGACCCCTACTCTCAATCACATACTCTGTGATGCGCCTTATAAGGGACTTCACATTGAACTGGTCGGTTCGAATGACGTGCGTTTTTTTTTGTTGTTTTTTTTGTCTCAGGTACGTGGAGGAAAGCTGACCATCTCAAACACCAAGAAGAGTGACGCGGGAATTTATGTGTGCGTGGCGGCCAACATGGTCGGGGAGAGAGAGAGTGAAAAAGCTCAGCTCTCAGTGTTTGGTAAGAAGTCTGACGTACACTCTGAGGCCCGCTCAAAAAGTAATAGAGCTTGACGGGTTTTTGGGGTTTTTTGGTTTTTTTTCTCTGAGGTAGTTACTGACTACTTGCACATACAGTATTTACCACCCTGTCAAAACTATATTTAGCTCCCATGTTGTGTGTGCTGCCCGCATCCAGAAAGGCCAGTGTTTGTGCAGCGGCCCGTGAACCAGGTGGTCTTGGTTGATGAGAGCGTGGAGTTCAGGTGTCAGGTCCACGGTGACCCAGCGCCTACACTGCGCTGGAAAAAGGAGGACGTGGACGTACCCCGCGGCAGGTGAGGAATGTGTTTGCCATGCCTCTGTCCGCGTTTGCGCTTGTGTCTGTGCTCCCGCATATTAGCAGCAGAAGTAATAATGGAGAAATGATGAAGAGCTTCAGCGAGGCACTAAGGCACTAAAAGGTTTCGAGATGGACAGAGCAGGAACGCACTGTGTGTTTGATATAAAGCACTCAGCTACATTAGCTCCATAAGGATTAGTAGATGTATGATGTTTGTGGTGTCCAGTCAGTCTGAAAGGTGTTGATGCAGTTCTCTGGTCAGTTCTGAAGCCGGGTTTTAGTGCTGTTGTGTATAGCCTATACCCATATTATCGGCATTAGATAATAGGCTTCAAACAGAAGGATCTATTCAAATCTGAAGACTAAACTACAAACATCTCCCACTGTCAGTCTTCAGTGCATAACATATTTTAACCCTTACATGTATTTACATCTAAATTGAGCAACAATTCAGATCGATTTCACATTAATTGAGATTTGCATAGGGTCATTAGCGCAGCAGTTGGTGCAATGGAAGTTTTGTAGTTATATAATCTGGTTAATTGGTTTAATTTGTAGCTCAGAACCTATTTTGGTTGATGGAAATTTAAACTGTTGTATTGATTAAAGATTCTGTTCTCGGAAATGTTTTGAGTTACTCAAGTGTGTCAACTAAAAAAAGAAACATCGAAGTAAATGCGGAGCCTTGTGAGTGATCTCCCTAACTTTGGAGTTCAGCCATGGAAAATAACACTGGAAAACGGCATCCTGTAAAAGAACGCGCTACAAATTCAATTAACACCTGTTACAAGCCGTTGGCGCTACAAGGAGGCACTTAGGTGCTTTCTACGATGCGTCACACTTTTCAGACTGTATTGTGGTGTTGGCTGTAATAACCGCCCGTCTCTCTGTCTGGGAGGCTGTCTGCGTACCTGTGTTGTGCCCTCTACCTCAGCACCCCTTGACTCCAGCAACATGTCCTACTTTCCAGACCTGCCTCGCCTCACTTCCCTCCTTCCACTTCTTTCATTCTTTTTCCTGAACCCGTCAGCCTCCTGGGAAGTCTGTATCTGGGTCAGAGATGTGCTGTGAATGGAGTCCGCACCAGGCTCTGGACAGACAGACCCCCACAAGCCCCCAACCAGCCCCACCCCCCATCGATATTCTGCCCACACCCTTTGCAACATCTATTTCAAATGTGACTTTTTCTCACCCCTTGTGCCATTTCTCTGCCTGACTTGCCTCCCATCTCTGAATCAGTATGGCTGGCTAGACAATTTCACAGGATCTCTCACACCAAAAAGGACCCCAGAGAGGGAGAGCCCGACTCCTTGCTCCCATGCTCGTTCTGTCTGTAGCCCCTCTGAGGTGCTTATCTAAACTCCGCTAGCCGAGATGTTTCTCTCACCCCAGCTGCACCACTGCTGCATTACAGTATGCTGCACTGGTGGATACACACAGATGCACGGAACATCTCCATGAATAAGTCATTTCTTACTGCTCGGCTCATTCATCAAATTCAGTTTGTCAGACGGTGCCACTCCCTTACTCTCAGACTGTTTGTCTGACTCTGTCTCCCTCTCTTTTTGCTTGCCCTCCTTCACGCACACTCTCTCCTTCGCACATGTACTGTATATAGCGTAGCATACAGCACAGCCCACACCACAGTGGGTGGCTCGTCTTTATAAATATTGAAATAGTGGAACCGTCAGGGTTCCAGCTGAAAGCACCTTTCATTTTGCCATGCCTTCATCTCAGCATAATTGCTCCCCTCTTTCTACCTCTGTAGCACAGTGTGTGCAGGAGAGAGTCTTAATTGCCTTAGAAAGTCTGTCTTTATTCCATCAAAAATGACACAACCTTTATAAAGCAAGGAAGAAAAAAGATTGCACACTTTTACATCGCATTAATTCATTTGCAGTGTTTGCTGATGATGTTTTTACTGTGTTAAAATAATTAAATGTTCATTTTTGTCCACGCGTAATTGTTTTCCAGCTTGTCTTGAAACCAACCTGAGATGTCACTTGACGCGATGCCACTCTTCCTCTTGTGTCGGCAGGTATGACATCAGATATGAAAAAGAAGACTTTGTGCTGAGGATTAAAAAAGCATCGGTCAGCGATCAGGGAACCTTCACCTGTCTGGCAGAGAACCGTGTGGGTAAAGTGGAGGCCTCCGCCTACTTGACTATCAGAGGTGGGTAACTGCTCGTGGACTCACTCGTGGTGGAGCTCATAACCCATCCCTGATCATTTTTTTTTGTATTTCCCAAAGCAAGCCACAGGACAATCAGTCAGTTATTGCCCACTTTACGAGCGTTATTGCCCCCCTGCTGAAAGGCTGGGCCTGGCCTCAGCTTTTCTTTCATATAGTGGGGCTGATGTAGTTGATTGCTCCAGATCTCCAGCCAGGCTCCAGATATGAACAATCTAACCAGTTTTAACTGAACTGTTATGACCTCTCCTGGGGGTCTTTTCCTCCATCCGGCCCACTCACTCCATATTTACGCCAATGGGAGGGAGCTATTTCATCGCAAAGGTTGCTATTGTAAAAATGAAAAATTGTTCCCCCTCTGCTTTCTGCTCTTTATGTTGTCATTATAAATGTCATATGAAACATTGTTCGGGCAACTTCAGTAACACTTGACACACTTCACACCTGAATCAGTATATCATACATCATTACACATACTGTACATCATAGATCTCATGGCATTAAGTGTTCATTCCTTCTTTATTGTGACAAGATTTTTATTCTTGGCCCTTTTACTGACTTGCCTTATACCTTGAAAATCGTTTCTGTCGGAGTTGAGGTATATTTTGAGTGATATTATTATTATTATGTTGAGTCGGATTTGAAGTGTGTAGTGGTAAGATTTAGATGAGTGATACAAAACGACCTGCGCGAAAGTGTTACAAGGAGGGGATCGATGATAAAGGAAAAAATAGACCTCAATTGAATGTATCGCTCTGGATATTAGTTTTTTTATGTTTGCACTAGTGGTTTGTGAAATGTTTTACTGTATTGCCGGGGCTGATGAGAGAAGACAGGGGCAACAAAAGAAATATGTAACAGTCAGTGATGACAGATGTCAGTGATGTAGATTTTGTAATAATTAGAATTAGATTTTTAATCAATTTGATTTAATGCATCCTAAACTTGTCTGTGCCCAAAGTCAGTGAAACATGATATACAAAGACATCTGTTAACTGTGTGAATGTGATATTTTTATGACATAAGTTAAGTGCTGCAGATAAATCCGTTCAGAGTGGGTTTGTTTTCTTCGGCATTAGTTTCCCTACCCCCTGTTGTTGCTGAGGTGCCATTTCCCTCAAGGCCCATGTCATCACCTCCTCTGGTGACTGAGCATTACCCTCCTCCTCCTCCTCCTCGAACTGTCACGGACAGAAACCCAACTCCACCTCATTCATTTCTGATTTTCATTATTTTTCTTTTTTTTCTGTCCCTCTGTTCTACTCCGCTGCTTTCCTTCTCTCTGTGTCGTGTGTTAATCTCACCCACCACCATTGTTGTGTCACCAGCTCGCCCCGTCGGTAAGTAAGAGCTGATCCCATTGTGCATGCTCGGCTTTCTGTTTTGGATCACACATGTACAGTATGCATGTCCTGCTGTGGCATCCCACAAACACATTCATCGCACTAATATTGAACATGCATATCGACTATACATTGTTGCTATCGTCCCCTGACTTCCCCTGGCAGTTTTTTGTAGAAACGGTGGATCCACCACCTCACTTTTGTTTTTCTAAAAGGGGGTCCAGATATGGATGATACACATTAGTGGAGAAACTTGAATTGAGAAGGACATCAAGTCGCCCCGCTAATCAGCTGCTATCATTCATTCTGATGTTCTGGGAGCTGAATGAATGGCCTGTGTGGCATAGTCAAGAATTAGCTCTTGAACATATAACTAAGAACTATTGCATGAACCTTTTAGATTGCAGCTAGATCTTCAGTCCAAACTTCTTTTTTGAAACCATTCCTTCTGTAATACCCACTGCGTAGCAAATGTGCGTTGCTATTGTGCTGTTGTCGATTTTGACCTCAGAGGCGCCCCAGTTTGTGGTGCGACCCCGCGACCAGATCGTGGCTCAAGGGCGAACAGCGACCTTTCCCTGCGAGACCAGGGGCAAGCCTCAGCCCACCGTCTTCTGGCAGCGAGAGGGTAGCCAGGTGAGGACACCGATGCGCTTGTTTATGCGTGGCATAAATTCTGCCCCCGAAGTAAAATATGTAAAACAAAACGGCCAAGGATGTGGCTAAAAGGATCAAAGCAGGGGACAGCAGAATATACTTCTGTTCAACGTACGGATGAAGTGGTCATTTATCATCAATCTGCGCCAGTCTGACCAGCCAAATCACTTAGCAAGAAACAAAGTCATGTGCTGCATTAGAGTCGTTAGACATAATGAAAGCAGGCTAATGTCCTTTGCTGCCCATCAGCTCGTCTGCTTGGGGGTGCAGAAAAGGACAACGCTGATGCCTCAATTTCCCCACCATGACTGCAGGTCATCACAGCAGGATTATGGTTCTGGGAGTAAACTGCCATTCAGGCCTAGCAGGAAAAAGACGCTGACCCAGTTTTCTTAGTGAATTGCACATAATTGTTAGAATATGTATGCATATTAAAGGCATATAGCCAAAAATGTTAAGTTAAAAGTACAGTTAAATCAGTTTTTAAGAGGAAGTCATTATTTACAATAAAGAAACAACATATTTTTATCAGTAAGAAGGAAAAAAAGTATACTATACTATAAACTGCTCCAAAAATTTAGGAAGGTTCCAATCCCTAAGTTCAACACTTCTAAATTGGACTCCATGTTACTTACGTCACTTTCTACTCACACCGCCTGTAGGATCTTCTGTTCCCCAACCAGCCGACGCAGGGAGACAGCCGCGTGTCTGTGTCCGTGAATGGGGAGTTGACCATTTCATCCGTGCAGCGCTCTGACGCGGGGTACTATATCTGCCAGGCCCTCACTGTGGCAGGCAGCATCATGGCCAAGGCCCAGCTTGAGGTGGCAGACGGTAAGGCTGCACACACACACGTCAAAAATGTTCTTCCGACGATGTGATTTAAGCAGCACCAACGTTCCCTAATGACAATTATTTTTAAACATTTTGTACTTACATTCTATTGTTGCACCCTGTTAGGTACGATATGCATCAGGGAGGTACATGTACAGTATTAGTGAACGCTCAAAACACTATCTCGTGATTGCATGGCTCAGTACACAGGTAATTTCACTGGAACGAATCCATTATTTTTTTCCCCTCATGATGTCATCTAGCTAAATAGGTAGATGACAGGAATACCACTGTTTTTGTAATATAACATTTTGTAAGTAACTGTATTTGTTGAGTAGATGGGGCTGAATGCCCTTTAAAAGTGATATCATCTGGGACTCTCAAGAGCCGACTCCTTCCTCACGTTCTTCACGTGACATTAAGATTTTAGTCTGAAGAACCATCAGACATACTGCATTTTACTAAAGTCCCATTGTTTTGCCAGTGTTGTTCAACTTGGGTCAGCTCACAGCTTAAATTGTTAACCTTGTCAGCAGGATTCAGTATTTGATGCTGGTGCAGATTGTTATTGAGGTGCATACCAGACTTATAAACCTGTACAAACAACACACACAGAAATTCGCAGCATTCTCCGAACTGTACCAGTATACTGTATATCGGTCTGTCCACACGTACAATACAAAGTCCTCGTGTTCTAAAAGCCAGTCACCCACAGTCATCCTTTTTCATTATCACCCCTCTGTGATGAATGGGAATGGTCTGAAATGACTGAAACTGTTAAAAAAATAAAACTGTCTCCTTGATGGAGAGACACTTTGCACTTTTTTTTTTTTAACGAAGCTTTAATGTCAGCATTAAGTGCTGAGCCGCTGCCAGCTGCAAGCTGTTTATGCCCTGCTCTCCATTTGTGTCTCGGCTTTTTCTCCCACACATTATTAAATTAACATCTGTTCAAGTGGGTTGTTTTTTTGAGGGAGGAAATGACTCCCTTTCTGTCACTCAGAGGAGATCGATCAGTAGAAATGCCTTTGACTGATGACTGCAAACAAAGATGGTTCCAGAGTTGCCTATATTAGACTGGGAAGCTGACTTTTTCAAGAGGGCCCTCCTCTGGGTGAAGATTTTCTGGAGGTTCAGATATGGACTGGTGCAGTGCTCCACCCTGGTTGTTGCCTTGGGGGTGTGTAACAGGTTTAATATTCCTCCAGTCAGATTTGAAACAATGGTACTTGCTGGAAAGATGATGAAGATAAAGATGAAGCTGCAGCCGGCCTTGTGCAGGATTAGGGAGTATAGATCTCCCAAACGGTGGAAGAAGATGAAAGAGTCGAGCACTCTGATGCACACGGAGACAAGCTGAGGGAGGTGGTGTGTGAGGATTGAAACAAAGGCATCGTATTCAGCCATTTTCATTTATTTTTTTTGCCAAAAGTTGTCGGGAGCCTTCTGAGCATACGGATATAGAGTGGCAGGTGAGATGCTGCAGAAGTGCTCTGACAATTTTCTGTGGCTATGAAACTGGGTCACTGTTTGAATCCATTGTTACTGCAGTGAATCCGAGATGACCAGAGCCTGCTCTCCAAGCGGGGGCCAGCTGCACATTTTACTCACCCCCTGTAGGCATATTTTTAGCCCACATGGGGGGTGAGTGTTTGATACAAGATAGATTTTGGGCAAACTTGAACTTGTCCGACAGACACCGAGGTTGCCTGGAGGCTAATGGTGGCTACTGCTGTGATGCTTGATCAAAGAGTACAAACCCGAACCCTGGGAGTTACCTTTCAGCTCTGGACTCGGCTAGTGGTGTAGTATTATTTGTAGAAATTGATTTTCTGATTATAAGCTCTCATTTGCTAAATGTTTTAATCATAAGCATTTGCTCAGGCGTACAGCTAATGAGGAAAGCTCTCCTATCACCACATTACCTGCAAATCTACTGCAAAATCTACTGCTTTATTCAGTTTATATTTATTTGGTTTGTACTGAGTAAATGATGAACAACCTTGAAAAGCAGCATTTTATTATTACCTATGTCGCTGAGGGCGGAGGGTATGATTGAATTCCTTACTGGACTACAGCTAAACTAGGAACCGCAATATAATGTTGGTGTTTGCTCCCCAATCATTAGGGATAATGATAGCTTGCTGTACAGTCGATGTTATGTGTTCCTGCAAATGCTATGCCAGCCTCTTTATCCGAAGCCAGTATAGAGGCTAATCTTGTGCCGTATCCATCCAACGTAGATTGCTTGTAATGATGTTTATACTGCCACGTGAGTGCAAGCAATTCAGTCTCTTTAAAAACAGCATATCACATGGTTCCCCTTACTGTACGCTCTTATACCCAGTTATACCTGATTTCTCTTCCTATTCGGCCGGAGTTGCAGTGTTCCTCATTGTGCTGAAGGAGGTGTGATGAAAGATAAGGCTGGGGGAACCTGCTGTAAACACTTGTGCGAATGGAGACAGACCTGATAACGGTGGAGAGCAGCAGCGAGGAAATTGAAAGCGGGGGGTAGTTGCAAGGCCTGGGGAGAGCCGGGACTCGAGAAATTACTGTTGCAGAGTGCAGAGGCTGTTTTCTGGATGATATAACGTGCTTTAAAAAGCTTTAAAAGAGATGTATTGTTGTTCTGCTCGGCACGCTAATTCAGAGTTTAGTTTTGTTTAGGGGGGTGGAGGGAGGGCACGGGGGGGACGGGGGTGCCAACAGGGAGGAGGTGCAGCCATGAGTCACAGTAGCAAGAGAGAGGACAGGCATGAATGTGTTGAGAGGTGTTATAAGGAAGGTATGGTAATTAGCACCGTGGGTGAAGCGTCGTTAATCCTCACCTAGTAATTAAAGCTCAGAGGTGTGATGCAGTGCCATGAGCACACTGCCCTACTGTGGAAGAGGCTCACAAAAACAGTCACTTCCTCTCACAGCAAATCCATCAAATTGAACCGTAGCATACTGGGCCTGCAATCACTAACGCAATTACTGCAATCACAAATTAACACCTTGCGATAAGGTCATGTGTTTTTTTTTCTTTATTATTATGCCAAGGCCATGACATCAAAATAACACTGTTAGGAATGCGTTCAAATAATAACAACGTTTGCTTAAATTTTATCCTTAGCCCTGAAGGACCGCCCACCACCCATCATCCGGCAGGGCCCATCCAACCAAACGCAGGCGCTGGGAGGCGTGACCCTTCTCAGGTGTCAGGCGTCCGGGGAGCCGGAGCCTACGGTCTCCTGGAGGAAGAACGGGGCCAGTCTGCTCGGAAAGGACCCGCGGTTTTCCCTTCTCGACCATGGAAGCCTGCAGATACAGAATACCAGGGTGGGTTGTAGCAGAAACAGAGTGGTGCATATACTGTACATAGGAGTTAGCATTGTACATGTAGCTTCAGGTGGCCTACCACTAATGGATAATTCTGGCTTATTACAGTTTGGCTCTTATTTTCATCACTGAGATCAGTGAACATGGTGCCAATGCAGTCAGACAAACAACCAGGTTGTAAACAAGCCTGCGGGCTTTAGACGTGTTTGATCTTCTGACTCATGCTGATTGCCTCATCGGATACTTTGTTCTAACAAGCAGCTGTGTTCTCGTTTCTCAACTATTAACTGGAGTGCTTGTTGGTGAGTGCAGCCTCATTGTTACCAGTGGCAATGATGCCCAAGAGCTCGAAAACAAGACCCACAAATATAAACCAGAATAATTCTTTGGCACACTGATCCTGGGCTAAACTATGCGATAACAACTCCCTTCCTGTTTGCCATCACTGTACAAGCAACAGCAGCAATCAAGTTTCACTTGCAGTGGTTTAATCAGGACCAGGGGATTAATTAACAGAAACAAAGAATTGTTAATTAATCTTAAATGTACTAAAGCAAATACAAAAAAACTTTTATATCAGTTGAATCTCCTGTAGACGTGTGCCTTCATTTCACATTCCACTAATCTGCAAGCTATACATGTATACAGTCCCGTGAAATTGTCTCTTCTTCAGTGGGAAGGGTGGCTAATTCTATGTCTGTGTTACATTAGTTTGATTACCTACCTTTCACGGCACAATAAGGGCGGCTGTATAAAAAAAAGACCCACAATTTACTGCGCCTGCATAAAAACAAAATCCCAAAACTCCAACGCATGTTTAGTGTTTATTATTTTATTTGTCATGTGTTATGCGTGCATCACATGGCATTGTATTGCATGCGAAAGAGAAAGGAGAAATTCTCTCATCTCCCAGCTGCTGTCAGCTGAATGTAATTCAATTGGACAAGTGCAGTCAGGTTGCTTTTAAAATATGAATAGTGAGTATTGATTTTTATAAGTCGTTAAACGCCGCTATTTAGCCTGAATCTGAGGCAGGAGTCAAACTCAAGGACAGGGACCAGTGTGCAGAGTCTAAAGGGGGTAATATAATGGAGGAACTGCAATATACAGTGTCTTGTCACAGTGTCAAAGTGCTCTCTCTGTGTCACTCTCTCCAGAGAGAGAGAGATAGCGTAGTTGTCAGTGACTCCTAAAGCACTGCCAATATGAAATAGATTGTCATATCTCCTATTTCCTGTGTCAGCACTGTTGATGATAATGTTGATGGCTCTGCAAATGGTGTGTGTGTGTGTTAGGGGGGGGTGACTATTATGGGAGGAAATCAATTAAGAAAATTAATGTAAGCTCTTACCGGGCTTCTTTTTTTTTTCATTGGCTGGTGTTAAAATTTCCTCTCATCCACTCTCGGGCTTTTCTCGAGCCAAATGCAGGCCAGTGAAGGTTAATGCTTTTTTACTGTCGCTCGCTGCGAACCTCTTTCAAAAGCCCAGACTGACGTAAGCGCCTGTAGAAAACCACCTGGGATCGGAGTTACAAAGGCTATTGGAGTCAGTCGAACGCGGCAATCGAGCACAGCCTGAAAGTGAAATTATTTTGTACTGTTTTGATGAGCGGAGAAAATCTTTATGGGCCAGTATCGGAGAGGCGGCGCCACCTCTTTGATTTGACACAGTGGAGATCACAGTCAGGCTTGTAGCTATTTCAAGTGATTTTAGTTGTCACACTGCAAACCAAATAAGAGTTTATTTGAGCATCGTGTTATAATCTGTCTTCCGTAGCTGTCTGACTCTGGATTGTACACCTGTGTGGCCACCAGCTCCAGCGGAGAAACATCATGGAGTGCTTTCTTGGATGTCAGAGGTCTGCTTCATTGCAAAAATGAAAAAGACATATCATATAGAGCAAAATCTTTCACAGTGTTCTTTGCCTCTGCAGGTATTCATTTTGACTCTGCGTTTCTTCCTTTGTCAGACTCCACCGACCTCATAGATTTCATGTCTCACAATGCAACGGCCCTCCCAGGGCCGCCCTCCAAGCCAGAGGTCACCGACGTTACCAAGAGCAGTATCTCGCTGTCATGGCAACCGGGGCCAGAGGCGGGCTCCCCAGTGTCCTCCTATGTCATCGAGGCTTTTGGGTATGTCTGTGACCTACGGCCTTGAGCTACGTTTAGTGACCCCGAACTTTCATGCCAGTAACAGATGTGGGTGCTTCTGTGGGCATTCAAGCAAGCCATGACAGTTTCAAGCCGAACATTCAGAATGGTTAATCTCTTACTGCTATCTGGTTATCTGTTTGGAAAATAGAAGCACACTTGAAGCAGAAAATGATTCTCCCAGTCCCAGTGATGCTCCCATTTGTTAGGCGCACAGCCCACCAGTATGAAAGAATGAAAAGATTCTTCCCAGCTGATTAGATTTATTCTTTTTACAGGCAATCAGTGAGCAACAGCTGGCAGACAGTGGCAGACCACGTGAAGACCACCGAGTACACAGTCACGGACCTACGACCCAATACTGTCTACCTGTTCATCATCAGGGCGGGCAATGCCCAAGGGCTCGGGGACCCCAGCCCCATGTCTGAGCCTGTCCGGACACAGGGTACAGAAATGAGTGCATTATTGTAGTGCGTTCCAAGCGATAAGCATCACTGCTTCACTCTGAGTGCCCTTCATCCTCTGTCCCCAGACATTAGCCCTACAGCGCAGGGAGTGGACCACCGTCGTGTGCAGAAGGAGCTGGGGGATGTGGTGGTCAGCATGCATAACCCCGTGGTCCTTAGCTCCACTTCAGTGCAGGTCACATGGACCGTGAGTACCCATATTAGTAAAATTGATAGTGGTTTATTGAAGCTGTGCCGCCACTACCTTCAGAGCAGCAAAACAAATCATTTCAAAGCTGGTTTGAGAAGTTTTATGTCACCATGTTTTGGATCACACACACACACACACACACACACACACACATGTAAACATTATGGGACGGCTGCCCATTCAAACACTGAGCAGCTGGTGCTCCATCAATTTCGAATGGTTTGTGGTGATGCAGGAATCAAGACTAATGTTTCTATTCTGGACATATACATCATCATTTGGTGCTACATGTGTCACTTCTGGATTCAGTCTGCAGTCAGCCCTTTATCTGGGAAATGTTATTTCTGTCTGCTGGCAACATGTCCTCACTGTCTGCTGCTGTAGGTTCGCGACACACCTCAGATGGGTTTACACTCATCTTCTATTTCATGATTGTCAGTGCAACAACCGCGGGCTATAATGCCGCTGTTCCGTTTACACAGTGACAGGTTAAGCCTGCATTCGCCGTTGATCTAAATAGGTCCATAGATGTTGTTTGACCTGGCTCTGTTGGTGGGATTTTATGGGAATGTATGTGTCAGGAAACTTTATTTTGAAAACAAGATACTTACTATAGTCAGATTAAGGAAAAAAATGCAGAGATGGTCAAAAAGTTGTAACTAGTATCTTCATTCCAGATTCAAACTAAAACCTAATCCTGGGTCATGTATACAGTACTCAATGTCTACAATCTTTACAGCTGATGGGGACAGCTTTTATGGGAGATTCCAATAAGACAATCAAAAGGCAATAATACAAAGTCCTGCCCCTTTAAAGAAATAATTAGAATGCCATATTTCTGTCCAGTACATACACTTAAAACAGGATTTGCGAATGAGATAACAAAGATACGTTTAAAGTATTGATGTAGCGAATGAATGTGCAAAATTTTACTTGTGTGCGATAATGGAAAGACTGGTATGACTTTGGAGCCAACAAACACGACTGCAATATTTTGCCACGTTGAGCGGCGGGGAGAGTGCGTAGTAGATATACTGCAGTTCTTCATTAACTATGCGGCAGGCCTCTAAGACAATAGGAAAGTGAGCACTGTGGAGGGTAATTTACTTTTGATTCATGGCCTCGGCCGTAAATTCTATTTCAAGCAACACAGGGGAACAAAAAACGTGGGTGGGGCTGGTCCCCCTGTTTATAAGACTTTTAGATGCACAAATCATTTTGTTAATGACATGCAGGCTGAGGCTACACGGGGGAGGGTGTGTGTGGAGAGTCCATCCTAATGTAGTTTGATTAGTCTGATGATAAACAGCTGCTTTATATCACTTGTAAAAGCTTTTTCTTGCTTCTGTCCCTGTTAACAAGCCATTACTATGTTGTATCTGTGACATATTTTACTCTTCCCTTGAAATGCACTTGCAAGAGTAAAAATAAATAAAAAAAATAAATCAGAGAAAACAATTCAGACTTCTGTGGGCCAGTACTTTGAATCCAGACTGTGCTGAAGGTCTCTGGGGTCCTGTTCACCTTTGGCAAATAACCCTACGACTCCCTTCGTATGGTTTCGAGCTTCTCCGCTGCTAATTAAACTGTATGATTAACTAAGCGTGCATCGTCACTGACGGAGGGCACGTGCGAAACCTCCCACATCATTACCGTTAAGAATGTCTTCATCCCTCTCGCTCTCCGTCTCCTCTCCTCTCAGGTGGAGAACCCATCCCAGTTTATTCAAGGCTACCGTGTTCTTTACCGCCAAACATCAGGGCTGCCCTCCCCAGGGCCGTGGCAGATACAGGACTTGAAGGTCGCCTCAGAGAGGGACATAACTCTCTCTGGTCTGAAGAAAGGCATCGTCTATGAGATTAAAGTGCGGCCATACTTCAATGAGTTCCAGGGTGCAGACAGTGAATCCATGACAGCACGCACCATGGAAGAAGGTAAGCGGGAAATTCGCAGGTCAGACCAAAATCAATTTGTCTTGCCTTTGTGTCGTTAAGAAAAAGACTGAGTTACTTATGCATGAGCAGAAGCTCTTGTGTAAATGATTCCACATACTTTTATATTTAGCCGCTGCTGGTAATGGCTTCGCGGCAAGATTGTAATGGATAATGGCATTTCAAGTACAGCCACCCACGCACGCGTACCGCCGCAGTGCCATGTCCCCTGTGCGTGGAAACAGGTCTCCCAGACAGCGCAGTGGGGGTCTGTGACAAGCCCAGGCCTCTGCGGGTTAGTGGGCAGAGGGGGGGAGGGACAGCAGAAACAGTCTCCTTTGACATGAGCTCGACTCTCTCTCTGCTCCTCTGTGGATCCCCTGCTGCCATGTCTCCGTCACACACCCAGCAGACCTCTGTGATGTGACCCCCCACCCCCCTTTCACCAGCACATACACACAATCACTCGCAGGTCAATTCATCAGCTACGGATTCTTCGCAGCTTAACAACCTGTACTGTATTTTGAAACTCTATCCTTAGCTCTATGTCTTAACTCCAACCCCAAGGTCCGCTCCATCAAAGCTTTTGTTCGAGCTTTCAACCACTTTGTCTCTATCAGCGAATAGATTTTGCTCATCATCATCAGGGCTTCTTGTCTGTATTTGCTAATAAATCAATCATGGCAGTTCATTCGTGAACTTGAACAACCCCGACTCAGGGTCCACTTAGTGGCTTGTTCCTAGAAGTCCTCAAAGTGCTATGGATGCTCACCTGACGACAGAGCCAACTTCAACTCATCTACTGGTGTAGACCATGTCATAAGAAGGATTCAGTTGCTGCAGCGAAGGGATTGTTTTGTCAAACTACACTTTCCAAGGTCCAGGATGAATGTCATGCTTAAGTGACAAAAAGCTGTGCTGTGACAGGGGGGACCTCTCCATGTCACTGCATTCAGATGCTAAATCAGTCGGACTGCGTAGAACATGGCTCGTAATGAGAGCAGGTCATGGTGAGGGCGTTGATGTAAAAAAACAACGTTAACCCGGAGCATGTCAGTCTGAAAATGAGAGGTTCACAGTGCTGCATCCAAATCTAAGAGGATACGGAAGGGTAGTGAAAAGGGGATGCAGTTGGTGTAGAAAGAGAAACTCACCTCACTGGAGTCCAATTAAAATGGCCATATGGGATCACTGGAGGTCGTTGCAGAAAGGAACACATGCTCTAGTAACTTGGGGCCTGGGAAACAAAGCATCATGGGACAGGAAAAAAAAACATGCTTGATCTACCAAGTCTGGAAATGTGCTGGTCTGCAGAATTATGAGGAAAAACACTCCATCAAAGATAGAATGGGAATGTGCCGCTGCCTTTGTGAAAGCCCAGCAGAGGGCATCTTAAGGGTCTCGGAGGTCAGAACAGCCGATGCCTCCCACTGCATACATGGGAAAATTGTGTGTCAAGATTAATGATCCTCGCAACCCTTCAATGAGTTTCCTTTGAGGGCGATGTGGCCAGGGGCAGTCGGCTGTGTGACGTCAGAGCCATCAATGTCATCCGTGGGATGCACCGGCCTTCCACCGCTGCTGGTGGCAAATCAAAGGAAATGTTATTGTGCGCTAAAGTCCTAGGCAGGTGTAACAGTCAAGATGAGGATGGACTGATATTGTGAGGCCGAGGCAGGGGACAATAAAGATGAGGCCGAGTCCCGTGTGGAAGCAGAGCTCCCTGATCTGCCGGATATCTTGTTTTACACGTGTGGTATGGGGACAGGTATGTTCACGCAGGAGTGTTTGCTTATTCATGAATTAATTAGCTCAACTGATGCATCCATTTGCATAACAGGTTATGGCTTACCTCTTTATATCCTGTACATCAGGACATTAGGCAGCTTAAGTGCCTTTTGTGTAATTACATAGCTGTGAGTAAAAACTAAAACATTCCATCAGACACCGGCGGCATTAACTACTTCAAATTACTCCCCATCTAGTGCATTCATCTGTCTTAATATCAGCATTAGTCACATTGTTAAGAACATAACTCCTTGACCTTTTTCTGCTGTTGTGACCGTGTGTTGTGGCGCTACCCTGAGTCATTACTGGTAGCGTGGCCATTATTCATCCTCAGGGATTGTTTTTCATGCATACGGAAATTGCACAACTATGCTTCATGCTGTCTGTCTTCTCCTAAATGTAAACCTCTGACTGGCCGGTCAGGCTCCAGCAGTTTGCTGAAGCAGCACCGCTGAAATGACATTTTGCAAACTGTAGCTTACTTGCTTGACAAGAAATACATGTATGCATATATCTATATATAGATATATGCATACTGTATATGTACTGTATATACATACATTACATATTGTTTTATGTTAGATATGCTCTTAGCATCATAATAGAGTGAAAACTATGAGAAACTAAGTGTGGTGGCACAAGATCTCCCCTCCCAATTTGCTGCCCTGTTTTATTATTATTCGTTCTAATAATTTCCACACACACACGATATAACAACTGTTATGATTTTGTATGCTTACTGCTGACATATGGGAATTATGGGAAGCGGCAAGCATAGGTAATTGGAATGCAGCCATCCTACACATTTTCTTCTTCTTTGCCGGAACTATTTGCAGCATTGAGCAGTATTCAGGATGTGACACAGTGTTTGGCATAGTGTTTGTGCAGTGTTGAGTGCACTGTTTGACAGCTGAACATTTGAAGTAATCGCTTAAATACAGTATAACCACAAATTAATATGAGATTTTATCTGCCAGCACTGAATTGTGATTTTTTTTTGGGGGGGGGGGGTTATATTTGTACATAGATAGCTTTTGGCCAGCGCCCAAGGATTGTGGTGATAGTCCAGATGTGCAATTTCCATTACTGAAAATTTTTATTTTTATTCCCTAGCTCCAGCTATTATTCCACATTGATGTGCTGCTGCCAAAATCCAGCATGTGGGCATTGCAGATAAAAACAAAACAAAACAAAAGAATAGGCTGAAGTTTGGCTCTGTCAGATCTTTGTGGTTTAGTTTTTTCCTTCAACAGATTGAATTAATGATTTAATTTGGAGCCTGAGAACCACATACTGTTGGCAAAACTTTGTTTCTCTAAGAATGTTTGTAGGTTGACCTGCTTCTGCTACAGTATTAGAATCTATGCCAGACGGAATTCAAAATATAAATAAGTATATCATAAGTACCTCGTATGTTCTTTAGTTTTATATTGGGCTGGCCTGTCATTAAATAATTATTTTTGCTTTCTGAACATTGGAAGCATCACCATCTTGTGACAGTATATCTGTTAGACCTGGTTAGACAGTAACAGCTCCAGAGAGTTGATACCATCTAAATGGCTGAATATAGATACCCTCAAACTAGGCTGAGGCAATTTATTAAATGTAATAAAAATAAACTGCATCTCATATGGCTGATTTAACTCCTTTGTACTGCCAGGCTGTCAAATATTTTGACAACGTGCCATATCTGGTTAGAGCCTATCTTTGAAGCACAAGTCAAATCATTTGGGGGAGGGAGGGGGGGTTGTTTCATCTTTCCAACTTAAAAAAAAAATAAAAGTAGTATTATATGAGTTTCCTCAGCCAGATGTTGAGAGCTATCCAGATGCCAGAAGACTGGCAGAGGTCAGTCTCGGGACTGACGCAGATGCTGTTTATCTTACTTCCTGGCATCATTAGATGGCAGCCACTGATACATGCACTATCAACATGGCTTGCTGTTGCCTCGATGAGACGCTGCGCGCGTGTTTATTGCACTTCTCACCAGCCATGTTCCGAACCAAGTCCATCTGGAGAGTTTAAGTCATAGTATCCGCGTGTTCCTCTCCAGCCGGGTGGCAAACAAGACACCCGTCATGGCCCACCTGCTCCGGCTTTTCTGCATTCTGGTGGCGTTCACCGCCTTGCTTACACGGATCCACCGCAGATAGCCTTATTATTTTGCAGCCCCTTAATTGGATTCGGAGTACTTATTTCATTCACTCAGTCAGAGCATAATGATAGTTTTAATGGAAATCATGAGAATCTATGTGCCCAGAGCGGATGTGCGGTCCATCCAGCGAGAGACGTGATTTGCTCAGTTGCATAGATGTGGTGTTTGCTTCCCGCTGCCCGCAGTCTCTTTAAATCTCCGATCTGTCCACGCAGGTTATCAGGCCAGTTTGGTACATTTCAAAAATGACCCATTAGAGATGGAGTTTGAATTTGGCACCGCGAGGCATGGCTACACATTTCTGACCACAAATCATATCAAAACATTCATTATCGGACATGGAGATTGACCATTTTCATATCATCAAGATATGCAAAATGGAATAGAGCTACTTTGGAAGCATTTGCATGCGGTCGTAATGGTGGTAATCCATTCTGGAAGTGACGTTAGCTACCGGGCCCGGCCATTCTTTCTTGGCAGGGAAAATTCCACTCATATCTAAACTTGCTGCTCTGCTGGGACTGGTTATTATTGATGCAATTAGTAAAGCACAGTTTGGACCTCTAATGTTTGGTGTGTATAACTTTGGATATCAGTAATATAAATTTACCTTACATCCAGCTTGATGGAAGAATCGAGCTTCCCAGTTATGCAACAAAAAAAAAAATCCCAACCTTTAGATATAAAATAAAATTGTGGTGCTCTGGTAGCAATCTGCCACACTGGCCTACAAGACACCTTTCTACCATGAATGTGAATTTAGGAAGCCGTTGAGACAAATCCCTCTTTTATATAAAAAAACGGAGGCACAGACTTCTTTGTGAAATAATTTTTTCTTCTTTTGCATTTCCTTTGTTTCTGTATCCTTCAGCACCCAGTGCACCCCCGCAGCAAGTGACGGTGTTGACAGTAGGCAGCCATAACAGCACGTCCATCAGTGTGTCATGGGACCCTCCTCCATCCGACCAGCAGAATGGCATCATCCAGGAGTACAAGGTAGAATCAAACGCCGCAGCTGACACACTATACCAGACTGAATGTTTTAGTCATGTACTCCACCACCTTCCAATGAATTCTGTCTGCCGTGTCTGTCTTTGTCAGATCTGGTGTTTGGCCAACGAAACGCGGTTTCACGTCAATAAGTCCGTGGATGCAACCATCCGTTCAGTGGTTGTCGGGGGTCTGCAGACTGGAGTGCAGTACCGCGTGGAGGTGGCTGCAGGCACCAGCGCAGGGGTGGGGGTCAAGAGCAAACCCCAGCTCATCATCTTGGGTAATCCACTCGCGCACGCACGCACACGTACACACGCCGAACCTGGAGTCAAATGAAATGACCTCATAATGGGGGACCTGGGTCTCCATTGCAGATTGGGGGTCTGGAAAAATGATTTATCAATTTATCGCACTTGAAGAAAGAAGATTGCACTTTACAACGCAGACGTCTGTGGAGAAATCAATAGCAGTTCATTAAGTGTAGAGTCTGGTAACATGGTGCCAAGTACTGTTAGCCATATCAATAATCCTCCTCAATATGTGGGCAGCTGGTGCTAACAAAGTAGACTGTGTTTTTGTAGGAGCTTATCAGCCTATCACATCTTATCAAATAGCTAAAGGAGGCCTGGAGTATATAAGCCCGGAATCAATATGGGAGCCCAGACCAGATGCTCTTCATCTGTGACTTTTGACTGATATATAATAACACCCTTAACGCACAGAGAAAGGGAAACACAGGCATGCGGACTGAAGCTTAATGATGGGGGGAGTTTCCTGCTGGAGACTGTGAATCTAATTTCACAGCACAGTAGCCGCAACAGAAAATCAAACTCTGTCAGAGCTGCTCTGTCAATCTCGTGTCTTGCAGCTCAAGTTGATAAGTGCACTGCTGAATTGATTAACTCTGCCGACATATTGGATGCACTGATGCCTTTTCTCTTTTTTTTTTTTTTTTTTGTTGCCCCGTGTGTTGTTTTTTTCATTTATTCATGGCCTCATCTTTTGGCTGTTCCTGTGGTCCATGTGGCCTGATGTTTGAGATTTTCTTTCGTGCATATTTTGACCTGAAAATTTATCTTCTGCTTTTATTAAAAAATGTTTTATATCCTTTAGTCGCTGTGAATGAACAAGTATGAATAATAATTTCCACCAAATAAATCCATAGATGAATATTTTTTATTTATTTATTAATTGTAGCCGCTGAGACATGCCTTGCTCCAGGCTGTGGCCCACAATGGGAAATATGTTTGTCTTTATCATTCATATCTCAAATGCTTTTTATGCACAGCAATTACTGAAATCCAATCATTTGTTCATTCACATGCAATTTAACTGACATTTAACCATTCCTGTGTTTCTTTTCCGTGTGTGTGTGTGTGTGCATGCCGGTGTGTATTTGTGTGCGGTGCCCCCAGGTGCAGAACTGAGGGACGTAATGACGGGATCAGAGGGCAACAATAGCATCTCAGACGTGGTGAAGCAGCCGGCCTTCATCGCCGGTTTGGGAGGGGCCTGCTGGATTGTCCTCATGGGCTTCAGCGCCTGGCTGTACTGGAGGAGAAAAAAGAGGAAGGGACTCAGCAACTATGCAGGTGAAAAATCAATTTACATGGTTCTGCATCAGGACCGAATCTCAAAGCTCAGTAGGTGTCCCTCTCCGATGAAAGCTGATGTCATCACAGATGTGGCTCTGTTCGGGCTGGCTAAAATGCAGAACAAAGGAAATATATTCGGCACAGACGGAAAAAGGCCCTATTTATTTTAATTCACTGTGCACTGATGTGCATCGACTGTGTTGACTTCCATCAGCTCCGCACCTCAGCACTCTTAATACATTCATGCGAGATAAGTAACATCCCCTTCCATTATCAGAGCATAGTGTTGTTTCCACATTAATGTGACGTGTCTCAAGGTTCAGGTATGAAATATTCTCTTATCCCTCAATGAGTCGAGCGTAGAGCTGTGTTCCATTGTCATAATGTGCGTTGCGGCTTTCGCTGTGATTTCCTAATTCAAAAGGGATTTACATGATTGAGTGCTGCTTCTCTGATCCCTTCTCTCCAAACAAATTGAGGAGTTTAATTCCAAAACATCACATTTCTGTTTTAGAGGGGGGAAAAATGCCTTTTTTTCCAAAAATATAAAATATCCTCACAACCTCCCCAGTCCAGTTTGGGGTTTTTTTGGAAGGAGAAATGTATGAAGTGATGATGATGATGTCACAGGGCAAAAAGGGGGGTCAAAGGTGTCACCTTCATTTGAACTTCACCCCTCCGGGCAATCAGTCTAATTTCAAAAACTGCTGGACAGCAGTGGTCTGATACATTACATCCCCACCTTTCATCAAAATCTGACTCGTGCTGACACATTTTCTCACTGCTGACAGTTGAACAAAGAAAGCAAAAATGAAAGGATTTAATCCGTGTTTCCGTACTTGATTTCATCTTTTTTTTTGTTTGAGCATGAGAATAAGATTGCAACATTTTACACATACTCATACTTGATTGATCCATGGCACTTCATCTTCCCTTTGATATGAACACTTTCCCTGTCTCCTTGAATTGCAGTCCAGTCCTTCACCTTTACTCGTGCAGGTAAGTCTACATTATGTCTTGTGACACTAATGAGCCGCCCACACTCTGGGAGCAATAATGTACCAGTCATTCAAATGTTTTTAGACAAAATAACTGCCAGTGAAATTCTTTTTCTCTGTCCTCCCCCTTTTCTCCACAAGTTACCTTCCAAAGAGACAGAGGCCTGATCAGAAACGGAAGGTGAGATTTCGTATTAACTTGTGAAATCCAACAAACCCCGCAGCTCGAGCTTTCCCACTGACATTTAAGTGGGGCCCAACCTTCTCAACGACAACAGCCTATTTGATCGCTGGAATGAAGGGTTCTTCCTTGATGAATAGAATTTGCATAGATGTTCCTGTACCCCCCCGCTTGCTCATATCACATTATGATGTGCACTGATGTACACTTGATGAAATCATTAATCACCCCCTGGAAGTGAGCGCTACCAATTTATGCAGGTGGCCGCCTGCTTTTATTCGCTGGCTCAGTTCATTTGAGGTTGCTGGCAGATTGAGAGGTCGCGGGAGGAGGGGAGAGGTGATGGACGTGCTGTTTAAAAAGCTTGGCGTACAGTACACACCGGTGGGTCGCGAGTGGCGATGGAGAGACAAAGTGTTGGAGACTCGGCTCGGTGGCCACGACGAACTCTCGCCTGCTCAACTTGCCCAGAGTGAACCCTACCTTTGCATCCACTGAGTATCAAAGTGTAACGAAACAACGAGAGGAGGAGGTGAATCCGGTTTGTGTGAAAGTGAGGGAACAGAGGTCCTCTTCTTTTCTTATTCTTCTGTGTTCCCTCTTTCCTCTTTGTCACACCTAAGCAAGCAGATAAGCCCAGAGCCAGAACAAATGTTGTAAATACTGGACTAAAAATAAACACTTTCTTGCCGAGCCCGTTTGCGTGCATGAGCGTGTTACTCTGCACTGAATAGGGGCGCGTGTGTTATTGTGCTGGTCTTAGCATGTGTTTCTGAGTAAATGTATGCAAATGTATGTATATGTGCATGTGTATTTTAAAAGGGAAATCACTGACATAATTGTTTGAACACCTTTGAGCCATCACCAAGTCAGCTGTGAACAAATCCCTGGGTACTTGGCAAATCAGGCTCAGTGGAAAATTCACTCTGTGGCTGCACATTAAGTAAACATATGCAAGCCGGACGTATGGATGTCTTTATATAGCAGCGGATACAGTGCGTTTGAAAATTGTCTACCTTTTCTTTCCGAATTGCTGCCCACAACTTTCCTACCTTGAAGTCTGCGCCTGCATTCACGACCGTTGTATATCACTAAGACTAAATGACACGGTAGCTTTCCTAAACCACCTAATGGGCTTCTGCTGTCTCTGTTGCCATGGAGACGGTGCGCCAGTGTAGCTGATCTGCCAGAGGCTGTCCATGATTCTCAATTTAAAATGTAAATTTCTGTTGTGCTAAGGCTCTAAAGTGGATTTAGTGTGTATTTAGGCCTGCCTTTCTTTCTCCAGGGAGAGTTAGGGGTGGTGGAGTTAAGGGGAGGCAGAAGTCTGATTTATAGACTTGCCATTTTATGTCTCTCTGTTGTTTATTGTTGCCTGGGCGCGGGGCTGCTCCACAGGCGAGAATATGCTGAATGAGTTTTCACATCAATTTGTTGTTGATGCAGCAGGAAGAAAATGAGCAGTACTGTTACGGCGCATGCTGGATATTTAACCATGTCACTGCTTCTCCGTCTCGCCCTCCCCCCCATTCTCTCCTCTCTTTGTCTCCCGGCAAACATCCGCTCACAGCCGGCCGGGGCTGTTGAAAGCGGGTGACCAAGGGCTCCCCTGGTTGGCTGACTCCTGGCCCTCAACGAGCCTGCCGGCCAACAGGGGCTTGGGAAGTCCGAAGGGTGGCAACAACTTTGGGCGAGGAGGTAAGGAACATAAACACGCTCGGGTGTCGGAGAGTGCAGCTTTAGCGGGGCCTGGTCGGACGGTTTTGATCCTCATCCTTTGGGAAGCACAGTGACAGGACATCACACATGCCTGTGCGCGCACACAAACAACCACACACGCCCAAATTAAAAGAGCCTTTGAGGGCTATACTTTACTAATTTGATTTGACAGGCCTGATATTTGGCTTAAAATTGTAGTGCATGTGGGGATTTTTTTGCCTGTCATTCTTTGTCAAGCCCTGCCACTGTGCGTTTTCAAGGTTGTGTGAGGTTGATATTCCAAGTAGATGTTTTTCTGTTGTTGTTTTTTTTTTCCATGGTGTATTTGTATGTTTGCATGTTCTCTAAGCCCACCTGAACCCTGGTGAGCCGCAGGCTTCGTGTGTGCAAGACAGCCGAGCTGAAGGTTAGCGCCGTTTGAGTGTCCCTCTTGTGAGCACTCCACTGGGCTACCACAGCGTGTTGCATGCTAATTATGGTTGCAGATAATCACTTTCATTTATATCAAGTCTGTTTGAGACCTGTATTTAACTAATACAGAGTGCCAGAGCGGCAGGGAGCGTTAATGACCTTAAAGATCGTTAACTTCACGTCAGCCCATCTCTCCATGATCCCTTTTTACCTCTGCGCTCTGTCACCCTCCCCCTTTTTTTGTCCCAGATGTTTTGCCGTCTGCGGCCGTGGAGAAGACGGGCACCATGCTGTCTGATGGTGCCATCTATAGCAGTATTGACTTCATGGGGAAGGCAGGCTACAGCAGCCCAGCGCGAGGCACTCAGCCCACCCCCTACGCCACCACTCAGATACTCCAGTCCAACAGTTTCCACGAGCTGGCTGTGGACAGGCCAGATCCCCGCTGGAAGGCTTCCCTCCAAGCCCAGCAGGAAATAGCAAACCTGGGCTACTCGCTTACTGACCGACACCCTGGCAGTGGTACGAGAAAATGTAATGAGAAATGTGCACGATAGAGCCCACTGCTTTTGTTTGGGTTGTTTTTTGGAGGGGGGTTTTGCCTTTTTGTGTGATGTTTGCACTGTTGTGTATGTATCATGGGTATCTGAGGACTGCAGCAGTGTTTGAATGCCCAGTAGAAGCCACATATTTGCAATAAAATGACAGGTATTTACTTAGTGAAATGACTACAAGGGAGTTGGCAAACTAAACCAGGGAAAAGAGCAAAATGTTATTTACATATTATATTTACATATTCACTGAAAAGGAACCCTTAGGATAATGTTCTTAATTACTCTTCTGTCTTCATCACAGTTCTACCCTGGGAGCTTATCTAGCCCAGAAATGTCACACAATCATGACGCATTTCTTTGGGTTAGCTTGATTAGTGTTGGCAGAAAATCCTTCAGTGTTATTTACGCAATGCATATACACTTAGCAAAGTCACGGAGGCATTTCTGTCTTTACTTTTGTGGTTCTGTACAATAGGCCGTGTGCTCAGCTAAATGTCAGGCTTTCCAGAGATAAAGAAGAGTGGGGGAAGCTGCATGGACGCAACTTAAAGTGGAACATTTAGGGGAAAAAAAATTGCAAAAGCGCTGTCAGCACAGAAAAAAGGGGAAATAATGAACACTGGCTGGGAGACAGGTTTGGAAAAGTTCAGATGGCAGAGAAAGGTAGAAGATAGCTTTCAAGTCAGCATTGTGCGTCTGTTAGTGTGCGTGAATTCTGTGTAGAATAATATTTGTGGGGAGAGTGTACAGGGATTTGCTTGGTGTTGTGTAGAGAAGGCTAAACCTCCTTCCCCTCTTTACCCACCCTCAGGTGCAAAGGTTGGGAAGAAAAAGAAGGTGAAGGGTGGAACAAAGACCTCCAAATCCAACGGGACATGCTGGACGAACATGCCGCTGCCTCAGCCACCCATGCACCCGCTCCCTGGCACGGAGGTTGACCTTGACCGATACCCCCAGGAAAACCACGGAGGAGGGTACGAGGCGCTTATATCTTGTCAATCTCTGGCCTGCAACCAGAATAACAAGAAAACACATTTTGACAGAGGACACGCCTACAAACACAGGGGTCACAATATCCTGCACCTGCGGCCAGAGTGTGCGCGGTTTTTATCCGAGAGCTGGCACAAGAGCAAGTTCGCACGGTTCACAAAATGTTGAAAGGGTCTTCTAGCTCTGAATTTGTGCATGCAAATATGTTGTCTTATACTCATTTAATTTGCATACTGAAAAAGGCCAATCAAAAAAAACACTGATCAAATGAAAAGTGTAAGATCCATCAGTTTGTGCAGATTGTGTTGGGGATTTTTTCTGGAATCAAATCCTTACATACTTCCTATTCCTGGCATTTTGTCCACGTGCCAGATATGACAGCAACAGCTGGGCCCCACCCATGTCGGTCCAGACCTACCACCACCAGAATTTGGACGCCGAGGCAGAGGAGGAAAGAGGTCCTACCCCGCCCCTGAGGGGGAGGTCGTCCTCACCTGCGGCAGCTCCCTTCAGCCAGCCCTCATCCTCCTCCCTCAGCTCTGCCCACCATGAGGAAATGCAGTCCATTTTGCAGGCCCACTTGGATGAGCTGACCAGAGCTTACCAATATGAGGTGGCCAAGCAGGCATGGTAAGGACCCTTTAAAGCTTTGGTTAACTACGCCTCGAGACCACTTACGTTCTATAATTTGATGTCTTTTCTGGTTTGAAAAAAAAAACCTGTGTGGGTGTTAGATCATTTGAAAACCTTATGCCGAATGTGTGCATTGCAATTTTGTTCAAATACGTTCGCTTTGCACGGAAGCAGCGATACCTGTAATTTTATTCAGTTTATTCTGTTGATAGTTTGCGTTTTGCATATCAATGGCCAACGTTTGAGCGTCTTGTAATGCTGGTATTTACATGTGTCAGCCGGAACCTGCGGCCCGTGTTTCTTGCAGCCGATAAAAAAAAAAAACCTTCTCCATTGATTACACCTTTGATGGAGCATTGGGGAACTTGACAAGTCAGCGGTGACATGTGTTGGAGGGTAATGACTGGGTTTAGTCTAACATGCTGTTCTGACATCAGTAAATAGAGTTGGTAATTATGCATGCATCTCCTCTATGGCGGGATGTGAGCCATCATGGAGGACAGCTGTGGAGGAGATAACAGGCATGTTGGTGACAGCCCTGCCCATCCCGATATCCTCCACCCGGTCCAATTACAACTCCATTGTGTTAGCGCATCACACACCAGTGCAGAGAAAGTAATCAGTGAAACCACTGCAGGCATCCATCGTATCTGCACATTGCATCTCTGCCTTGCTGAATATGCATTGATTATGCGTTCTCAAACTTGTTTTGCGCTGTTTTTGCTCATTATCTCGCCTGCATTTCTGTTTTATAAAATGTACTTTACTAATAAACAATATTTCCCCACAATTAATTAGGCACATGAAGGGCAGTCCAAACGTTTCCAACACCCCCATTCCTCCAATGGACTTCATGTCCAGCACGCTGGGCTCTGATTTGGGATCCACGCTTCTCTCTGAAGAGGACGAGGATGAGGAGGAGGATGAGAGATACGCTGTGGTGTCGAAGAATTTGTGTGGCTTTGAATACATTCCCGGTCACAGCATGGATAACCTTGAGGGCTCAGGTATGTTTGACACATGGTAAAACTAAATCTCTCTGACATCATTGCTTTTGAATAAGCGGAGCGTCGAGTCATCGTGAAAAGGCGGGCCCACATCGTCTCATAATATTATGAGACACCTTTATTTGGAATTTATAATAATATGAGAATGTTTTAGCTGACACAAGTATGAATACATTGTGAAGATGCCTTTAAGTTTTTCATCAATATCTATCATTTGATTAATTATTATAATGATGTTACATTTAAGAGCATGACTACTGTTACGACTACTGTCATGCTTAGCCAAATTGTCATCTTTATGTGTCACCGCAATATATATATATATATATTTTAACATGTACAGCAGGGGCAGGGATTGACGCTCAAAGTGTCGGCAGGGAAAAGTTTGAGCAGTTACAAATTCAAATTGTTCAGGCCTCCTGACGTACATCATGGATGCCCTTTTTTCCCTCTCTTTCAAAGACATTTCTAGGCAATCTGCATAGACATCCTCACCATAACATATAATCTTTTAACAACTTCAGTACTGCTCGACTTAAAAGTCCCACGTCTAACGTTTAAGACTTGATGCATTTATAAATAGGGTTGCGACTGAAAGGTTTTCTTTGGAGGAAACGCATCAAAGTCTCTCCCACAGGGACAGAACTGTGCCATTTTTAGACTCCACTGTTTGATAGGTGAAGGGACTGACTTGTGCAATGAGAATATGTGTTTAATAACCCCACTGTGGGTCAGTGTGACTAAAAATATTTACAAGCATTAGCAATGCAAACATTTTTATTGTCTGGTGTTTAGCTGTCACATATCGTAAGTCGTGGTATTATTATTAAAGTGCATTCAGTCAGACTGAGAAGGTACCTTCAGTCCAGTGAATCAAAACGTTGAACAAAGCCAGCACGGTGGCAGCATTTCCATGGGGGGTGCCATACTGCCGCTGTGGCATATTGCTTTAAAAAGGCCCTTTTGTCTAGACATCTTTAGACGATGTCTGATTTAGATAAAATATTCAAGCTCTTTTCTGGGTTTCAAACTTTACAGATGTAGTTGCTTACTTTGCTGCAACAAAGAAACGTAGATTAGCATTTTTTAACGCAGGTTTGACACAACGTGTCTAGTCATTAATGGGATTTTTTTTTTAATATCTCAATCTGGCACTTCTGGTTGGTTGCTTTGTACACTCACTTTACACTTCAGTGTTTGGCTTGATCTGTTGTGTGTGAGAACCAGATACTTGTCCAGGCGATGCTTAGCCAAATCCTCATCTTTACTAACTCTCCCGCTGCTGCTCATTGTAGGTAAAACCTCCCAGCAGTGTCGCCCAGACAACTCTGGCCCAGCAGACCGCGGCGCACAGGGCACACATAGCCTCGGCCACAAGAGGGCACCACTGACCGACCTCAAATCTCAGACGGACAAGGTCGGGACTCTGTCCAGAGGGAGAGACACCAACACAGACAGTAAGTTTAAGTCTTCCACGCTCTCAGCCAGTATTTGCCAGGGAATCCTCAATTAGAGTAAATCCAACCAGAAGGGCCCATATCATGATGTCTCACTTCTGTCCTTTGCCAAACACCCTTGTCTACCACCCACTCAATAGCCCACACGCCAACCGTGAAGTCCCTGCACAGCGTGGGCTCCCGCATGCACAGCTCATGGGCAGCTGCCGGCTCAGACCCCTCTGAGGAGTGCATGGTGACCGTGTCGACGCTGGAGAGGCAGCATATGGCTTCCTGGAGCGGGACAGCGACATCCAGCAGGGCCACCCTGAGCAGGGGTTCCCACAAGAGACCTGGCACAGATCCCTCCCACAACGGGCATCCACCTACAAACAGCACAGAGAAGAGGGAACACTGTGAGTGTCTGTCCTCATGAGGAGGCATCCATGTAGACATTAGTGGATGCAACCTGATGCGAGCGAGTGTCTGTAGAGAGTAATAGTATGCAGATCTGGCTGAAACTTTATTTACATTTTTATTAATCCATTCTTTTCTTTCATTTTTATATACTCTATGACTGACAAAGCTTGCGAAAAGAAGCCCTGTTGCTTTAAATAAAGCTCAGTTAAGATTTCTCTTTCTTTTCAACTCAAAAACTGCATCTTCGCCTGTTTGGGCTGTCACTTTGTTTGTAAATAAAGATCAGACAAATCAGATTTGTCTCTTCTGATCAGTTGAGACCACACCACAACACAGCAATTTTGTATATATCTAAATAGAGATACAAGCAATGCAATGACAGGACATGAAAATCAAAGGACAATCAAGGATAGATTTGTTAAAAAAAAATATGAAAAGAAAGAGAAAAAAGATCCACCATTCCTTTTAAGAGAAACAACAGCAAGAAACAACAAACACAAAATAGCTACAGTACATGTAGCTAGTATTACAGTTCGATGATTGTTAGCCAGCAATTTCCGTCTTGAATCCAAGCTAAGAAACAGTACGCCCTGGGTAAAATGAAAATGCAGGTACCGGGAGGGATGTAATTCTGTGTCACCCACATTTTACATTGTTGTTCTTCTTTTGTCTACCTGCCTCTCTTTCAGAGTCTTTGTGATGTATGGTTCCCCCGCAGTTGCTGCCTGTCCCAGGACACCCTGTTTATAAGCGTTATGAGATTTTCTCTCTGCGAGTGACACAGAATGATGTCGGGAAGACGGAGAGGCGACAGAACGAAGATAAAGAAAGCAGAGTGCGAGATGAAATGCAGAGCTGTAAATGTCATGTACAGACACAAGGCACCAGTCTCACAGTGTTATTTTCAACCCACCCCCCCTTCTCCAAAAGAGTGAACAGTATGTTAAATGTCCGCTTCTATTTTCTGTCACATGTTGTACAACAGTTCACACAGTGGAGGTGAAGAGGAGAAATCACAATGAAATGACTAATGAAAATGAAAAAAAAGACTTGCATCATTTGTAAATAGATTTTTTAAATGTTTTTTTTGTTCTCTTTCTTTTGCTTTGCTATGCAAGCCAAACCTAATGTCGTCTCTTTTGTGTTTTATTACTGTGAATCATTTTTCATTAATGCTCAAACTGTTAGCTTATTTCGATGAAGCTACTGTATTGTTGTACTTTGCACAGAGCGTTTTGGTGAAAATAAGCACAAACCCATTGTCAGCTGAGCTGAGGAGATGAATCATAATGGCAAAGAGGGATGTCTACGTTAAACAGAACCTAAGCAGAGGATATATACTTGGCTGTGCTATAACTGTTTTGAGAAATACTCATATATTGCGAGTTACAAGGAAAAGAACACAGGAGAATACTTGGAAATAATATGCCAAAATAACTAACCTGTGTTTCATACTTCTTTCTGGGAGGCATATTATGCATTATACTAACAATGATTCTTAACAGATGATTACCAGAACATTTCTACGGCAACAAAGCAACACATCACTTGTGGCATCCAAAGCAAAGACATGGGAAAATATGTATGGGTCACCTCTCCGCTGTTCCCAAGAAGAGTATGTTAATGAAATATATATATATGTTTATTTGCCAACTACACACAGTGACATGGTGACAGTGCAATATGACAGTAAAGGGTATTAGGAAGATGGAAGGGAGTTGTTGGAGTTCACATGTTGTGCATTACCTTATGTCCTGATGTCACCTGAAGACAAATAACGAGGTGCAAGATTTAATGACAACCCTATGTGATGTTAAACATCGAAATAATGATGCTAGATTTGTTGTTATTTGCAACACAGAATTTACACTATCATCCTTCAAAGATCTATAGACTTGAACGACTGCCAAATTTTAAGAAGTAAAGTTTTTAAATGTAGCCAATTAGCATTTCCTGCCAATGAGATTCACGATGCAATGTCTTTACATTTGTTCGGATGGTTTTGTTCTGATCATCGTTCTGGGAATGGCTCTCCCTTTGAGGAATCTTTACCTGCCAGATTGGTTTTGCCCTCAGGAATACACAGCCACATACAGTAGGGCCGTTTTGGGGCGGGGGGGGTTTGTTCTTTTTTCAATACCTTGATGCAAAATAAAATGTGTACGTGAAAAATGAACCAAATTTCTCCTCCCGGTACCTTTGAGTCTGACACACTGTTTGTATTTATTCGACAAAGTCCATCCTGTGCCCTTAATTTTTTTTCTCCATTCAAATCATCCAGGGATTTTATGAATCAGTGCAAGTGTTAGACATGTGGCCCTGAGGCAAGCTCAGCATTGATTTGAAAAGCTGGCTCATAAAAGTGCCAAGAAATTAAACAAAGGATTATTTTGCTGGGTTCTTCTGACTTTATTGATCCAATGTGGTACTATACACCAGAAAACAGCCTATGAAATCGCAGATAGCAATCCATATAGCTGTCCAGTGTCCCTGCTTTAGTTGCACTGCGTTGTCACATTGTAAGGAGCGTGCTTGAGTTTGATATTGCTCAACCCTCCTGTACATGTGAGAATGGCGGACATATTCTGTCCCAAAAGTCATAGCTTGAACTTTGTCTGGCATGGATTCTTTAATGTATTCATAGTTTCACATTCAGCTGCATTGCATCACCCTTATCTCTTAAACACATGACTGCTCCATGGAGATAACTTCCCTATTGCAAGTACAGATCCGAAGGGTCCTGGGGAGGGCGGATCTTAGGTGATGATGCAATAGGTTGCTGTGCACTGTGTGGGACAGCCTGACAATATTTGTATCTGGAGACAGAGAGACAGGGATTAGCATGTCTGCATGTTGTGCAGACACGGAGAACAGTGTGCAACCCACCGTGTAAGCTTCAACTCCAAAAAAGGAAAAATGGTGATTTAGTTCTTTTCACAATTTGACTGCACAATTACAGGGACCGCACTGCACACAGGCATACCACCAAGTCCTGTATAGGCTACGTCTAATTTATTCATATTGAAGTACAAGTGAATTTAATGGAAGAACAGAAATACAAAGCCAAACCCACAGAGCCCAATTACAAGGCTCCACCTGCATTCACAGAGCTGCAATTCTGTCTTACAAAGATGTGACTTAATATACTGGTCTTGAAATGGTGTGGTGACGTCCTGGGGTGTTGTGGTTTCGGTTGGATGAAAAATCAGTTTAGTGAAACATATTTATTGCTGAAATCCCTCACGAGAACAATTTGGCCTCGAACTGCTTCACTTCTTTGGTCATTGCTAAGAGCAACTGGAAAAATATTTGCAACGCTGGCTCTTTCTTTGTAGAAAACAGTAGTGGTGGTGACAAGAAAGCACAGGGGACCATGTTCGTTCAGTCAGTAATTTTTTTTGATCACCATTTAAATGAAACAAAAGTAAACACCAAACATTATGATGATGATCCATTGTAAGATGGTGTAATTACCAAGTGTGAACAGATGGCTATATTTTGTTTTCTTCTTTGTTAATAACTAATCGACAGGTTAAAAAAAAAAGAGTTGATATATAATACAGTTGGAATGATAGGGTGTTAGATCCTTGTATGTGTGTGTGTGTGTGTGTGTGTGTGTGAGAGAGAGAGACAGTGTCAGTCAGTTGACATATTTATTCAAGAGATGAAAAATGATTAGCATACAGCATTTACATACAGGATATTTATAACTGTGGTGCTTCCACCTCAGTGCAGTGCCAGTTGTAGACATACACAGTGTCAGAAAAATACATTTTCAAAAGGAACTGCAGACAGTGTGATTAGAGAGCTTGTAAAACTCCACTGTTTATCCACTGCATAACACAACCAACATTATGAATTGCAAAGTAGGTTTTTATGTTTCGCCGTATGAGGCTCAGGCAAGATCACTGCAATCATTATTCTGTATTTTGATTTGCCTTTTAATGCTGTACAGTACATCAAAACCAGACTTTATACTCAGTATACATTATGAACTGCTGTGATATCTTACCAACCAAATGTTCATTGTTGCTGCTTTAAGGGAAGAAGGAAGAGAGCTGTTCACTCTTTTTTACTTTTTCCCAACATGTGGAGGACAACCTTTTCAGTATGATTATGTGTAACCTTGCATTGAAAGGCCAATTTGTGACTCATGACATTTGGCTAATTGCAACATTCAGATGGTGTGGTGGTGGTTTACATGCACCCTGCCTGAAACTGCAGGCCACGCTCTGTGGCTAAGCTACCCTAGACCACTGGCCTTTAGCTCCCTGTGTGACCAATTTATTTTCATCTTTTTCACCCTGATGGTTCATCTGCTTCTTTTATGTTGCCACTTGACATCGTGCCACTGACATGAAGCGGTGAGGCCTCTCCAGGGGATTTCTTTATACAGTTTAGGTAAATACAGAAAGGACATTTACATGCTGATAGTTATGTTTATCTTTCTCTATACCTGCTGAAGCTGTTTAATAGATCAAGACACAGTCTGTGAAAACCTGAAATGTTCAGCGCACAAAGAAGTAGGACACATTTGTCATTTGGCTTGTCTCTTTTGTTTCTCTCATTGCATTTGAACATAACACAATCAGCATGTGTCACTCCTGATGACAAACAAAGGAGTGGCATCATCCTCTTTGCCATGAATGTCCCTTTTGACCCCTTTGCATTCACCTTCTCATCTGCCACAGTTAACTCCTCTCTCTCGGCATCATTGTAAACATCCTCCCCTGGTTTGCAGTCAACTTTTATAGTGACAGACTATCATATATCTCCATAAACAAATTTGAATTTACCATTGCTGCAGTGAGCTCCACCTCAGCCCCAGATTCATTATCTCTGACACGTCTTAATTCCTCACCAACTGCCTGCATTAAGAGAAAGTAATCTTCTTCAAACACAACTGCAATAAATTTGAAATCATAAATTTGCACCCCAATTACACTGCCACTCCCCTTCCCACTCATAACTTCTCTCTCAACACAAGTGTCACCTCTTCCCCTATTCCTCAACCTTGGTGTCCTCCTTGTGTCCAAATATGTAAATGACACAGGAAAACATTACCTCTCAGAGTTGAGAAATGCTGCCTATCTCCGACACCACCTGTTTAATTCACTGCTGTGAAGCTAATCAATGTCTTCATCACCTCCACAGTTCTTTCCTGCAACACTGCTATCTGCACATCTTCAATAAAGCTCATTATATTGAAAATCCTGTTGTCTGAATGGCTGCATGCACAAAAGGCCACTGAGTGCCAGTTCTCCTTACTCTCGAGCAAGCGCACGATAATATTTTTGATTATGTTGAGATTCAACATTTGGTGTGGGATTACAGGAAAAAATCGAACACTGAGAATGTACATGGTGCAGTTCAGCTGGGAGGTCAAAGGAGACATTTTCATTTTTGGTACACAGCACTCAGCTATCCTGTCTTGATAGATCTGTCCCCTTGTGAAGACTTACTCAGAGTTGACAGCCATCAGTTTGGCCTTTTCTGTCAGCATCTCTGCAATTCTGCCACATTTGCCGTAGCTGTCACGGCCAGTTCTTTGTCAACAGATTGCAGACAATCTGCTGGATAAACACAGAAAAATTGAAAATGAAACTTGGCTGGTCACTCACAAGAATAGATACACACACACAAACACACATAAACACACACACACACACAGTATCTTAGAAACTAGGATAAACACTTTTGAGTAATTGTCGATAGACAGTTGTCCTGCGACATTAATATTCAGAATTAAATTTGGTTCCTTAAACAGCCATGTTCTGTTACTATTTCTCTTTTTTGAGAAGGGACAAAAAACAACACATTGAAAAATGAACATACAATGTATTAAAAATGCAAAAAATGGAATATTTTGGCATAGCAAAAACACTGTGCGAAAATTCTGTGTCGAAAAAAGCCAAAAGTGTCAAAGTTTAACACTGACTAAAAATGCTCCACATCAATTTAGAACAGTGTTTTATAGACACTCCATAGCATTAAAAGCCTTACAAACGTAAAACAAAGTTGTGTTATATTATGTCATGACATTGCAAAAAAACCCCGCAATACTATACTATGTCAAGAAATGCGAAAAATGTCATGTCATCTAACACGGCCTAAAAAACTCCAAAATATCTTAGAAGTGTATTATTAAAACTCCATAGCATAATATGTTTAAAAGCTGCAGAAAAGTTACTTTATAATATCTCATGAAATCACAAAAAAACACCATACTATACTATGTCGAAAAGTGTGAAAAATGACAAAAAATTAAAAATGCCAAATGTGCACCAAAACATCAGTAAACAGTGTTTCTT